>CM052437.1:175612850-175644050 GCA_028533085.1 Varecia variegata
GGCACTCTAGCCTGGGCAACAGAGTGAGACTCTGTCTCAAAAAAAAAAAAAAAAAAAAAGAATTCATTTCATACCAACTGACCTCTTACTGCAGAGACTCCAGAAATAGGTATTGACTGTCCCAACCTTCCCCTTATAAAATGAAAAAATTAAGCAACTTGAATGCCCAAAGCTTTCAAAATCTACTCCTAATTTATCATTTACAGCCAAGATCTTAAAGCTAGTAAGGCTTTGTATTAGCAATGGTCCCAGGTACAATAATTGGTAGCTATTTCTCTTCCTTATTGTTATATTCCTGATGCCACCTATCAACAATTCATATACTTCTCACATTTTTTTTTTTTTGATGAATAGGGGGAGAGCATGAGCCCCTTCTGAATTGAAAGAAGAAAGAGAAACAGTCCTTGGTTTGGTCTATGGATTAAGAGGTTGCTGTTGCCAATTCCCCCACCAAGGACCCCAGGGCCTCTAACTGTAAATAGAAGGGAATAAAATTTGGTTTTGAGTTGAAGTTACAGCTTACAAGAAAATGTACCTGGATTCAAACAGTGCTTCCCAGGTTATATGATGTTATTCCTAAAAGAATTCCCAGTCCCTTTGAGAAAGTGGTTCTTTTAATGTATATATGCCCTTTCTCTGATATCATATTCATTAAATATATGGCTTCACCATTACGTGAGGTGAGTAAAAGTAAACCTTATATAATGTGGACATTTCTGAGCTGGTTAACTTCTAGAACAGAAATACTGGAGGCAGAGGGTTCAAGGAAAATTTGACGTGGCTGTTCTCCCTCAGTCTATTTGTCCTGACCGTCTCGTGGCTGTTCTGATTGGTTTTGATATTCTGGGTACTGCCAATTTATCTTGACTTTATCAGAATTTGGCTTTATTTCCTGCCATTTTATCACATTTTATCCAAATTCTTTTTCTGTGTACATTCTTAAAGGAATACAATACTGTATTTTTAAATAAAGGTTTTTATCTTGTCCAAAGCTGAATTACGGGTAAAGCACTCTTTTTTATAATATGTAACTAACAAAGAATGAGAAATTTGTTGGAAAATATTTTATGAATAAATGGGTAAGAGAATTCAGTAGGTCAGTAGTAACATGTCTTGGCAGCAAGGCTCAGCTTCACGGGTCCAAAAGTTAGTAATGGTTAGGCTCTGCTATCAAATAATGTCTAACACAAAGGTATTTGATAAATTCTATTTGTGTCATCTTAATGAATATAAACTGTTAATGATTAATGGCTCTTTTTGCTCTTGATTTTCTTATTTTCCCCTCATTTTTAAAAGCTAATTATGGTTTTTTAATTGAATAAACCGTCAAACTATTCCTTGTTCTGCTTTGGAATAGCAATTCTTTCTGTGAAATTAAGTGTCATGTAGTTCTTCCTATAGTCCATTGCCACTTTTATTTACTAGTCTTTATTCAAAATTTAAAAATGGGGTTAGTTTATCTCTTGCCCCCTAACGCCCCCCCCCCCCCATGTATCTTGCAGTACAGTGCAAGGTCAATCACAATTTGTGATTTAAAAACAGGTACATTATTAAGTATATGCAATGTATGAATCAGAATTCTTTGGTTATGCTTGTATTCTCTGGCATTGACAAATACAGCCATTTTGGTCTACAACCTCTTCCCTACTGTGTTCCTTGGAGCCTAGCTTCACATCTGAATGGAACTAGTGCCAGATTACTTGTTTCTCTCCCTCTTTCTCTGCTGGGTTCCACAGTAAGAGGAAGTCACCAAAATAGCATTCATCTTTATAGATACTTTTGAGTGTGAGAGGGACCAGGTATTCACTGGGTTTTGCATTTCTTCCCTTCCATTTTAGTTAGACATTTACTCCTTGCCTCAGTTAAGTTTTGTCTCTACACAGAGATCATGACATAACTCAAACGAATTATCAAACTTATTTCACTAACATCATTGGGCTAGCAACATTAAAGAAGTTAAATTTAAATACTTTAGGAAACAAATATTACTTCTCTATAGATGTATCCTAAACACAAACACTGACATTAAGGTGCCAACAGATAATCTTGAGACTTAGAAAAATACTATTGTACTCTACTGGTCTAAGCTCTAACATATGTACCAATTTATAGAGGTCATTTATCTAAAGCTATAGAAAGATGAATATTGAAAGACAGATGTCAATCTTTCAGCTTGAACAACTAAGCCTTTTTATCTCTAGATGAACCATAATTTCAATCCTGAATTACATAAAAATTGTCAGGTTGATTTTTAAAATTAAAAAGCCATAATAACTATGAAATATTGCTAAAATTGCTTTTGATTCACTTTAAAATACATGCTAGTAATCAGTTTAGGTAGTAAGTGCTGTAATTTTCCACTAGTTATTATGAGGCATTAGAAAAAGTGTTTTAGAAGCAAAGTAAAAACTTGATTAAAATTTCCCCCCCCAAATTTTTTTAACAGCAAAACTGTCCAAAGCTTCCTAGTTGTGATAAAGCATTGTCAGCCTTGGTCTCTATCACTGGATACCTATAGCTGAAACCCTTTTAATTTAGGGGAAAATAAAAGGGTGAGGCCAAAGGTAACTTTGCAGCCCTGGGCATATATGATGTAACATTTCTCTTTCTCAGTAAGCTTTGCAAACGACAAAAGCCCTGAGTTCACTATTGCCAGGGATTAAAGCTGATTAAAGCCACAAGTGCTACCTGTCACTACTTGTCAGTATTGGGAAGGTCCTCTCCGGGTCCATGGATGAACTATGAAAAGTCCATGATTGTGTGAAAGAAAGAGAGAGAGAAAGAGAGTGTGTGTATGTATGCCACACAGAGGCTTTAGGGCATCCTCATGAAAATGTAAACTTTAGATTTCTGAAGGGGTATCCCTGATACAAAAATACATTTGAATCACTCTTCCAGATCCTTGACTTTTTTAAAAAAATATTTTAATTTTAGGCCTATTTAAGCATCTTTCTGGATTCTTCTATTTTTCTTGCTATTTCTGTGCTCTGGTCTGTGATCTGGGCCCTTCTAAAGCCTGTCCTTGTTTTTAAAGCATACTGTGAATTGAATATTCACAAGTTCCCTGTCCTCTAAGAGCTCACAATCAGTGGGAGAAATGAGACACCTTCATGGTCATTTAAATTATAATACAACACAGACTGAGTGTGTAAAGAACATGAAATGGGAGAACAGATTTTGAAAGTGTGGTGGTGGGGGAGGACATTTCAAATCCTAAGGACAGTGAGAGCAAAGCTGAAGCATTCGTTGTATTAGGAAGATACTATCAAATACTACCTACTATTTGATAGTAGAAGAAAATGTTTTTGCTTAGTTCTTCCATGACATTATACATTTAAAGGTTTTTGTACATTTTAACATGCTTTTCTTTGTCTTAGAAGGAAAAAAGCAGCACTTGCAACTTTCTCTAACCAACACTCTAAGGAGAATCTGTTTCAATAATTCTTGTCTAAGAATTTGGATTAGCCCAGACTCTCCATTAAGATGTTATTTACAAAGTTGTGAGATACCTAACGTTGGCTGTTTTCAATTTGTATAGTACTTTCTGCATTTTTCTTTATACAATCTCTTTACACTCCTCACCCCGAAGTATGCAAATAGAAAGAGGGAGATACTGGTGGCATAATGAAGAAAGAACTTTTAGGGCCAAGTGATTGGATATAGGTGAACAGATGTGGGTGATCAGAGAAAATTTAAAGATGACTACAAGGTTCAAGTCTGGGAGAATCTTGCTACCATTAAAGCAAACAGGGAGCTGACTGGTGGGAAATTGGCTTTGGATGAAAGGGTGTATTTAGTTTTTCATTTGACTTCACTGCCCAAATGGAAGTTGGATTTTTAAAGAGGAAATGACTGGAGGGGATTGACAGTAACATACGGGGTGGGTACAGGATTAATAATACCTGTGCAAGGCTGGACAGCAGTATAATATGGTCTGTTTTAGGAACTCAGCATTGTGAAGGTGGAAGTATTATAAAACAGAGGTTAGTGTCTGTTACTGCCCAACCAGGTTCATTGCTCACTGCTCCAGAGGAAGCCAATAGTAAGATGGCAGGGGTTACAGTGGAGAAAGAGTTTAATATTGCAGGCACCATGTGAGAAGATAGGAGGAATTTCTCAAATCCACCTCCCTGAGAATTTGGGAGCCAGTGTTTTTAAAGATAGTTTGGTGGGCAGAGGGCTAAGGAATTGGGCCTGCTGATTGGCTGGGAATGAACTCATAGGGTCGGGAAGCAGAAACTGTCTTCTTGTGCTGAGTCAGTTCCCAGGTCACAAGACCAGTTGGCTTGGTTCCTTGGTTGGTATGGGCCACTAGTCTGGTTGGGTCAGTTGGTCTGCCAGAATGCAGGGTCTGGAAGATATCTCAAAGACAAGCCTAGGTTTCACAAGGGTAATGTTACCTATGGGAACAATGAAGAAAGCTAAGAATTTTCATGACCATCAGCTATGTGACTCCTGAGTAGAAAGCAATTGTAGGAAGGCAAGCTAGGGAACAATGGCTGGCTATATACATATTTTAACTATGCCTATGCATTTGCAGAGTTTAGGTCCCTACCACAGTTCCCACCTTATAGCCTTTTATTAACTTCATAAAGGGCAGTTTCACATCTAGAAATATAGTACAGCAACTAGTGAACCAGACCTTCAGGAGTGGGCTGGAATCCGTGTTAAGTAGTTAAGATTTTATCTCTAAAGGGCAAGAATGGGCAGTTGAATGATTTTAAGTACGGGCCTGAGGAGGCACTTTGCACATTAGAACAATCTGGAGGGTACCTTCCTTCTCTTTGAGCTGGACAGTGCCAGGACAGGGAGATGGAGAGGAAGGGGAGGTCCCCACTGGCCTGGATTCTACAATTTGTGGCGTTCCATATATCTTCTTTCCTACCAGGGCCAGGATTAGGGTGAATAAGATAAAATTTAAGGGACACACCAAGAAACTCAGCAATCAAGATTAATGATACTTTAATGGAACATTTTTAAAATATTAAAACTAATGAAAAAAAATCCGTGGTGAACAAAATACCAAAATTTTAAATAAAGACGAGTGAGCTGAAGTTAAAATTATTTAAGATTGTCACTTGGCCAAGAAAAATTTTGAGACATGGCAACTCTTGGAACGGAAACAAGATAAGCAAAGAAGTAGATTTTAAAACTATTACTGCTCAGTTTACTTCCATTAAAACCAGGAAAGTAAAATTAAATTCCATTTTTGGTATAAACAAAATATTTAAACTTAAAATAATGTTGAGTTTTAATACAACTATGTTCAAAATTTTCAATATTCAACTAATGTTCTAGAAAAAAATTTTTTAAAAAAATACAGAAAAACATGAATATAGGGGTGCACATTTTCCTGTGCCTCAGGCTCCTATATGGCTTGGATCCTGTATTGCAATAAAATTTTAATACAGTCATGCATTGCAAGTGATGTTAGACTGCATATACGATGGTAGTCTCTTAAGATTATAATAGAGTTGAAAAATTCCCATGGGTTAGTGACGTAGATGCTGAAACATCGTAGCACAATGCATTACTCTGTGTTTTACTTGATAATGATAATAAATGACTGTTACTGGCTTACCTGTTTATTATATTTTTTATTGTAATTTTACAGTGTACTCCCTCTACATATAAAAAAAGGCTGTAAAACAGCCTCAAGCATGTCTTTCAGGAAGTATTCCAGAAGAAGGCATTGTTATTGTAGGAGATGACAGCTCCATGCATGTTATTGACCCTGAATATGGGAAGGTGGAAGACAGTGATATTGACCATCCTGACCCTATGTAGGCCTAGGCTAATGTGTATGTTTGTGTCTTAGTTTTTTTTTTTTTTTGAGACAGAGTCTTGCTCTGTTGCCAGGGCTAGAGTGAGTGCGGTGGCGTCAGCCTAGCTCACAGCAACCTCAAACTCCTGAGCTTAAGCGATCCTACTGCCTCAACCTCCTGGGTAGCTGGGACTACAGGCATGCACCACCATGCCCGGCTAATTTTTTTTTTATATACATATTTTTAGTTGGCCAGATAATTTGTTTCTATTTTTTAATAGAGACGGGGGTCTCGCTCTTGCTCAGGCTGGTCTCGAACTCCTGACTTCGAGCGATCCACCCGCCTCGGCCTCCCAGAGTGCTAGGGTTACAGGCGTGAGCCACCGCGCCCGGCCTGTGTCTTAGTTTTTAACAAAAAAGTTTAAAAAGTAAAAAAAAAAAAGTTTTAATAGAAAAAAGCTTATAGAATGAACATATAAAGACAAAATATTTTGTACAGCTGTACAATGTGTTTGTGTTTTAAAACTGTGTTATCAGAAAGAGTGAAAAAGTTAAAAAATTAAAAAGCTTATACAGTAAGTTATAGTAAGCTAAGGTTAATTTATTATTGAAGAAAGAAAATATTTTAAAAACAAATTTAGTATAGCCTGAGTGCACAGTGTTTACAAAGTCTACAGTACTGAACAATATAATGTCCTCGGTCTTCACATTCACCCCCAACTCACTGACTCACCCAGAGCAACTTCCAGTCCTGAAAGCTCCATCCATGGGCAGTGCTCTATACAGGTGTACCATTTTAAAAATCTTTTATACTATATTTTTGTACTTATTCTATGTTTATATACACAAATACTTACCATTATCTTGCAATTGCTTACGGTATTCAGTACAGTAACATACAGGTGTGCAGCCTTGGAGCTATACGAAACAACCTGGGTGTGCGGTAGGCTATACCACCTAGCTTTGTGTAAGTACAAGCATGTTTGAACAACATAAAATCGCCCAAAGAACACATTTCTCAGAATGTAGCCCGTCGTTAAAGCGACACACGACTGCTATTTGGTTCCTCACGGATTTCTTGCATTAATTTTGGGCCTTTTAAAATACTGCATTAAAATATTATTTATCTTGATTGCCAATTTTTTGGCGCCCCCTTAAATTTTGCAGGCTCAGCCCTTCGCCTATTCCCCTCTTTTTATCTGCTTTTCTTACTGCTTTAGGTGGCCTGGGCCATTTTTTTTCTTTTTTTTGTTTTGTTTTGTTTTCTGTTTTTCCTCCAGGCGGAGGTATTCTCTGTTTCGCCTACCTCGCCCCCTCCTGGGCCCGGCTGGAACCGTCACTCATCAAATAGTTGCACTTCATTAGGTGTATTCCATTCGAAACTCCTCTTACCACTTGGCGGCATTGATCCATCCACCGGGGCTCGGAAGAAGATCCCGGAACTTTCGAGTAAAAGAAGCGTGTTTCCCGTGGTGCCAGCCGGCAGTATTTCTACGGGGCACGCTACGTACTTTCTGTTTCCTCCTTCCTCTCGCGATTCTTGCGGCTCCGTGCGCCGGAAGTGATCCCCTTGCGGTGGTCTGTCAGGGCTAGAGCGTCAGGAGAAGGGAGAAAGGAAGACAGGAAGTGCTCTAGTCGTGTTTGTGCGCCTGCGTGGGTCGGGACGTGGTGCTGTGTAGGTGTTTGGTCATTCCTTTCTCATTCGTGCCGAGGACTGCGCGGTTTACTTCCAGTTTCACTACGTGCTTGGGTGGGAGCGCCACCTTTGAGTAAGGGCGCCCGCCTTTCCCGGCAGTGGGGCTGGGGAGCTTGGGGGTCTCTAGGGTCACTTGGTCTTTGTTAACGGGGATGGAGGCAATAATTTTTGCGGCGACAGGTTTCAGATTTAAGTTTCTTTCTTTCTTTTTTTTTTTTTTTGAGACAGAGTCTCGCTTTGTTGCCCGGGCTAGAGTGAGTGCCGTGGCGTCAGCCTCGCTCACAGCAACCTCACACTCCTGGGCTCAAGCGATCCTTCTGCCTCAGCCTCCCGAGTAGCTGGGACTACAGGCATGCACCACCATGCCCGGCTAATTTTTTCTATATATATTTTTAGTTGGCCAGATAATTTCTTTCTATTTTTAGTAGAGACGGGTCTTGCTGTTGCTCAGGCTGGTCTCGAACTCCTGAGCTCAAACAATCCGCCCGCCTCGGCCTCCCAAGTGCTAGGATTACAGGCGTGAGCCACCGCGCCCGGCCAGATTTAAGTTTCTTGATGACTCTAATATTTAATGAGTGTTTACTATTTGGGGGGTGGGGCTCCTCGTCAAATGTGCAGGGACGTTGATACGTTGTGGTCGCAAATTGGAGTGCATAAAAATCATGAATGCAGTTAGGAATTTAGGACTGGTGAACTTGTGCTCTTGCTATAAGATGTAATATTTCTTTATTTTTTTTCTTCAGGAAGAGTGTAAAGATTAGAGTAAGAAAAGAAAAGAGAAGCCATGTTTCGAAGACCTGTATTGCAGGTAGTCACTTTTCTATGTTAATGCCTGGATATATTATCAGCCATTGTGATCAGATTTCTTTAGGCTTTTGACTGCCGGGGCAGTCACCCACCCACTTGATATGGAGGGTTAGGGACAGATTTTGCCTGTGTAAATAATGTCAGTAAAACAAAAAAATTTTTGCATTTATTCACATATGTAATAGGAATAATGTTACTTGCATTTAGATCCGTTAGAGAGCATTGAAGGTTTTTAGTGATCTAAGAACTATCAGAATCATTGTTCCAGCATTATTCTGTAAGGCATGTGGTTCCTTTCCTGATCATCTACCACCTGTTACTAAATGTTCCTCTCCCCCATCTCTCCATACTGAGGAGAGCAGCTCAAGTCTCAGCATCACCAGAAATTCACTGTTTAAAATTCCTTCAAATTCCACTCAGTCTGGCTCCTCTTCCATCCAGTTACTTTAGCTAGCCTTAAACCTATCATTTTTGCTCACTTACCACATTTGGGCACCAACTCCTAAAGATTCTCCTTTGTAACACCTCTCTCCTACTCCCCATCCTACTGTTAAGACTAAGAAGAGTCAGTTCCTCTGTGAAATTTGTCATCACCTCCTTTGCCTTATTGTTGAATTAAATTTATTATATATTCTTGGATCTCCACTTTAACCTATATGTATGTACCTTTAACCTTTTTTATGCATTGAAATGTGAAACATGAAAGTTACTACTGTCTTAGCAATGCTTAAATATTATAGTATTACAATGTCTTTAAAACCAAATGTAAAAAAGTTAAAAGTTTAATTTTAAAAATTATCCAAGTTAAATAATCCTTTCTCTATTTCTTCTCCAGTAGGTATTGATTTTTGTGTGCCCAAAATGAGACATTTTGTTATTCTGTAAGATTTATGAGCTCTGGCTTGTCTGAGCACTCAAATTAGTACATTTCTAGAATCATGACACAGGTACTAGTTAGCAGTTTGATTGTGTAGTATGTTGTAACTAACTCACATCTTTATTTTCTTATCCACTCTCTGCCCCAAAATTTAGTGGTAGGATTATATAGCCAATGGTACCCTCGGGAAATGGTGTTTATTTGGTTGGTGGAGTTCTGCTTTTTATATTAACAATACTGCCACTTGAAAATATTTCTCTGATAGAATGGTTAGCTGTCTGAACCCTGAATTTGGTGATATATACTCCTGTTTTTATTGTAGCCCTCGAATCTTTTTGAGGAGGCAGTGGAGGGCAGTGGGAAAAGCAGTAGCCTTAGTGTGAGAGGACCCTGGGTTCTTACAATGATTTGCCACTTATTGCCTGCAGGTCTTGGGCAAATTACTTAATTCTTTGAGGCTTAATTTCCTTGGCTCTAAAGTGGGGATGACATAATTTATAGATAAAGTTTTAGGGTTAATTGATACTAGGTAAATCACATAGCTGGTATTCAGTAGTGATTGCTGTTATTAAGTACTGCTATTGTGTGGCAGTGACTACCCTTTCCTGATGACTATGTGACTTTGACTTCGATAGCTTATCTTTGTACTTATTCAAAGAACCAAATTTGTTTATCTTAGACTTTTTTTAATCTATTGAAAGCATGAAATTTCTCATCAAATATTTATAGAACCCTACATTGGACTAAGCTCACTATAGAAGTTGTTTAATTTTTACAATAGCCTGATGAAGTGGATATTATCTATCATCATTTTTTGCTCATTTTTAAGTGAAACATTTTAGGCTAGTCATATTTGAGGTATCTCCTAATTCCTGATGAATTCCAAAGGAGCAACCAGAGGAAAGCAGTTTCATAGACAGACACTATGAGTTTTATCCACAGAGAGTCTGACTTTGGAATATATTCCTCTTGCTTTGTCAGAAAGACATTCACATCATTAATGGAAGGAATGTATTATTTTGTTGGAATTTAACCTATTTTTTATTCTCTAAACTATCCTTTATGGGTGAGAGTGAGACTTCAGTAATGACATTGCATTTATTCTGTACGTTCTAACAGTTATTAGATCATTGTTTTATGTAATTAATGAATCTGCTTATTGATGCATTAATTTTAAAGGATTAATCTCTTTCTGCTCTCTTTTGGTCTAATGATGGACTAAATCTGTACTCAGATAAATCTAAATTTCTTAATTTTTAAAGCCAATTATAACTAAAATACAGAAATAATATACCAGTTGTTTATATTTAAAAAAAAAAAAAGGGTCAGTCTGTCTAGTCTATTGAATGTATATAGCATTTTTTGCTTCTTTCTGTGTCTCCTGCTAATGAAAGCTGGATTTTCAAAATATTTGGCAGCAACCCTTAGGTATAGGTTAGATTTATGATCACTATCATACTCTATTGTGAAAGTGGTACTGTTTTGATTTTACCTTTTGTGTGCAAACCGAAGTGCCGTAATTGGAAGGATTGCCACAAAAGAAACAGGAGAGGAGTATAAATTAAGGCTTGGGCATACTGTCTAGTACCTTTGGGCTTCTGCAGTCACCTGCTCTTAAAGTGTTTGCTTGGTCCTTCTGGCACTGTGTGTTGGGAAAACATGGGAAGAGCTTCTCGTCTCTTTTGGAACTTATATGAACTACTCAATAAATGGTGAGTGAATATGAGCAGATCTTCTGTTTGCATTTGCCTTTAACAAATTAAAGCCATGTTATTCTTTTGTTCTCCTTTAGGTACTTCATCAGTTTGTAAGACATGAGTCTGAAACAGCTAGCAGTTTGGTTCTTGAAAGATGTAAGTAGCTAATTTCCAAGTTTAAAATGTTATTTATAGTAATGTGCTAATATTCTCAAATGTGCTGTAGAAGAGGTACGTTGTTTGGGTTAACCATGTTATCATCAAGTCTTTGGCTTGTGTTTGCTCCTAAGATCTTGGCTTTGCCCCATCGGGCTACAGGTACCTAGTATAAATTGGGCCCTTATCAGGCGGTTACTGCTCAATTTTGTCATCACTGTCCAGCTGTAAGAATTCCCTTGAGTCATGTTTGGTTATCTCAGTCCTCCAAGGTTATGTTATATTACGCTGAGATTATGAAAGATACTGTTTCACAGAAATATTCTCTTGTATTTATGAAGATTTTCAGATTTCAGATTTATTCTTTTAGTTCCACATACATTTAAAAAAGACATTTTAAAGAACAATTAAAGAGTTTAAAGTTGGTTTTATGGGGTTGCTTTCTGTATGACTATTTTCTCCCTCTTTTTTCCTCCCACTCTCCCTTTATTCACCCCTTTAACGTATTTTCTGATCTTGTAGAACTTGGGTTTTGCTTAATACAGAGATTGAAGTTGAAGTAGTATTTATAGCTGTTCATCTTCTAGACATTTCTCTCAAACTCAGGTGTGGATTTCTTTAATGGTCAATAAGGGCTGCTATAACAAAATACCATCACTTGTTTCTCGCAGTTCCAGAGGCTAGAAGCCCAAGACCAGGGTGCCAGCATGATAGCGCTCTTTGGGAGGGCTCTCTTCCTGGCTTGCAGATGTTGGCCTTCTTACTGTATTTTCACATGGCAGAGAGAGAGAAGCTCTGGTCTCCTTCTCTTCTTATAACAACACTAATTCCATCATTGGGGCCTCACCCTCATGACCTCATTTAAGCCTAATTATCTCCTAAATGGCCTTCCCACCCACCCCCAGCCCAAATACCAGCACATTGGGAGGTGGGGCTTCAACATATGACTTGGAGGGGGTACAAATGTTTAGTCCATAGCAGGTTCCTAATCTCATTTTATCTTTACATTACATTTCAGCCCTAAATCGTGTGCAGTTACTTGGGCGAGTAGGTCAGGACCCTGTGATGAGACAGGTGGAAGGAAAAAATCCAGTCACGATATTTTCTCTAGCAACAAATGAGATGTGGCGATCAGGGGATAGTGAAGAATACCAAATGGGTGAGTGGAAAAGATTGGAGTTTTAATTTTATCAGTTATAAACAGACATTATTTATTGCCAATTATCTAATTAGAGATAAGGTACTTATGTCTTTAATTCTGTTCTGTTCTTAGAAAGTGTGACACTGGTTTTGCTGGGCATGTTGTCCGTTAGCATTTGTTTTGTCTACTGGCATTTGTAACTAATTTCCTATTGCTATCTAGGTGATGTCAGTCAAAAGACAACATGGCACAGAATATCAGTATTCCGGCCAGGCCTCAGAGATGTGGCATATCAGTATGTGAAAAAGGGGTAAGTTGAAGAAGGATGGATCTTACTGATTCAGTGTTTTAAAGCTACAGTCCTCAACCTTTTTGGCACCAGGGACTGTTTTCATGGAAGACAGTTTTTCCACTGACAGAGGCTGGGGATGTATGTAGGGGGGTGGGAAGTAGTATTCACTGTCTCAGCTGCACCTCAGATCATCAGGCATTAGAGTCTCATAAGGAGCACAAAACCTAGATCCCTTGCCTGTACAGTTTTCAGTAGGGTTTGTGCTCCTATAAGGATCTAATGCTGCTGCTGATCTGACAGGAAGCGGAGCTCAGGTGGTGATGCAAGCAATGGGGAGCGACTGTAAATACACATGAAGGTTGCCAGCAGCTTACCTCCTGTTGTGCGGCCTGGTTCCTAACAGGCCACAGACTGGTACCTGTCCATAGCCCAGGGTTTGGGGACCGTGGTTTTAAAGAACTGGTAGCAGGTGTTCTCATGGCAAAAACATGTAACTTCTCCTCTTTCCCTGAGTTGTTTATTAAGTCCTTGATACTGCGCATGGCATGTTGCTATGTGTGTGACTAATTCACAGGTTTTAGCCTGTGAACGTAGACATGGGTTTAGCCTCCTAAGAACGTACAATTTAGGGCAAGCAAAGCATGTACATAAATAGAAGTAGATGAAGCAGAAGAGAAGGCAGAGTGTATTAAGTGCCATTTGGGTAAGTGGAACACAAGCTTTTAGGAGTTACCTTGCCTCCATGGCCAGGGATTCTGAGAGTGATGTCTTGTCTCTTGGCATCCACAGGATGTCCTTAGTGGAGGATCTGGAATGTCTGAATCCTGACACATTAAGTTATATGGTAATATTCACAGCAGTTATTTTATATTTGATAATTTTCTATGGGCTTAGTAGTTCCCTTTTAGAATACTTGGATTGAGTATGTATAAAAAAAAGTCTTTTCCAAACTTGTAGGACAGAAGGGTGTGTTTAACAGCAGTTGTGTTAATAGTTAATATGTTTAGAAATCTACTTGTTTTGTAGAAATAATCAAAACATTTCTTGAAAAATCATTTCAACAGTGACAAAATTTCTATTTTCAATAACTTCATAGCTTTTCTTCGTATGTATCTCCGTTGCCCTTTATGTATGTAGGTATGAATATGTGCATAAATACAAACACATATAGAATATTTCAAGGAAAGTGTCTACTTGCAGTTTCACCTACTGATGGATGTATCTAATTTGTGTGTATGTTTGTGTGTTTTCTTTGGCACCCGATCATTTCACTAGTTTTGTTGTCTTTTTTGGTGGTGGCAGACTCTGAAAACTGGTGCCATTATGGTCATTTTCTACCCTTTAAAATCATAGTATGATTGTCTAGTTCTAGATAGTATAGAAATAATTGTAGTAATTAACTCTGAGTGATACACTAAGGTGAAAACCTCTGTTTTGAATTTTAATAATCTAAGTCCTTTGAAAATAAGGTCATAAACGTCACTATAGAAAGGAATTGATACATAAGTGAAAATCAGGTTTGTTAGGGATTCCAAAATCTAAGATCAAGGAAAATGACACATTGGAAATCACTCTTCGAAATTTAAAGGATGCCACTGAGTTGTTCTTTGAATAGTTTTTTTTTTTAAACTTCCGTTAGATAAATAGCTGAAGGATGAAAACATCGTCCTTTTTACTTGGAGGTGTCAAGTCTATTTGTACATTTTGTTTCAGTACTCCTAATTCTGAACTCTGAGAAGTGATAGCAAAAATGAGGTTATATATGATTCTATATTTCATCCTTTTATCTATATTCTATCCAGAGGTGTATACCCATTACCACTTCTAACCTGACTCTCTTTTGTAAAGCATATTAGAATCTTGACTAAAAAATGTTAATTTTATTTATATCAGGGCTCGAATTTATGTGGAGGGGAAAGTAGACTATGGTGAATACATGGATAAAAATAATGTGAGGCGACAAGCAACAACGATCATAGCTGGTAAGAAGCTTTTGATAATATCATAGCTATTCTTTTTTTTCTCCGTTTTTTAAAAGCTTGGCTATGTTGTAAATAACCTTAACTGGGGCTATAAGTACAGATGCTATGAGAATGAAGGCAATTCACTAGAAGAATTCTGTAACTCTGGCTTTTCTGCTTGCCAAGAGTTTCTACGTTTATTTATTCCTTTAGAAAATTAAAAATAATACAGTTTTAGATCACAAGTAACTTTTGAGTAGAGTGTAAAATTGAATTATCCCTTTTAGTACTTACTGTTGAGAATTAAAAAAATGTAAATCTAGTGTCTTTGAAGGACATGGCCTAAACAGGGAGAAGCACGTGCCGCTCACATTAGAATTACAGTAATGTGAGTGGCCTCAGAAATTTGAAGATTTATTCAGAACCTGTTTGGTGCTCCATATGGTGAAACTTCTATTTGAAAGTTAAAAATTTTTAATGTTCTCTAAAATAGAATACAACATAGAAAAGATGGATACATAAAGCTAAAAGAAGATTAAGAGATATCCCCTGGGGAAGAGTTTTTAAACTTTTGAAAATTCTACAAGAACTTTGAAAATAATATACCCCCTTGGATATCTTTAAGTTGACATTAAGAAATTTTTATCAATATAAAATTATGTTGCTCTTAAACATATTACTGGAGTCTAAATACCATGCAATCTGATATCCACCGTCATACAAAAAAATGCATGAGTAAGCTCTTCAACATTTGGAAATTTTACATTATTCTTTTTTCTTTGAACTTGTTTTACCATTTCCATTTTCTCCTCAGAAATGTCTTAATATAATGACATATTGTATAGTTGAGAATCGTTTATTATTCATCTTATTTATCTGTAACAAAAATATAAACATAAAAGAAATTTTTAGATATTTAAATTCTGTGACAAATTCTTCTTATTGGGTTATCATTAAAGTTGTTTTTAGTACCTAATTGACCCAAACATTTTAATGTGTAAATGTAAAAACTAAAATATTATCGGACATATATCTTTTAATGAGATGGTGCTTTTTTCATTTCTTGGATAAATTGCAAAAATTAGACATTGTTAAGCCTTAGTTTTGTTCTTTTGTTTGCTTTTGTGGATGTAAACACTAAGAAACCTTGTTTTTATAAATAAGTAGATGGGAATGAAAGAAATTTTATTAATGTCTCAATGTTTATGAACTTCTGAGTTGTGTTAAAATGAGATAATATCATCTAAAAATTTTTTATTATGGAAAATGTCAAACATATATAAAAATAGAATAGTAAAATGAACCCCCACTATTTAGCCGCCTCAATTATCAGCTGATGGTCAGTATTATTTCATCTCTGTTTCCAGCCACTTTACCTCCACCTAGATTCTTTTGAAGCAGAGTCCAGACATTGTATCATTTCATTCTTAAATTTCAGTAGTTATCTCCAAAAGATATAAATATCTTTTTAAAAGATGCTACCATGCTGTTATCATACCTAATATTAGGAAATTATTGGTAATTGTTTTTTACTAAATACGAGCATTCAGATTTCCTTGATTACTTCATAAATGTCCTTATATTACATGGTTTATTTATATCTTGTCTCTTTTAATTGATAGATTTTCCTTTATCGCCTTTTTCCCTGTGCTGCAGAGTTCGTGTCTTAATCACTAGACCATATTGATAAATTATAATTTGTTATAAATAATCATATATTTTCTTACTGATAAATTTCTTTGCAAGTATATTAACCTTGAAAACTAATGTAGGTATTTTCCTACCCTCATTTGTGTTTGGGCAAATGTTAGATTGTTCAGATTGTTGAGTTGTTATGAACCAAGCCAAATAGAAACATTTTAGATTATCTACCATTTTGTTTTTTTCTTGTCACCAGTTTTCACTAACATGGTCAGTTAACTATAGGTTTATGACTGACCATAAAACCGAATAGATCTTCAGTGACATTTGAAATGAAGAAAATAGAGTTTAATTTGGTTGATCTATTTTATAGCTTTTATTTTTTTCTCCTAGGGAATATATCTGTAACTTAAAAATAACCACCAGTGGATGGCACTCTTGGCTTTTTCCATAGTGATGTCAGTTCTAATAGTCTCTTCTGAAGTAACCATTCTATACCAAAACATTTCATTTTTGGAAGGCTATAGTTATGAACAAATATTCGGTCCTTCGTGGGTAATTTTATAGTTAAAAGAATCTATATCTTTTGGAATTATACAGGAAATGCAGTTGTTCCTCTGTGTCTGTGGGTTCTGCATCCTTGGATTCAACCAACCACAGATTGAATATATTTGAAAAAAAGAAAGCAATAAAAGTAACAGTACAACAATAAAGAATAATCTACAAATAAAACAATACAGTTATAACAGCTATTTAATACATTTATATTGTATTAGGTATTAGTAATCTAGAGATGATTTAAAATCTGTGTGAGGATGTGTGTAGGTTATATGTGACTACTATGCCATTTTATACCAGAGACTTGAGCATCTATGGATTTTTGGTAGCCATGGAAATCCTGGAACCAATCCCCCATGGATACCACAGGACAACTTTACTGCTTCTCTTCCTTTGTTTATCCATAGCTAGCTCCTTCTGGAACAGCATTTTAAGAGCAATGTCTTATATAAGTTTTTGGATAAAAATACTCACTCTATAATATTAGTAAAAATTTCCATAAGAATGGGTATATTAAAGCTATCATTTTATGATTTAAAAATAAAGTGTCTTCTATGTGAGTTTTTAAACTTACTTAAAAACATAAATAAATCTGTCATAGTTACAACAAGGCCACCTGTGGACCCCTGTCGTTTTCTCCATAACTCCAGCATGTGGAATGCTATGCCTTGATCTTTTTCTATATGAGGGTGTACTGCCTGGTTTTATGGCATCTGTCTGAGCATTGCAAGCATGCAATTTTTGACCAGTTCTTATGTAGGAAGTTACTTCTCAGAAGACTTTATCTTGTTTTTAGGGAAGACAAAAAATATTCCACCTCTTCTAACAAGGTCTGAATTGTTGGACAAACAGGCAAAGCTCAACTTGTAGCTCCATTTATGCCTACCGCATATACCTCTCATGAACATAGCAAGAGTTATTTAATATTTTGAAAAGTTGTCTAAAATCCTTTTAGTGAACAGCACTAAAGTATATATGTGTTATGGTGGAATTATTAAATGAGATGGAGAAAGAGTTCTGAAAATAATAATTACACTCTGGCTTCTTTACAGATAACATTATATTTCTGAGTGACCAGACAAAAGAGAAGGTGTAGAATGGACGATTCTTCTTTGGCCGTTGTTTGGTACAGTCTCAATTCCAATCATGTATAGTCTTTGTAGTTTCTAAAGATAAGAATTAAAATACTCTGTTGTATAAAGTGAGTGATAATATTTTTCCTGTCATTCCCTCTACCCTTTTTGTAGCATGACCCCAGTAGCTACTATCTATTATGGCACTTCCTAGTTGTTTATTCTTTTGGGGTGTTTTCTGTGTATAAGTGTACAAAATAATGAGCTTTCAGATTCATCCATCTGTGTTATGGCAAAAGGATAAATGTCATTTGGGAAGGCCCCTTGTTTTTTATATGCTCTTCTATTATAGTATTGATTCAGCCCCTCAGTATATAGTAAGCATCACTATATGTCAGATATTTATCCCATGGTTGTAAATATTGATTTTCTTATCTGTTTGCCCTGTAGACTTGAAGGCAAGGAGTAGTCTTCTCTGTGTACTTGCACCCTAACTGGTGCTTGGCACAGAATAACCACTCAATAAATGTTGACAGAAGATCCCAGTGGGATACTAAGCTTCAGCCCAAATTGAAAGGGGTTGCTGAATAGTGGTTAGTGTCTAACCTGAATGTCTTTAACCTACCTTCTTCACATCTTTTGTTTTTGGACAGTTTTACTAGTAGCATTTATACATAGTTTGCCAGCAGTAAGGACCTGAAATATAATGAGGTGAAATATTACTAGTTCATCTCCAAATCATGCCACAGGGATTTTGGTTCTGTTATTCTTTATCTTTCTAAGTGCCTCTTCTATATCCTTTTAAAGTCTTATCCAGAACTCTTGGGGACGGTGGAAGGGTGTTCTCTTAACAGCCTTTGACAGTGCCTCCCCTTAGAGCCTCAGGTATTGCGTTTTCCTTTTATTTTTCCACATGGTCTCTTGATGCACACACACACACAGATTATTATGCAATCTTTTATTATTAGAGTCAGAAAATTTTAGAATACTGATAATTTACCAATAAAGATTACCTAAAATAAACTCAGTTTTTCAATGTATCTTTTGCTTTTTAAAGTTTGCATCGGTCTTCCCCAGATCTGCCTGCTAATTTACTGTAGTTTTCCAGAGGTTAGTATAAGTGACTGCTACTGAACAGGTTGTTTTGTACAAATGGCAGAAGTCCCTCATTCTATCTAGGCAAGTCTGTCTACAGTTTGGCCTCTGGCCCATCCTATATATTTGTTACCCAGGCTACATGTCCTACCCCTCTGCCTGAGAGTATGGCGCTAATGGTAGCTTAGGTCATGTTGGACTTTAACAGTTTAGAATTCACATGCTATGTTATAGGCCCTTGACTTTTTGTTAATGTATTTTCTACACACTTGAGTAGCTTTTTTGTACTTGAAGTGCAGTTTGGTTGAGGAAAGATGGAATTCCTTAGCTTTATCCTTTCCTTGCCCAGAAGCAGTAGGAAATTCATTGCTCTTTTCTCCTACCAGCCATCTTTTTTCCTGCAATTGGGACCGCTAATCAGCATATTAACTCTGCTCTCTAAGTTCACACATTAAAACTGTCTGGTGATGTAGTCCTTATTCCTTTATGCCACATCCCTAAAGCAAAATTGTAAAGTAGATAGCATTTATCTTTTGAGCAACTCTTTATTTCTTCCATCAGCAAGGGAGCTTTTATACTCCTTAAACATCACAAGAGGTTATACAAATTAATATTCTTGTTTAAACAGGTGATAAATTTGTGCTTTGGGAAAATAACATGGTGAACAAAAGAGCTTAATTACCAACCTAGAGCAGTTTCTGAATTCAGAACACGTGGGCAGAAGAGTGTGTCCTGCAGGATCACTTGAGCTGAGAGACTCCTACAAACTCTCCCACTGGAGGTTTCCTCTATGTCCCTGAAAGGCTATGAAGCTGAGACAGCAGTGCTTTTTCAGAGTTAAGTATGTAGTGTTGAGTCCTCAGCATGCATATGGTTCTGGTGGACCCAGTGGCCCCAAACCGGTCAGATTTGCTGGAGCATAAGCTCTGCCCTCCCCACCTAGACAGCCCCATCTGCTGAGAAACTTGCTGCTCCTAAGCTAGTCTAGGCACAGAATGGACTTGTGAAATGTGATAGCAGTAAGAGACTGTAGGGGTCTTCTAGTCTAAGTTGTGGGTCCTGCATTTCCCTTTTTGATGTTGTAATGGTGTTAGGAAATAAACCTGCAGAAAACTGCCCTGTGACTTTGATTTAGGGATTTCAAATGGAAAGATGAATGTGATTCATAGAAAAGCAGGAAAAAAGTGTCAACTAGCATTTGTGGTATTATCCCATTTTTGAAAAAGAAGTTATAACTAGGCCGGGTGTGGTGGCTCACGCCTGTAATCCTAGCACGCTGGGAGGCCGAGGCGGGCGGATCGTTTGAGCTCAGGAGTTCGAGACCAGCCTGAGCAAGAGCGAGACCCCATCTCTACTAAAAAAATAGAAAGAAATTAACCAGACAACTAAAAATATATAGAAAAAAGAAAAATTAGCCAGGCATGGGGGCGCATGCCTGTAGTCCCAGCTACTCGGGAGGCTGAGGCAGGAGGATTGCTTGAGCCCAGTAATTTGAGGTTGCTGTGAGCTAGGCTGACGCCACGGCACTCTAGCCCAGGCAACTGAGTGAGACTCTGTCTCAAAAAAAAAAAAAAAAAGTTATAACTAAGTATATGCTTAGCAAAGTCTAGAAGGAGAAATATGAAAATGTCATGATTATCTCTGGACAGGGATGTTATGTGTGATTTTCCTGCTCTCTGCTGTGTTTTGGATGCCGGGGACTGGTTTTGCCATGCTGGGATACATCTTGACATTTAGTTTCTCTGCCCTACCTGTCATTTGAAAAAAAAGCTGGTCTATAATGATAGTTCAGAATTAAGGCTGTGCAGTCAGACAGTTTGAATTTGCATCCCTGCTTCACTCACTAGCTGAGTGACCTTTGATGAGTTACTTTATCTGTCTCAGATATTTGTGGTTTTGTTTTCCTGTGTGTAAAACAGGGATAATAGTAGTACCCAACCTTGTAGGCCTGCTGTGAAGAGCACAATAAATAATATGGTATGTGTAACCTATTTCATGCATAGTAAGTGAAACAAGTGCTCAATACATGTTGGCTTTTACTATTGTAGTTATTATTTTAAACAAGACATATTCTTTCAGTCACTAGGTCCACCTTACCAAATCTTGGATTTTTTTTTTCCTTTTTTAGAGGCAAGGTCTTGCTCTGTCACCAAGGTTGAAGTGCAGTGACGTGATCATAGCTTATTGCAGCCTTGAATTCCTAGCTCAAGTGATTCTCCTGCCTCAACCTCCTGAGTAGCTGAGACTATAGGTGTGTGCCACCATGCCTGGTTAATTTTTTAATTTTTTTATAGAGACAAGGTCTTGCTATGTTGCCCAGGCTGGTCTCAAACTTCTGGCCTCAAGTGACCTCCTATCTCAACCTCTCAAAGCGCTGGAATTACAGGCATGAGCCACTGTGTCTGGCCTTGTGTGATATTTATAAGAGCATATTAACCTTGGAATAGTTTATTGTACTTGACTTTTTTTATCATCAACTTTCATGGATCACTGAGCACTTATTCCACATTGGTGGGATTTTTTGGTTTTGAATCTTCCATGACTTTTTACAGTTAATCTGGGTATCTTTTAAAACTCCAAAGTCAGTTTGGCACCAGCTATATGCCATGCACCCAGACAGCTTGGATATAGGGGTGAATATAACAGCACTCCTGTGTTGAGGGAATGCACAATTCAGATCATGGAGTTGGGTGGGGAGGATAAGCAGAAGCCTACGCAGCTAAGTATGATGGGGTGTGAGGGGTAGCCCAGAAGAGAAATCAGCATGAGCAAAGATCCAGAAATGTAAAAGTTTATGAAGTAGTGGAAAATGAGATATGAAAAGTGGGTTTGGGTTAGATTATAAATGGCCTTGAAAGCCTGCAGAGAACTTTGGCAACGGGGAGCCATAGAAACTTTGAAAACAGGGACGTCTTTTCAGAATTGAGCTTTAGAAAGATAACAGCAAAGACAGAGTGAAGGGTTAGAAGGGGGAAAGCCTAGAGGTGGTTAGGAAGGTTCTGCAGTAAGCCTAGAAAGTTAGTAGAATGGGGATGGCAAGTGACTTGAGGGGCATTTGGAATTCAAATTGATTCAACAAATATTGTTAATAATTGTGTATCAGTTTCGTGCCAGATCCTGTGCTAGGCTCTGGGTTAGAGAAGAATCACTTATAGCACCTGCCCAGGATCTAGTGGTAGTGACACAGTCTTGGTAAGGGAAAAAGCAGTTCTAAGATGGTTCTGAGGTTCTTACTTGGGAACATGTGGATAGTGACACTTTGTTTCTGAATTTATGGAACACAGAGTGGGAGCAGATTTGAGGAGGGAAAGATAATGAGTTTAGTTTTGAACATGGTTTATTTGTGAACTTTCCAGCTGATACTTGGCAGGGTGTTGATTATCTTAGTCTTGAGCTCAGAAGAGAAGTCGAGACAGGAATGATTTTTTTTTTCCGTCTGTCAAACACATTATACACGAATAGGTTTTGTGAGATAACTTTTAAATATTGACAGGATTCCAGCTTTCTGTTGTAGAAAACAATGTTGTGGAAAAGATTTCCAGTTGCCCACGTGTTTTAATATGTACCTGGGACTTGTTTTAATCATGTGTTGTAAGATGACAGACATAGAGACAACTGCCTTTGAAAGAAGAGTTTTTTATTACAGTTCCCAAGAGGAGGGGCATGACATGTTGTGCAGGGCCATGCAGGGAAGCGCCAGGGTCAGTCAGGAGGCAGAAGGAGCAAGGGGAAATCAAAACGGGCCAGAGCCTTTGTTGTGTTTTCCATGGGGAAGGAATGAATAAGGCACAACAGGCAAGCTGAGCAAGTTTAGGATTGGGTAGTTTGAATAATTTCAGCAGGCTCTGGGCCCTGAGGTGAGGATGCTAGTTGTCGAGTACCTGGCCTTGGGGCAATGGAAAACTAGGGCATAGTGTCCTACACTGCAGGAACCTGTGAAAAGGAGGTGGGTGAGGGTATGGACTCAGGATTGCTTAGTTTGCTTATCAAGGCATGTTCTCAGGCAGGTTGTTTGCTAACTCTAGGAATTAGCTAACCTTGGGAGGGGAAGCCCCTCTCTGAGTCTGAAAGGTACCAAGGAGTCAAAGCTTCATAAAATATAGAGAATAAAAAACATGATTAATGTATTACCCAGTATCCATTATCCCTTCTATATTGATAGAACCCCTATGTTACTGGAGGTGACAGTGCGTACAGCTCAAATACCACGTTCCTGTTCTCCTTTGTAGTTGGACGTTGCCAAGAGGCTATAGGCAGAAGTCATTTGGTGATGCTTCCAGGAAAGTTTTTACATGAGCTAACTTTGGGACAAAAGCTTGTCTCTTTTGCTTCTCCAGACCCTCATCTCCCACCTTTTTCTTTCTTGTCTGAAATGTGGACATTTCATGGTTGAATCTCCACTCACCATGTTGGATCAGGAGGCGATCTTTAGGATGGAAGATAGAAGAAGCTGCGATCTGTGGAACCACCACCATTCCAGTCCTGGACAGTCTGCCTACGGACTGCTTTGGGAGACACAATAAACCTCTGCTTTGTTTAAGCCACGTATTTGTGTTTTGCAGTTAAGCCTAATCCTTACTAAACCTCACATTCTTGCCTTTGTTTCCAAATACATGATCAACTCTTTACTCTTTGCTTTGTGTTTTATGACCTTCTGCTGCAAGTAGAAGTTAAATCTTACCTCTGCTCCCACAGTCCTTAGGGTTTTTGACCTATGTCTCATTAAATTTGAGGAAGGAACTGGGACATAAAAAGTACATGAAACCTTAGTAATTAGCCTTAAAGAGTGAACATAAGCATATATTTTCATCAAATAAATACTGTTTAATTTTGCTTATAGGCCTTAATGAGGATCTTTAATTAGTAGCTCCTTGGTAAATAAAGCTCTTAGGCTAAGTACAGAAGTATTGTCCTTTTGCTTCCCCTGGCAGCACAGCAGACTTCCCCCTGCAGAGTGACTGGATCCTAAGTACAACACAATTTTAATTGCATCATTAACTAGTGATTTTAAATTTTTTAAACTGGTTTTGTCATAAATATTATTAGGTCATTAAATATGAAATGTCCAATTTCGAATCAAAAGTTTAATTTATTGTATCTCCAACAAGAAGCAGTATCATTAATCAAAGTATGTGCCTAAAGTGTCAACACAGTTTTGCCATCTTAACAGTAGCTTGCTTATTGCCAGCAGCGAAGCCTGGAGAGCGAGTGGCGATGAAATCACGAAAGACATTTTCTACAGCTTATTAAGAATTGAATATTTTTCCATGCAAGAAGTGGTCCAAAGCCTGGAAGAAGTGGGAGTCAGTTGGTGCAAGGTCTGGCGAATAGGGTGGATGCAGAGAGTTTCCAAGTCCAGCTGCTGTAGTTTGAGCGGTGTTGTTTTTTGCGACGTATGGCCTTGCAAGAGAATTGGCCTGTCTCTATTGACCAAAATTTGGCTGAGTAATCACAAGCATCCTCATCATTTCATCTAATTGGTTGCACTAGACATCCGCTGTAATCAGTTGGCCAGTGAAGCTGTAGTGGATAATACCAGCGCTGGACCACCAGACACCATTAGCTTTTTTTGATGAATATTCAGTTTTGGATTGCATTTCAGCACTTCATCGTTATCCAACCATTGTGCCAAATGCTTGCCGTTGTCAAAAAGAATCTATTTTTCATCGCGCATAACAATACGGTGTGCAAAAGGTTCACCCTCATGTCATGACAGCAAAGAAAGGCAAGTTTCAAGACAATTTCTCTTCCAACTCTTGTTTAATTCTTGTGGTATGCATCTATCCAGCTTCTTTACCTTGCTGATTTGTTTCAAATGGTCTAATATTATTGGAATAGTAACATTAAACCTTGCTGCTAATTCATGCATAGGTTGAGATGGATTCACTTCCACTGCAGCTTTCAGCTCATGATTATCCACCTTGGTCTCAGGTCACCCACATGGCTCATTTTCAAGATTAAAATCCCCAGAACAGAACTTCTCAAACCATCATGTACTGTGCGTTCATTAGCTGCATCCTTCCCAAATGCTTTGTTGATATTTTGAGTTATCTGCACTGCATTGGTTCCAGGACAGAACTCAAATTCAAAAATAACATGACTTTTTGACTTATCCTTGTTCCACAAAAGTTGCTCTAAAAAAAACTGAAAGATAATCACAAGCCAAAACATGGGTTTGAAAGAATGGGGATGTACCTTCACAATAAAAAAGCATCAGAGTGACATGTCAGTGATATCAACTGTCAAACTTAGTACTTAAGGAAGTCGGACCTTCCATACTTAATAACCTAATAGAAGAAAGAAGTACAGGACACTGGGGGGTGTAGCCCATGCTGGTGTCAGAGTGATGCCATTGGCTGAGGTGGAAAGTCTAGGAGGAGGACTGGATTTGGGTGTAGAGGGGCTTTTAGCGGGTAGGGAAACGATCAAATCCACGCGGAACTCACTATGTGCCAGGCACTATTCTAGGCAGGTGACCATCATCCACTCATACAGTCCTCACAACGACCTCAAGGAGGGATCAGCATTATCCTCATTTTACAGATGGAGGCACCAATGGGATTAAGATACTTTCCCCAGGTTCCACGGTTAACAGGAGACAGAGCCAGGATTTCCCAGACAGACCAGCCAGAATCCACCCTTTGTACCACTCTGCATGATGCAGGCTCTCTCTTGATGACATTTAGATAACGTTCATTTGAAGATTCTGGTGGGACTTCTAAGTGACAATTTGATAAACAGTTTCCTTATCATTTAAACCAGTTTGGGGATTTCTCTTATTTGCTGATGACAGATAGAAAGGTGAATGGATGCCTGAAATTGTAAAATTCAGGGGAGTGAGCTGGGCTGGACACTCAGTCTGGGGGAATACGTCCAGCACTGCATTCTGGGATAGCTGCTCCTTGCAGGAGTCTCTTATAGATTTGCATGGACTATAGCCACTTCTGAGAGACAGAGACATATAAGGGATGATTGTTCTTTTAAAAATGAAATTCAAAGGGAGTGCTACCTGCAGTGGGGGGAATGCCACCCATTCACAGGATCCCGCCTTCATGTCCCACCCATACACACGTGTATGCCTTAAGACCTGCTGAAAAGACTTTGTTATGTGGAAGATAATTTGACATGGTGATGGATGTGAAAGCTGGCAAGTCTGAATGACAGAAGAGGCAAGCAGAGTGGACACAGCTTGCAGAGCAACAGATGCAGGACACTTGGGCTGCCTGTCTCGGACATCTTGAGGCCTCCACTTGTCTTGTTGCAAATATTGTAACTCTACCTTGTTCAAGATTGAGTAAGACTGATTAAAACTCTTTAAATGGCTCTTGTTGACAGATTTACTATAGAACATCTTCATGATTAAACAAAATTATGGTGTAATTTCACTTGATTAAAGACAAAACTAAAAAAAAAAAAGATCGGAAAGAAAGTTACTCACAAATGATGTGATTATATAGCAAACATAAAAGAATACAGATAATAATTAAGAGTTGCTGGGAATAATATCAATATTTAAGTGTCAATTGCAAACAATGGCAAAGAAAATGTAGTTTTGTAAAGATGCCATATACAAGAGCATTGGGAAATAGGAGTCTCCAGTGCATGGTCTTTGTAGAGTATATTATAAAATTTTATTGAAATACATTAAAAGAAGACTAAACACATTGGTACACCATGTTTGTTTATTGGAAGCGTCAATATTGTAAAGATGTCAGTCTTCCCCATGTTGATGTTACAGATCAAACAATTTTAATGAATTTCCTTAAGTTTCTTTGGGGGGACTTCAAAAGTTGATTCTAAAACTATATTGATAAGTCACAGTCGAAGTTCAAACAACATACTCCGGAAGAAGAATGAGATAGAAGACTTGCTCTACCAGTTGACAAGACTTTTTTTTTTTTAAATTAAGCTATAGTGATAAATGAAGTACAGTGTTTATGTAGGAATAAACAAATAGAATGGTAACAGAGAACCCAGAAACAGACCATGCCTGTATGGAAACAATATATGATAAAAGTGGCAATATAGATTACTGGGTATAGATTATTCAATGTGCTAGAAACATTTGCCATCCATACAGAAAAAAGTGAAATTGGATCTCTACACTTTATGCAAAAGGAAATCCTTGACTATTTAAAGACTTACTTGTAAATGGCAAAACTTTAAAAAATTTAGAAGAATATGAAGGACAATGTCTTTATAATTTGGAGGTGTGGAATTTTTTTTTTAAATGAAAAGTAGACATTGAGAAGAGTGATAAATTTAACTGTTAAAAATAACCTCTGTTTATCAAAAGTCACCATAAAAAAAGCAACAAGACAAGTCACAAACTGAAAGAAGATGCTTGCAATAATATAATTGAAATACAATTGTTATGTAGAATATATAAAGGTCTACAAAGTAATAAGAAGACAGCTTGGTAGAAAAATGGGCAAAGACAGAGGCATTTTGCAGAAAAGGAAATACAAATGATCAATCTATTAATGTATGAAAGAGTAGTTCATCTTAGTAATCAAGAAAATTTCCAAAAATTAGAAGCTCCCCCACCCTCCCAGATTGGCCAATTTCAACACATTTAATAGAACAAAGTAGGAGGGAGGATGCTGTAGATTGATGCGCTGAAGGGGACAGTATAAATTGGCATCAGCATTTGGGAAAACATTCTGGCATTAACTTGCTGAATTTTTATGTAGTTTTTCTACCTTTAAAATACACTGTATAGAAAATTTATGCCTATGTGGCTCAAGAAACATATGCAAGTGTATTTATAGCAACAGTGTGTGTAATAGTATAAAACTGGAAACAACCCAAAGGTTCATCAATAGAGAATGGACAAATAAGTGGTCATACAGTGAAATATTATACAGCTGTGCAAATGAATTATAGCTAGCACAGTAAAGGATACTTTTTGAAACATAGAGTGAAACAATATTAGGTTGCAGAACATGCTTTGTATAGCATGTTTTTATAAGGGATAACACCAAGCAGAAATGTGTTTATGGGTAGGCACTTAGGTGAGAAAACTTAAAAAAGGGAGAGAATGATAAACATAAAATTCAGGATGAGTTACCATGGAAGCTTGGGGGAAGGCAGAGGGCATAGGCTAGGGAAGAAGCACACAGGCAGGTGCCATGGTACTAGTGATGTTTTACTTTTAAGTTGGGTGGTGGGGTTATGGGTATTTATTTTGTTTGCTTTATAATTTAGAGATATGTTGCATGTATTCTTTTATGTTTTAAATATATAAAACAAATAGAAGTTTTCATAAAAATATCCTACTTATAGGTAATATTTAGTACAATAACACTTAGGATGATAATGATAGGTACCATTTAAAGAACACTCCTGTATTTTACATTTTTATAGGCACTGTTAATCACTGTAACGACTCTATGATGTAGGTACTATTATGCCCATTTTGCAGATGAGCAAATTGAGGCTTAGAGAGACTAACTTGCTTAAGGTCACATAAGTAATGAGCATTGGCAGTCAGATTTGAATCTAGCTGTGACTGTAGAACTCAGGCTCTTAAACCATTCATATTCACCATCTGGTCCCTCTGTATTTTATTTGTTTGAAACTTGAAGTTCAAAAAGAAATTTGCCTATTGTCACATAGATAGTGGAAACATTGACAGGACAAGGATGCAAGTATCCTAGGTAACTGACTTCTTTTTTCCCCCAGTTTACCATAGTGGCATCATTAATTGATAAAATGTGCAAAATAGATAAATAAGGAGTAATGTTGTAAGTAGAGAATGGGACCCAGAGGGTTGTATAGGTTCTCATTAAACACCTGTTGGTTTGAGCTTTGTTCTACACTCTGAGTGTTTATGTGGATCAGGAACCAGAGCAGAGTCATATAAGAGAAAGGGGATCTAAGATTTTGTCCCTGACCTAGTATTACTGCTCAGGGCCCCATTTTTTTTCTTTATATTTAGTGAGGAAGCATCCATAAGTGATCTTTAAGCTCTTTGGTTAAGACAAAGGATTGGTTAAGGCAAAGGATTCTGAAGCCAGACTGCCTGGGTTAGAATCCCAGCTCTGCTGCTTACTAGATCTGTGAGAATCCCTGAGCCTTAGTTTCTTCTTCTTAAAAAATGGGAATAGTAATAGAACCTGCCTCATTTGTTGAAAATTAAGTGAGTTAATGTAGATAGCTTAAAATGATGCATGGCACTATGTGTATTTATAATTTTCTAGCCCAGATAATCTGCATTATGTTAGTGAATAAATCATTATCACCATTATCCTTTCTATTTCTGTAGTGTACGTAATTCCGTTTTCTTTACTTTGCCTGCCAGGTGAACTCTTATTCATTTTTAAGGACATATCTCAAATATCAGCTCCTCTTCAAAGCCTGCGACTACTCCAAGCAGAATTTGGTCCCTTCTTTGTGCAAACATGTGCATTTATATCTATCTCATATAGCATTAGTCACATTGTTATGTAATTTTTTTGGAGATGTATCTCTATCTCCCTTTACTAGTCCTTGATTTCCTGTACCTTACACAGTGCCTGTCACATAGTATATGTTCAAGAAATATTGAATACGTAAATGGCAGATACAGGAATAGGATCTACCTGCCAGTTCATTTATTTTTCATTATATTTCCTGAAACCTAACAACATAAAAATGAATCTAAAACTTGAGCTAAAATAAAAAAATCAGACAATTACAGATTTTCATAGAAAATTCATTTATTTTATATATATTTATTATGGTCCTACTATGTTCCAAGAACTGAGCCTATGGCCTGAATATTCACTGAATAAAACATTGATACTTTTGAGAGTGAATTACTAATAGCTTGGAGTGACAGGCACATACCAGGAATGCCCTGGACCAAGTGGGAAATATGATCATTCTTCTTATGGGAGATTTATACTGCAATGGGAAAAGCTGTGCAAAATGACCCTAGGAGTTCAGTCTCAGTTGCTTGGACAACACGCTAGCTGAGATAAGATTTCTTTCACTTCTTTCAATAGAAAGACCTTCATATAAGCTCAGCTTCCCATAGAATTAGTGACTCTCCTTCTACCAGTGGGAACTGTAGCATCCCATGGGCTCCAAGGTCCAGGTGTCAATTGGCATTTTCAGACAACCCCTATGACAACTGGCTTCCCCAATCCAGATTTTCTGGCACTAAGCAGATTGTTTATTTTCCTACTGACAGGGTTGCTTTCACATTTTTACATTAAGAAGGGAGAGCAACAGGATCAGGATGAGGTACCTTTGCACACAGAAATACGCTGTTGACCCAAACTTGCTCTGGTCCCTGTGTGTAACAGTAGGAGGATGAAGAGGAACCATGGCTTCGTTTCTATTGCTAATGTAAGTTTTCCCTTACTTTGATAAAGCCTGTTCCTTAACACAAACCATGTGATACTATAAAATTTATGTTGAATCCTGGTACATGGCAGGAGGATACCCAGAGGAGAGTTTTAGTACATAATATAATGTAAGTAGTTTATATTTTGTTGTAGTTCCATTGGGAAACCATTGAAGTATTTTAAGTGTTAGAGTGAAATGATTGATTTACATTTGAAGAAGATCATTCTTGTGGCTGTATGGAGAATCTATTAAAAGACTAGAAGACTAGAAATGGAGAAATAAGTTAGGAAGCCGTCGAGTAGTTCAGATGACAGATGATGGCAGCTTGGACCAGGATGGAGGCAGTGGAAATGGAAAATTCAAGATACATTTTGTAATTAAAACAGATAACTCCTCAATGAATTAATGTAGGGTAATGGGAAAGGGAAAAATCAAGTTAATTCTTACGTGGTGCCTGGTTTGAGCAACTGATGTTGCCATTGGCTGAAATGGGGATGATTGAGGGTGAGAAAGGGATAATTATTTTAAAAATGGGGATAAATTGAGAGGCTTGTTTTGGACATAAGTTTTGAGATGTCTGTGATAGAGGCGAGTAAAGAGGTCAAGTAGGTAGATGGACGTGGGAGTATATGTGCCTGGAAGAGTGGTCTGGCATGAAGATATACATTTTGAAAGTATCAACATATGGATGATATTAAAATAAATAATGAAAATAATAGGAGATAAAACTTGACAGGAATTGCAGTATGAAAATGGTATCATAGGTTAACCTAGTTTCCTTTTCCTCTTGAAAACCATCTCAGAACTCCAAGGAGAATGAGAAACAGAAAGGTATGTTATCTTTGATGAAACTAGGAGACAACTAAAACTCCAAACTACAAAATAGGTGGAAGAACTATGTATCATCCAGAGTCCAGTCAAGACAAGAGAAACCAGTATAGTTATTTCAGATGGAGAGTATTGAATGCAAGAGATTGTTTTTTGTTTTTTGTTTTTAAATTTTTTGTTGATGCATAATAATTGTACATATTCAAGGAGTACATGTTATATTTTAATACAAGCCTGTAACACATAATGATCAAACCTGGGTAATTGGGTCATGATTCAC
>CM052437.1:175644550-175669284 GCA_028533085.1 Varecia variegata
CATTCTTGAGATACTTCACTTAATAGAATGGGTTCCAACTCTCTCCAGGAGAACAAAAGAGATTCTATATCACCGTTATTTCTTATAGCTGAGTAATATTCCATGGTATAGATATACCACATTTTACTAATCCACTCATGAATTGATGGATATTTGAGTTGTTTCCACATCTTTGCAGTTGTGAATTGTGCTGCTATAGACATTTGGGTACAGGTGTCTTTTTTATAGAATGACTTTTGTTCTTTTGGGTAGATGCTCAATAATGGGATTGCTGGATGAAATGGTAGGTCTACTTGAATCTGTTTAAGGTATCTCCATAATGCTTTTCATAGGGGTTGCACTAGTTTTCAGTCCCACCAGCAGTGTATGAGTGTTCCTGTCTCTCCACATCCACGCCAACATGTATTGTTTTGGGATTTTTTGATAAAGACCATTCTCACTGGAGTTAAGTGATATCTCATTGTGGTTTAGATTTGCATTTCCCTGATGATTAGAGATGTTGAGCATTTTTTCATATGTTTGTTAGCCATTCTTATATGTTCTTTTGAAAAATTTCTATTAATGTCCTTTGCCCACTTTTTGATAGGGATTGTTTACATAAATGTGGAAAGAGGAGAAGGAGAAAGAAGGGGTACCGTAGTAGCAAAAAGGAAGAAGGTGAGAGATCAGAAACTGATAACATCCCTGGGCTGGAGCCTATGAGCATGCACCTGTTGCTGCATTGCTAGAGAAGTGATTGCAATTGTTTCTGGTATGTCGAAGATGTATTGCCTTGGCTGGGGTCAGCAACAATGAATAGGCGGTTCCATCCAGGTTGCAGTCATTGATCCTTTCTCTAATCAGAGTAACTGTTACCAAATGAGTGAAAAGCAGAAATGTTCTCTCTTTCACCTTTCTTCTCATGTCCCAGTTTTCATATTGGCAGACAGTAACAGCAGGGCGTCTGGAAAGGGAGTCTGGGAAATGGCTTGTGGAATCCCAGACCCAACAGTATGGAACAAAGTACAGAAGGAGCTTATGGGCTTGACAGACAAGTGTTACTAAATAACTAGAATAGGCTGCACAACGCAGTGGTGATCAAATTGAGGTTGGTGTTGGGTCTGGGATTTGATTTTACCCTAAATACAGGCTAATTAATTAGACTTTTACTGTTTCATGGATTGCTGGCAGAGGACATAAAACTCTTGGGTCACAGAAAGATGACCCTATTCATTGCAAGCAGCAAGAGCAACAGCATATTTGCTTCAATTCCCCTTGTCCTGCAAGTCTCATGGGAGGCAATGCAGAGGGCTCAGATGGAGGGCTCATTATGGGGAGATACACTGAGCTTGGGGAATTCATTGCTCTTATAGCAAGCAGTAAGCAAGCCTGCTCTTTTTCCTGGAAGGGCACATTACCTCATCTTTGAGGTTGCTCACTGCAAACGTAATGCTATGAAATGAGGGGATGTAAAAGGTGTATAAGATAAAAAAAAAACTCAATACATAGAAATGAGGCCATGCAAAAACTGAACAGGGTCAGGGACAGGTGGGATAAGCCCTGGAACAGGGCTACAGTCCTGTTACTGAACTCCCAGAGACATCTGTGAACTGACCTTACTCTAATTCTACAGCAGAGAGTTTGGGAAGCATTTGGACTAGGCTGTTAAATTGGCCTGAGAAAGCTATGGGCAGTTAATGAGGAACGTGTTTATGCCTAAGTGTAGTCTACAGTGCTCTGTAAGCATATTGTACACTACACAATGCTGAAATTGCTGAGGCTCGCCTGGTTTAGGTGAGAGGTTCCTTGGCATGTATCCAGGTGAGACTGTATCTCATTCTTCCAGATTTATTATCTGTCACTCTGTGAGGTCCTTTTGAGGGGAACTAAAAATATATCCCTGTCATTAGATAACGTTGCTGAACTTTTTTTTTTTGGCCCAAGTATAATGCAATGGTGTCATCATAGCTCACTGCAACCTCAAACTCCTGGGCTCAAGTGATTCTCCTGCCTCAGCCTCCTGAGTAGCTGGGACTGTAGGCGTGCACCATGCCCAGCTAATTTTTTCTATTTTTTGTAGAGAGAGGGTCTTGCTCTTGCTCAGGCTGGTCTTAAACTCTTGACCTCAAGCAGTCCTCCCACCTTGGCCTCCCAGAGTGCTAGGATTACAGGTGTGAGCCACCATGTCTGGCCAAACTCTCTGTTTTGTATCTTGATGGCATTGATTTCTGTCTCCATCCATCAGATCATTGTTTTCAAACAGAATTTTTCACAACTTTTTAGTGGGTTGTAAAATCAATTTTATGAGATGCAAGCAGCATTGAAAGAAATAGAATGGAGTAGAAAATATCAGAGTGCCACTCAGGAAATCTGGTTTTGTGATACCTTTGTGTTCCCAATATATACATATGTATACATATAAAAATATATATATTTAGATTGTGACACACACACATACACACATACATAAAACCATATAAAAATATTGTTGGCCATGGTCAAAATTTTAAGGCATTATTTTAGATTAAATAAGCCTTTCTTTGATTGACAGGTGGTATCTGTGTGTGATCTGTCAGTATGAACTCCTATTGACTTATCAGTACAATGGCCATGCACTCTGAAAAGTCTGTATTTTGAATAGCTCATATGCTATACTCCATTATTGTTCACATATTTAGATAGTTAAGAATTTGTGATGATGAGACTCACTAATAAAGAATTTGGAGCTCCTACATGTAAGTCATGTTCTAAGGGGCACGCCTTTTAATTCGAATCCAGGACTAGTGCTGAATGTGTTTTATTTTATACACTTAAACCTCCCTCCAGGTGATGAATCGTGCCTTAGGGTGGAATTCTGATATTTCCCCTTTTCTGTGTCTCTGAGTCCTCTCTCCTGAGAAACAAGACTTTTCACTCTTCCGAGTGATTCTGTGTTTCCTTCTTTTGGTGACAATCACCTTTCTGTTCTGGGTGATTCAGAACCCTCCCTTTGAAACTGAGACCAAGTCTTCCATCTTCTTGGTAACTCAGATCTCTTCCTTTTCTGTGTGACACTGGACACTACTCTATTTGCATTTTAGCAAAGAGCTGCCGAGAGTTTAGGATCAGAAACAGAATGTGACAATCCATGTCATCTGTACAGAGGACACACTAACCTGAAAGAGCCAGAGAGGATTCACTGAACTGTGCTGTGCAACATATTAAATTGGGCAGAGACAAGAGACAGGTACAGTGAAGCAACAGGTAGAGGGGATAGATTCACAGAGAAATAGTTCAAATCAGGAAGGAGATTATAAGCATCAACAGAAAGAACAAAGATTAGTGCTAATTGCTGACATGTTGGAGTTTGCTGACGGCATGTTCCTGGTTCTGTCTGTTACTGAATTCATTCTGGGACTTCTGGGGAATGGTTTCATCTGGTTGGTCAATGGTAGCAGCTGGTTCAAGAACAAGAGAATCTCTTTGTCTGACTTCATCGTCACCATCCTGGCCCTCTCGAGTATTGTTCTGCTGTGGATTCTCTTCACTGATAGTCTTTTATTAGTGTCCTCTTCCAAAGTACATGATTCAGGGGTAGTAATGCAAATTATTGATATTTCCTGGACATTTATAAACAATCTGAACATTTGGCTTGCCACCTGTCTCAGTGTCTTTTACTGCCTGAAAATTGCCAGCTTCTCCCACTCCACATTCCTCTGGCTCAAGTGGAGAGTTTCCAAGGTGGTTGTGTGGATGATGTCAGGTGCATTGCTCTTAACCTGTGGTAGTACCATGTCGCTGTTCAATGAATTTAAGATCTCTTCTGCACTCAGAGGAATTGATGGAACAGGGAATGTGACTGAATACTTCAGAAAGAAGAGAAATGAATATTATCTGATGCATGTTCTTGGGACTCTGTGGAACCTCCCTCCCTTAATTGTGTCCCTGGCCTCGTACCTTCTACTCCTCCTTTCCCTGGGGAGGCACACACGGCAGATGCAGCAAAATGGTACAAGCTCCAGAGATCCAAGCACTGAGGCCCACAAGAGGGCCATCAAAATCATCCTTTCCCTTTTGTTTCTCTTTCTATTTTACTTTCTTGCCTTTTTACTTGCATCAGCCAGTCATTTCCTACCAAATCGTAAGGTGACTGTAATGATTTGTGAAATAATTATAATGTTTTATCCTGCTGCCCACTCATTTATTCTCATTCTGGGGAACAAAAAGCTGAAGCAGACATTTGTGGAGATGCTCCGGTGTGAGTCTGGTCATCTGAAGCCTTGGTCCAAGGGACCTTTTTCCCCATAGAGTAGTAGACGGAATGGGGTGGAGCCCAGGAGTCCCTCAGCCTGGCCCAAGACTACAGCACTCTTTTTGACCACCCATGGTACCAGTTCTGTAACATCAGTAGGAGAGAAATACTGACTGTGGGACCGGTTCCAAGATGAAAGCCACATTTCTCATGGTCTCTTTCTGTGGTTGTTTTGCGGGGTTGGTAAGGAATAAAGTAGTTTTAAGGAAATGTCAAGGTAGTAGGAACACTCTTGCTATATAGACATGGAGCTGTATTTTAATAATAATCAGCTTACCATAATGAGTCTGATTACTAGTTTCTTAAATTTGATACTAACAGTGATAAACTGATATAAATAAAATTATGTGGTAGACTTAAGGGAAAGGGCCAAAGCTTTGCAGTCCTGTAGATGTGAGTTTGAATTCTGATTCTGTCAATTTTCCAAGATTTTTGGCCTTAAGTGAGTTACTTTAATAGCTGTATGATCCTCTCTTCCCCTCATCTTAAAATGTGGACTATAACATAGATTTCACAGGGTATTAGAGATTCATGAGATAATGTATGCTGACATTTTTAGCACAGTGTTTTGTGTAAAGTACTCAGTAAGTGAAGGCTATTATTGCAACTAATATTGAGTTATGCAGCAACAGCAATTCCCATAGGATTCCAGTTTCCATAAACCCATTGTGTAATGACAAAAATAGTGGAATGAAAATCAAGAATCTTGGATTCTAGGTCCCAGTCTTATATTTCATGATCGTTTTGCTAAAGTAAATTTACAAGTAAATTTTTTTTATTAATAGTTTGGGCAAAAGCCCAAGCAGTTTTTTTTTTAACAAGATACATATCTGACTTTAAATTTATGGAGTATTATCAAATATAATGTAAGCAGTTTTTATAAGTTTAATCAATTTTATTTAAATAGAAGTATACAGGCATTCATTTATTTTCTATAATTGAACAATTTTGACAAGTCAATGAGAATATTATTATTTAGTATCATGAAGAATTCTCAAACTTGTGAGCACATTCAGTTAGAACACATAGAATTTCTGAATCCGGATTTCTAGCACTAATGGGGATCTCAGCGATAGAGTGTTGTGGCTACAAATGTGGACTTCAAAGCCAGACAGCCTGTGTTTAAACCCTGGCCCTGGCCCTTACGAACTGGGTGACCTTGGGGAAGCTTCTTAACCTCTCTCTCTTTCACATTCTCTATCTGTAAAATGGAAATAATAATGGTTTGTTGTTTGATTGGATTGTTGGAAGGAATGAGTAAGTTAACATGAAAAGTTCTTAGAGTCTTACATGGAGTAAACAATAGATATTGTTATTGTTGTGGTTGTTGTTATTTTGTGAAAAGGGATATATTTTGACAAAAGATGAAGGTTTACCACATTACTGGACATTTGGTCATATGTAACCAGAAATTAATTTTAGCATTGTTCTGGGATTTATATATTCATTTCTAAAATTACAGGAATAAAATGTCTTTTGGTCTGTATGGTTTGCTTCTAAAGTGATACTTTGTCTTTTGAAGCTGGTAGGAAAATTCCTAATGCTGACATCACCTAAAATTCACTTTAGAAAAGGTATCTGCTGAAACTTAAAGAATGTTTTAAGATTCATTTACAATTCACTAAAATATAAGAATTCTAAAATTGGTATTTTTCCCTGCATAATAGTTCTGCAATTAATAAAAATCTGTGCTTCTTTTCAGCATAGGGGAGTTTAACTATGGAAATCTGTGCTGTCTTGATTGACATCTGCTTTGTCTACCGTGACTCCATGCTCTTTAACTCAGCCTCACCCACTCTTGAACACTTGTTTCTATTTTTTGTTACTTTGACAACTTCTCTGCCTAACTCTGACCTTATGGTCCTTTAACCCTAACCCTAACTCCTGATTCTGTCTAGTGGCTTAGGTGTTGGGATTTTTCTTCCTTTAATTCAACATAACATTACACTAGAGGTTTTGGCTTGGGTGTTCTTTGGCTATTAGTGCCTTCAACTAACTTTTATAGTGATCCCTCTCTTCTGTTCCCATTGTGGCACCATTAAATGCTTCCCTGACTTAACAGATTTAGATACGGCACAGTGACCGTGATGATGTTACCGTTACTGTTCATTTTATTGGCACCAGTAGTGTTCATGGAAAGTGAAGAATTCTCTGAGTGGGAGTCTGATGTAGCCCATTTGGTTCCCTGAGAGGAAATGTGGCATCCCCACTTCAACCCATTCCCAACTCCTTCTTTCAGGTAAATTTGGAGGTGACTCCTAGAAAACCTCAGACTTTGTTATGTTACTTCAGCCATATGTGGACTGCCATTAATCAAAGTTGGGGGTGGGAGTGGAGGCCTGGGTGGTGGGTGAGCTGCTGAGGAACAGAATCTCACCTGTTGCTTGAGGCACAATGACGGGAAGTCTGGCTTTTTTGGAGAGGTTATGGTCTTCCAAATCCGCAAGGGAGAATGCCTGATCTGACAGCTCCTCACTGAATCCTAGGGCATGGGATAGATTTACCTAATGCCTTAGGCTCAGTTTTGAGAAAGCCTGGTGGGTGCCATATTATTTATTTTGTTTTGCTTTAGTAGTTTGGGTTTGAGAGGATGGTAAGTGAAAACAAACCATAAAACACGTTCCAATGTTTCTCAAACAATTTCAATGCTTGCCAATGGTCTTTACATTGTGCAATTTTCCTTATATTTTCCAAAAGTAGATGAGCAGGGCTACCTAAGGGGTCTTAAAGTTGTGTTTGTGATTTTTTTGTTTTGGGATAGGTGGAAAGGAAAGTCAATGTTATTTGTTTAATTCTGTAAGAGGTTCTGTTTTAAGAATGCAAAAGTGACCTTATCACCTCCAGCAACTGCTGATAACAATTATATTTTATTTTCTGGTGTTTCTATATTTTTCTGAACTAGAAAAATATATAGCACAGCTATATATAGTCCAGCGTTAGAGTGTTAGTTCTGGAGTCAAATACACGTGAGTTTGAATCCTGACCCCACCACTTACTAGATGCATGATCCTTGGCAAGTTTCTAAACTTCCTTGGACTTCACTAGAAAATATGTATGCTTCATAGGATTGGTGTGTGGATTAAATAGGACAATGTGTAAAGCATTTTAACAACCAAAGGATAGTAAATGCACAACAAATATTTGCTACTGTCAAGGTTAAGCCTGAAGTATCTACCTGTAGAGTCCTTCTCTTATGGTGGTGAATCCAGAAAGCATGTTGTTGCTGAATGTGTGAGAGAACATGAGGTAAGGGGAAGCCTGCTCCTTCCAGCCCCCATAGGATGGAGGGAGGGAGAGAGAAAGAGACTATAAGTAGGGCAGGTGAGAGTCCTGATTTCCCCCCACTTTGAGGACTGGTTAAAAGCTCCTAGTCTGTAGTCAGTGGGAGCAAACCATAGGTACAGACTCAGCCTGTAGGCTGCGGCACACAGAGGACCTCTTTCTGGAAGCCAGAGGAGACAAGGCCACTGAGGCAGAGAATACAGACACTTCTCTGGTGCCCTGAGGTAGAGTTAATCTCAGCCCTCTCCCCATATACCTGGAGCGCAGTTAAAGGAGAGAAGCATGGCGTGGAGAGGATGTCTTAGAGATTTTGTTTTTATATCTAAAGAGACTAAAAACTTTGAGGACACTGATTATATCATTGGATCAAAACACCACCCCCAACCAGCAGGTGGAGACGGAGGAGAAAAATTGTATCCATTATAGATGAAATAAGTAATACGATTTTTTTTTCTCAGCACATTTGCACTTGTAGAGTGATTAATTTTGTTGACTCCACTACAATTAACTTGTCATTCTGACTTGGTGGAACTGGGCTGATGGCCAGAGCAACATTTCCAGGTTAACCCTGAAAAGTATATTTTTAGAAGTTCATCAGTGGAGTTTCCTGGGCATGTTCTATCTAGCCTTAGTATTCATCTGTTGCCAAGTAGAGTATTCATAGCCAGAGAGGGAAGATTTCTGAACTAATTTTTCTTTGTTGCAAAGGCTTTTATCCTTATTGTGCAGCTAGCAGATCTCTTTGACAAAGGGATGAGTTTGGCTAGCTCCTGAACGCTACTGCAATATTCCAGGATTAAACACATTTCTCACTCCTTTTTGATTCTGGCTTACCTTGATTCCAGTCCATCCATTTTTCCCACAGACATTTAACACTCACTCTGTATCAAGCACTGTACTGGACACAGTTCCTGTTTTCAAAAACATCACATCTAGTATGTAATAAAGAAACAGAAACAAGCATCATTGAAACAGATGCTTCAAATACAATGAAGGAATCATTCTATCACAAGAGGGTACTGGCACAGGTGATCTTTGTCTCCAGCCCCCCTTTTGTAGCAGCCATGAAAAGTGCATGGCTCACGTCTCTGCAGTGGGGGCACAATTGACTGATGGTTCCAGCTGCTGAGTCCATAACTGCAGGGCCACAATTCCTGCAGGCTTCTCCCAGTGATGGGGCCAGTGATGGGGCACTGTGGAGTACTAAGGCAGGTCTGTTCTGCTGAGACATGGGACTCCTCCAACAGTTTTGGCCCAAGTACTCTCCATCAGTTTGGTTGAAAGTTTCTTGGAATTGTGCTGCAGTTTAGGACTCTCCCTGCCCAATTCTTCTTCCTTTCCCCTCCCTTTTGCAGCTCTCAGACCTACCTTGCTATCTGAATACTCTACTAACCTCCTCTGGCTCCCTCCCACCTAAAATCTCTTGCATGTCTGATCTCATTTCAGCCTGTACTTTTGGAAAGCCTGAATGAACACATTTTCTTATTTAAATAAGCTCTTTATTAAGATACTAGTACAGATTATACAGAAACTCACTACAAGACATGCATGTATGTATGTGTGTGTGTTCTAAGTGCACCAGAATTCTGGAAGTCATCTTAGATTCTTCTGTAACCTAAATATGCATTTGGCCACCAGATCTCTTTGGTTGTACTTAAAAAACATTTCTTTCAAATGTCTCCTGGTCTCCATTTCCACCCTTTCAACCTATCAGAGAGACTACAACAGGATTCTAACTAGTTTTCTGTTTCAAACTCCATCTCCTTCCTGCAAAGCATTTCTACATTACTTGCATTGTGTTTTTTATACAGTGAATATGGTAATAATGCTCCCCCTCTTAAAGTCCTGCAATGGCTCTCCATTGCTTTGGATAAAGTCCAAATTCCTTAACTTGCTACACAAAGCCATTCATCATTTGGCCCCTGTTTTCCTTCCTACTTTTATCTTCTCATTCCTTACTTCTTCAAAAGAATCTTGAGCTACTAGTTCCCAAGTATGCCATACTTTTCTTGCTGCTAACTGTTACATACGCTGCTTTCTTTGCCTAGAATTCTCTTTCTCACACATCAACTGTGTTAACTCCTCTTATTCTTCAAGACCGGGCCTTCTTTGACTCTTTCAAGTAAGGTTAAGCACGTATTCTGTGTTTTCTTAAGCCTCTGATCACATTACTGTGTGTGCCTACGATGGCATAGATACTTTGTGATTTATCTTTCCAATTCTATCTCTCACCACTTCTCTTCCTTTCTTTGTACCCCTCCACTCTTCTATTTCCTGAACCCATTACATGCTCTGTCACCTCTGAGTCTGCATGTAGAGTTCTATTCTGTTTTCAATATCCCTTTCCTTCCTACCCTATCTTTTTGCTTGGGTAACCTCTTTGCATATTTCAAGACTGAGTTTATATATCTTTTCAAGGAAGCCTTTCCTGAACCTCCAGGGCTGTATTAAGTGTGTCTCCTGAAAGCTCCCATTATACTTTTTATTTTTCCATATTATAGCACCTAAAACTCTGTTCTCTAATTGGCTATTTGTCTGTCTCTCCCACTATTCTTTGTATTCTTTGAAAGCAGGGTGTGCTGTGGGTGATTCTCCTCTATTTCTCCAGCACCCTACATAGTGCCTGGCTGGTAACTATTTATTGAATGAAAGAACCAATGAGGGGCAGTCTAGTGTAGTAGAGCTTAGTCTCAGAAAGACCTTCCAGCTTAGCCACTGATTTGCTTCTATGGTTTAAATGTCACCTTCAAAACTCATGTTGAAATTTAATTGCCATTGTAACAGTGTTGAGAGGTGGGTCTTTTAAGAGATGATTAGATCATGGGGGCTGTGCTCTCATGAACAGATTAATGCCATTATCACAGGAGTGGTTAGGTTTTGCAGGAGTTTGGTCCCTCTTTTTTTTTTTAAGATAAAAATATAAAATATAAACTTTATTTCTCAACGTAAGCTCCATCAAGGTCAAGACACTTTTGTAAGTGATGATACCAGCCATTTAATCCATCCCTAAATAATTGAGGGCCCTGGGAATTTAACCATGTCAATGCCATCTTTTTACATTGTTAACTGAAGAAAAATGGGTGCACTTTACAGATTTTTTAAGATTAAGTAACAAAATGAAGTCTGAAGGAACCAAATCAGGACTATAAGGAGGTTTTCCCATTGAAAACTCTCACAAAATTGGCCTTGTTTGATAAGCAGGATATTGTTACGGTGGAGAAGGACTCTTTTTTTTTTTTTCTTTTGAGACAGAGTCTCGCTCTCTTGCCTAGGCTAGAGTGCCGTGGCGTCAGCCTAGCTCACAGCAACCTCAAACTCCTGGGCTCAAGCGATCCTCCTGCCTCAGCCTCCCAGGTAGCTGGGACTACAGGCATGTGCCACCATGCCAGCTAATTTTTTTTCTATTTTTAGTTGTTTGGCTAATTTCTTTCTATTTTTAGTAGAGATGGGGTCTTGCTCTTGATCAGGCTGGTCTCGAACTCCTGAGCTCAAGCAATCTTCCCGCCTCGGCCTCCCAGAGTGCTAGGATTACAGGCGTGAGCCACCGCGCCTGGCCGAGAAGGACTCTTTAGTAAAGCTTTCCTGGGTGTTTTTCTGTCAATGGCTACCAAGAAATAAATGTGGTCCAGTCAAAGCAAAAGCAGGCCAGTCAAGAGCAAAGGTTATGGCAATAGTCTTTCGAGATGCCGAAAGCATTTTGCTTGTTGCCTTTCTGGAGGGCCAAAGAATGATAACATCTGCTTATAATGAGAGTGTTTTGAGAATGTTAGCCAAAGCTTTAACAGAAAAACACCCTCTTTCTTCTCTTGTTCTCACACATGCTTTCTTCCCCTTCCACTATGTTGTGAAGTAGCAAGAAGGCCCTTGCTAGATGCCAGGCAGATTCCAGCACCATGCTCATGGACTTCCCAGCTTTCAGATTGTGAGCCAAATAAATCTGTTTTCTTTATAAATTACCTAGTATGTGGTATTCTGTCATAGCAGCATAGAATGTACTAAGACATTTGCTAAGATATTAGTCACTTTCTCTGATCTTTATTTTCCTCACTTATAAATAGGGATAACCATATCCTCCTCCTAGGATTATTTTAAGGATTAACTGATATAAGATGCCTGGTGCACTGCTGGGAATGCAATAAACACTTTAAATACTCAAGAAATGGAAGTTTTCCTCATTTTCCTAAGCTTCATGTAGTAGTCTTTTGAAAAAATTTCAAATTGTTAAATTCCTGTTTATTCATGATGACTGACTTCACTTTTCAGAACATCATCAAAGGAGCTAAGTGTCATCCTTTTGCTTTGACTGTTTGCCTTAAAACTTCTCCTACAGATCTGTCAAGTAGTAGAGTTTGGACCCATGGTTGCAATGCCTGCCAGTGGGTCTTTTGGGCTCTAAGAAAAATTCAGACTTACAAGATTATCTTAGGCCACTGTGACAGCAGCCTGTTCAGATGGATATCGTTTAAGGACCCAGCTTACCAGCAGGGCAGTGTCAAGACTTCCTCTTTTGCAGAGTCCTTGCTGCAGGCCATAAAATTCAGGTGCAAGGAGAAGAGATCCACACTAGTGTAAGGGTGGGAGCTGTCCTAAATTAAAAGCTTTATGTCCAAAAGGAGACAATTTCTCTTGTAATAATTTCATAGACATAGCTTCTAGGGTCATGTGAAGGAACACACACATGAGAAGAGTCACCATACTTAGGGAAGCCCATTGCGTGGAGTCTCTATAAGATATTTATGGTTCACTTACAGTTCCTTCCAGTCAAGATGCCAATTAAGTATTTTTTTTTCTTGGCCTAAAAACACAGTTGATGTTCTCACTCTTATTAGGCTGACAAGGAGAACAGAGTTCAAAAGTTTAACTGAAGGTCAAATTCTCATGCAGAGAGAGAAAGGATTCTGTTAACCCTTTTCCTATAACTTCTAACAGAACCAGCTTACTCACTGATCATGCTAGCCAATCTGATCACAAATTAATAATAGTACTTTCTGCTACTGAGAACCCAACAATTTGGTATCCCCCTCAAGATGGAATCTATTACTGTCTAAACTGGACTTCCCCTTCTTTTTTGGAACATTTATTTCTTATGTCTTACTTTAGATGTGTCATTAGATTGTTAATTTGTGATCTTTCTATCCTTTTGTGGTAGGCATTTAAGGCTATGGATTTTCCCGTTAGGGCTGCTTTTGCTGAATCCCACAGATTTTGATAATTTGTGTCCCATTTGTCATTCAGTTTGGGGAATCTTTTGATTTTCATCTTAGTGTCATCATTGATCCAATAATTGTTAAGTAGGAGGTTGTTTAATTTCCATGACTTTGTGTAAAATTTTTTGTTTTTCTTGGTGTTGATTTCTTGTTTTATTCCACTGTGATCTGAGAAGATACATGGTATGATTTTGATTTTTTTGAATTTATTGAGCCATGATTTGTGGCCTAAAATATGATCAATCTTGGAGAATATTCCATGTGCTGATGAGAAGAATGTGTAATCAGTAGTCTTTGGGTAAAATGTTCTGTAAATGTCTATTGAGTCCATTTGTTCTGGAGTCACATTTAAGTCCATTGTTTATTTATTTATTTCTGCTTGGATGATCTGTCCAGTTCTGTCAGTGGAGTTGAAGTCCCTGACAATTACGATGCTGCTGTTTATCTCTTTGCTTAGACCTAGCAGCGTTTGCTTTATGAATCTGGGTACTCCTCTGTTGGGTGCATAAATATTTAGGATTGTTTTGTGTTCTTTGTTGAATTGTTAACATTATATAATGACTATCTTTGTATTTCTTTACTATTGTTGATTTAAAGTCGATTTTATCTGATACAAGAATGGCTACACCTGCTTTCTTTTGGTTGCCATTTGCATGAAATATTTTTTTCCATCCCTTAACCTTGAGTCTGTAAGAGTCCTTGTGAGTTATATATGTTTCCTGGAGACAGTAGATACTTGAATTATATTTTTTTAATCCATTCATCCAGCCTATGTCTCTTGAGGGGAATTTAAACTGTTCACATTGGTTGATAGAATTGATATGTGGGATGCAGTTCTGTTCATCTGGTTGGGTAGTACTTTATTGCTTTGTTTTACCTCTTGTGCTATTGTTTTATATGAGCTCTGAGCTTTAGCTTTTGGGTGGTTTTACATTGTTGTGTGACCATTGTGTTGATCCATGTATAATGCAGTTGTGAGTATTTTCTGCAGGGCAGGTCTAGTCTTGACAAATTCTCTCAGTGTTTGCTTGTCTGGGAAGGTCTTTATTTCTCTTTCATTTATGAAACTTAGTTTTGCAGGATACGAAATTCTAGGCTGGCAGTTGTTATGTTTGAGAAGACTGAAGATGGGGTCCCAATCCCTTCTGGCTTCTAATGTCTCCATTGAGAAGTCTGCAGTTAGCCTGATGGGTTTTCCTTTCTAAGTTACTTGATGTTTTCTCCTTATGGCTTGCAGGAGATCCTCCTTCATGTTGACTTTGGCCAGTCTGATGACTGTGTGTCTTGGTGATTGCCTCTTTGTGATGAGTCTCCCAGGTGTTTGTTGAGCTTCTTGTATCTGGATGTCTAAATCTCTAGCAGGCCCAGGGAAGTTTCCTCTATTATTCCCTCAAATAGGTTTTCCAGCCATTGTGCATTTTCTTCTTCACCCTCAGGGATGCCTATGATTCTTATATTTGGCCATTTTACATAATCCCGTAATTCTCGTAGGCTTTGTTCAATCCTCTTAACTGTCTATTCATTATTTTTGACTGCGTTAATATGAAAGAGTTGTCTTCAAGCTATGATATTCTTTCTTCTGCCCAGTCTAGTCCATTCTTAAAACTTTTCACTGTGTTTTGTATTTCCTTAAATGAATTTTTCTTTTCCAGAAGTTCTACTTGGTTTTTCTTTAATATGTCTATCTCTTTAGTGAATTTTTCATTCATTTCCTGAATTGTTTTTTGGTTTCTTTGAGTTGGTTTTCCATTTTCTTTTGAATTTCATTGAGTTTCCTTACAATCCATATTTGGAATTCTTTATATTATTTATCCTATTTAAATATGATGTAATATTTCAACTTAATTACTTTAATACAGTCATGTATTTGATAGATAATTAATTGGAAATCTGTGCTAAAATTTTCCCTTTAGTTATGACCTTGCTGGTTCGGTGTTTGCCTGATCAACTGACCTGGGCATGCCACTGTCAGTGCCATTAGTTTTGTGTAAAAAGTTTCTCTAAGCACCTAGGCTCCAGCTCAGGGAATTCCTCCAGGCTAGCTTTCCTGTCATCTGTCTTAAAATGTTGCATGAATTTAGTCCCCTTTTTTAGAGCTGTTTATCATTATATCCTAGTTCCTTTTTCTTGTCTATTCATATTTGGATTTGGTAATAGGAATTTATGCTGTATGTTGATGCTGATTTGGTAACATATATGTGGCTGCATCCAGGATTGCACCTTGATTTCACTCAACTGCTAGAGTAGATAAGAGATGGTATTCTTTTGCACTCACCTATGGCCCTCCATAATATCATTTGCCAGGCATAGTGTTCCCTTTACTATCTGAGCAATTACAGAAAAATCAGGCAATGATATGCCTAGCTATTTGTCCTGAAAACTACAACTAAAATACTATTATGTATATCATACCAGGGTACTTTGACAGTTAAATGCCTAAGAGGAAATAGCCACATGTGATCTAAAGATAAACCCAGATTTGTAAAGGAAACATATGAAAGGGCTGACATTTTTTTTCTAAGCAAAAATAGAACACAGCAAATGATTATGGTGCAAATCTATGTATGTAGATAGAGAATGCAAAGCAAAGGAATCATCATGAAAGGATGGGATTAGCTGAGAAAGGCTTCCTCGAGAAGGTACCAGGTCCTTGAACTTGATCTATTAGATAACTGTAAATCACTGTAGGTGCCAGGGGTTACAGGAGTGGCGTTGGCATGGGCAGAATGACAGTTGGAGAAAATGGCTGCAGCAGCAACAGATTACAGGGAAGAGAGAAGTTGGATCCATGGTAATCCATGGATATGTGGATGGGAGGTAGGTGGATAGGAGTGAGGCATGGGGAGTCCCACCATATTCTGGGGTTGCTATGAAGAAAAACCATGTTTGCTGTGAAACAGTGACAGAAACAATGCTCGACTGGAGTTCTCTAATTTGGATTTGAAGTCTTTGGAGCCTGCTGTGACTCCTCCCTCTAGTCCTGCTGCTCTTGGAGGAGTGGACTCCCAAGTTCACCTAGGCTTGTTCTAATTAGGCATTTCTAAGGAAAACAGGATATGAATGAAGAAATAGTAATGCAATCCTTGGAAGATTTGCATCTCAGTAAAAGCAGCTGGCTCTTAGACCATGAATAGGTGATTTTCCATCCTGGTGAAAAATAAAAAAGGAGCCATCCTTCCTGGCTGGATACTGGTTCCTGCTTATACATTTCAGTATTTCTTCTGCCCCCACCATCAGCATCACAACTGCTGAATCCTCAATGAGTAAAGATGCTTCAGGTATTCTATTTCTCTGCTATTATTCTCTCAGTTATTTTTACTTTTGTAGGAATCATTACAAGTCTGTTTATTACAGTGGTCAATTACAAAACGTGGGTCAAGAGCCACAGAATCTCCTCTTCTGATAGGATCCTATTCAGCTTGAGCATCACCAGAGTTCTTATGCTGGGATTGTTTCTACTGAATATTATCTGGTATTTCTCTTCACGTGGTAAAAGGTCAGACTTTGTGTCTGTTTTTTTTACATTTTCTTGGATGTTTTTGGATTCTAGCAGTCTCTGGTTTGTGACCTTGCTCAACAGCTTGTATTGTGTGAAGATTACTAACTTCCAACATGCGGTGTTTCTCTTGCTGAAACGAAATATCTCCCCAAAGATCTCCAAGTTGCTGCTGGCCTGTGTGCTGATTTCTGCCTTCACCAGTCTCCTGTATATTGTGCTCAGCCAGACATCACGTTTTTCTGAACTTGTGGCTAGTAGAAATGGCACATTATTTGATGAAGGCGTCTTGTCTTTGGTGGCCTCTTTGGTCTTGAGCTCATTTCTCCAGCTGATCATTAATGTGACTTCTGCTTCCTTGTTAATCCATTCCTTGAGGAGACATATACAGAACATGCAGAGAAATGCCACTGGTTTTTGGGATCCCCATTCTGAAGCTCATGTAGGTGCTATGAAGCTGATGATCTATTTCCTCATCCTCTACATTCCATGTTGTATTGCTAACCTGCTCCATTATCTCCCTTTTAATGCAGGGTTGGATGTGGGGACCAAATCCATTTGTATGATTTTTGCCAACCTTTACTCTCCAGGACATTCTATTCTCATTATTATCACACATCCTAAACTGAAAACAAAAGCAAAGAAGATTCTTTGTTTCAACAAATAGTGGAATTTCAGCAGTAAACACTGTCTGGAGTCACCTCACCTCACGGTTTGGGAGTAAGATTTTCTCTGTTAGCAGTTTTCTCTGTGATCTGAGGAATTGTGATTGCTACTTTGACATGCTAGACATTTGAGTGCTTATCTGTAATTTTTTCTGCCGATATTTTTAAATAAGTTGCATTTTCTAAGGAATTTGTTGGAGGCATTACTTATCATATATTTTGCATGGCGATTGCATCCCTGGATAATGGAAATCATCACATTGTTCCATTGGCTACTGAAGTGATAATGGGAAGTTCTCCCAAATTAAGAAATACATTGTGGTGCACATGATTGGTTAAATTTTTGTGGTTTAGCTGAGGAGCCCTGAATGAGGGCTCAGCAATGGGTAAATGGTCATTGGAAGCCCCTAGCCAAGGCAAGGGGGTATGGCACAAGAAAAGAAAAAAAGGAAGGTTTCAGAGAGAAAAGGAGGGAAAGAGAAGGGTGAAAACAAATAGGTGTCTGATATGGGACAAGATAGCAAAAGGGTCCTCACACTTGCAGGGTGGGGGTAGTAACTGAGCTCTTATTACCAAGGAACCCTTAGGACTGAATTTCTAGGTTTGTTCTGGAAAGGAAGAAAGGGTCAGAACTGATGGGTAGAGGGAAGTGGTTAGTATTAAAGAAGCCAAATCCAGAATAGTTCTAAGGATCTTAAAATCCAGGGAGCTAGGCTAAGGTCCAAAGCAAGTGCCAAACAGTGAAATTAACACCGTCTGAGTGCAAATTTACAAAATACCGTACCTCACCATATAATATAGAATTCAGTGGAAAGCTGAAGGAGCCCTTGGACCGGTTATGGGAGCACTTGACTTTTGGTGAATTTATTTCATGTTTATGCATTTGTGTACAGCACAATTCTTCTTCAGGAGAACACTGTTTCTGGGATTGCAACAGAAGGACTATGCGTCCAAAGCAACAGGAATCTGAAGATAAGTTTTGGACTGGGAGTTGGGGAATAATAACTTATATTGATATAGTTTTTTGGTGTTCATATTATGCTTATGTAGTATTTACACAACTCAAAGTAAATACATTTTCAAATACTACAAATTACCTGACTTTTTGCATTTTAGCCTCTAGAGTCTTGACTGAAACATTCAGTAAGTTACTCAAACCAGTATTTTATTCTATGAAACCTGGAGGTATTTATCATGTTGGATCTTAAGATCAAGAGATAAAAGGATTATTAAGTGATTAAATGTACACTATGTCATAAGTCTAAATGAGTATCAGAAAACCTCATCGGTCGTCTAATATCCTCTCTCCTCTCTTGCATAGTAATCAAATTGTTAGCTGTACAGAATTTTGGCAGCTAATTACATTGTACAGCTTTCTCTTATGAGTAGGTATTGCCATATTTTCAAGTTCTGCTAATAGCATGTGAGCAGAAGATATTATATAGTTTCTAGGTAGTGGCCCTAGAGCAACCATGCCCTCTCTTCTCTCTTTTCCCTTTTCTTCTGACCCAGAATGCTGATGTCATGATTATCTATCTTAGATCATACAGACGAGGTGAATCCTTGGGGGTAGTGGCGTGATTATCCATCCTGGAGTTGGCTGCATGGTTCCTGACACTGTGGAGTTTCCACACCAGCTTTAGACTGCTCACATCTGAACTCCAGGACTGTTGATGAGAAATAAACATCTCCATTCTTTCAGGCGTTGTGTTTTTGGTCTCTGTTACTTTAGCCAAATAACTTATGCTATATCATAAATATATACAATAATATGTATTTTTATGATAAAATAGTATGCAGTTATTTACCATATTACAGTCAGAGAAATTTTTATATGGCCTAAGTGAAATCAAAATAAAACATAATGATACAATGCCGATTTTTATAAAAATATATATATATATGAGAAAAGTCTAAAAGGAAATATATAAAATGTAAATTGCAATTATTTTTAGGTGGGACGTGTTGAGTAATTTGTCTTTATATTTTTCGAGTTTTCTATGATGAACATTTTTTATAATCGGAAAAAGCATACTTTTAAATATATACGGTATATGCAGTCTGTCTGTCTGTCTGTCTGTCTATCTATCTACCTACCTGTCTAAAGGACAGATAGGGAGTTCCGATGTCAACATCCAGTTTCTCCTCCCTAAGAAAGGTAAATGAATAGGCTTTATCCCATTGTTCGGATCCTTTTTCTTGTATTGGTAAAATTCTGCCAGTTTGTTTCTTTGTTGTCCTACACTGTCTTCATTTTTCTCCCTCTGGGTTGGATGTGCTGTCTTTGTGTTAGAAACGTTTTTGCTGTTTGAAGACAGTCTCAAGTCTTTGCTTAGGTATTTGCCCAAAGTCCTCATTAGACATGGTTTTTTAGCAATGCTGTGGATTTGTAGTTTTGTTTTTTCTAGTGTGCTCTGCTAAATACCCATCACTAAGTACTTATTAGCCAGAAATTTTTTTAAAATCATGTTTTTTTGGTTTGTTTTTTCAAGACTTGATAATTTACAGGCTCTCTAATATCAATACTCAATATCCTGCATCTCCCAGTATTCACTGCCTATTATAGGAAAGGGAGGGGTGTTTAAGTCTTTGTAAAGAAGGGTCACTTTCTGAAGTGAAGGGCAGGTGTCAGGACAGTGTCTTTACAACATCCTGAAATACCCACTGTGGTAGCTATAACTCAGGGCCATTGCCATTTAACTTTCAACTGCTACAAGCCCAATATTGTATGGGCTACATTTACACATACTGTTTTATTAGCACATCCAAACTCTTTGGTAATGTAGGTATTATTGTATCCATTATATAGCTGAGAAAGTTAAGGCACAGAAAAGCTAAGTAAATGGTTCATAATAGTAGAACTAGGAAGGGTATATCCAGAGCTCCAACTGTAGTCTTCTGACTCTAAAATCCAGTTCTTTTCCCACTGTGTCACAAGGTGGGTGGAAAGACATAGGACAGCATGGGATCATGCTCAATTAAATAACCTTATTTTCTAGGACAAGAAGAAAATATTCAAAATGATGCCTGAAGTAGCATGTATCCAGGCTGAAAATCCACTCAGGGCTGCTAATGTATAAATAAGGGGAGTGGTGGGGGGGTGTACGAAAATCTTGTAGGTACTTAGTTTCCTTAGCTAAAATCAATGTCATGTTGTCATACACACTCTGGGCTTTTAGGCCCTGAAGTTTATATGAGATATGTATATATATATTTTTTAGATAGAGTCTCACTCTGTTGCCCAGGCTAGAGTGCCGTGGTGTCAGCCTAGCTCACAGCAACCTCAAACTCCTGGGCTCAAGCCATCTTCCTACCTCAGTCTCCCGAGTAGCTGGGACTACAGGCATGCACCACCATGCCTGGCTAATTTTTTCTACATATATTTTTAGTTGTCCAGCTAATTTCCTTCTATTTTTAGTAGAGACAGGGTCTTGCTCTTGCTCAGGCTGGTCTCAAACTCCTGCGCTCAAATGATCCACCCGCCTCGGCCTCCCAGAGTGCTAGGATTACAGGCGTGAGCCACCATGCCTGGCCTGAGATATATTTTTAAATGAAAAAGTTGTAACATTAAAGAAGAAACAAGTTTTAAGTTTCTTTTCAATGTTGCTACTTGGGAAGGAAGAGACCAACAGAAATTTGATGGGAAAGTAGATACAATTTCTGTAAGAAGTAAATAAAATTCTTAAAAATTTCAAGGATATGAAATTTGAAAGTTTCTTTATATTATTTAAATTTTACTTAAACATGTTTGGCTTTGGGTTTCCCTGATCAGTGTTAGCAGCATTCTGTTGATGAGCCAATTTTAGTTGTGAAAGAAAAGAAAGAAAGAAAGAAAGAAGGAAAGAAGGAAGGAAGGAAGAAGAAGAAGGAAAGAAAGAAAGAGAAGGAAGGGGAATGAAAGGGAGAAAGAGAAGAGATTACTAGGAAGGAGTCTTTTAAAACATAAGTTGAAAGTGGCTTCAAATGCCAGAGTCTCAAGGTAAAATTGAAACTTACTAAAGCATTTAAAATACATTTTTCAATAATGTTCTTTTTTACAAATTAAATCTAGAGGTGGATCCTCTAGTCTAGCCCACTGGTTCTCCCAGAGGGCTGGGAAGGTAAGAAGCATGTCAGAGTCCACTGAGAATTTTTTTTTTTCCCAAATTTTATATGCCCTGCCTCCATTCCTTCTGGATGTGGGAGTAGAAGGGGGAAGTGGAGTTTGACAAGCCTCCCTAGGGATTTGGATAATGTAGTCTAAAGAAAGGCACAGATATAAATTTCATTCCCCCCCGCCAAGAGAACAGGCCAGTTTCATTCCATAAGGGAAAAAGTGTAAAAAGAAATTCCATGTATGTATGAGAATTTGCCTGGCATAGAAATTAACAAGGAAGTGATATGGGTTAATGGGGGTGAGAGAAGGGGAGAGGAAAGGGGAGATATGGAAGGTAAGGACAACAGAAAGGAGAGGCACAGTCCCTGTACCCTCCTCCCCACACCTAGAGGAGGCATGAGGTCAGCATCGTGTCAGAACAGCTTAATCGGTCTCTGGATTGTGACTGTGTGGGTATATGGGGTCTAGGAAAGGGGGTGACTATAACTCTGCCTTGGGTCAATAGGAGGAAGCAAGATGCCCTGGGCAGATGACTGGATGTGTGTATACCTTGCTTGCAGATGAGGTATCTAAACACAGGAACATACTTGATTGGTTTGATAACATTTCTGACTTATTTTAAATACAGGAAAATTATTTGTTTCAATTTTGCTGCTTTCACAGTTGGGATAATGACTATGGTTATAACTGATCTGAAATCCAGGTATCTCAAGAGAAGAAATAGTTAAACATATTGATATATTTAACTATAAGATTTCAATCTTTCACTTCTATGTGTTTTGAGATGCCTGGATTAATCAGTCTCTCATCTTTATTTGTGCTTTCTAGAGAGTCTGGAATTGTGCAGAACTGGTTGCCTTTCTCTAGAATCAGCAACTTAGTTCATCCTGGATTTGCATACTGTGACTAAAAACTTCAGGTGCTCCCTGCCTTTATTGAAAGGAGTGGTTATGGAGAGAAATCACCAAGGAAGGAAAGAAAAATAACATTAATTAAATGATACTACTTGCTAGGCAATAAGCTAGGTAATTTTTTTTTATCATCACAACAGCTCTGTGAGGTAAACATTACTATCATTTTTATAGAGCAGAAACTAAAGCTCAGAGGGCTTAATTGACTTGTTTTAGGATACAGCTACTAACTGGTTGGGTTGGGAGGCAAATCCAAATATGTCTGACTTAAAAACATATTGCCTTTTTGCGCATGGTCACAAGTGCCTTATTTGTAAGTACATCTAACAGAAAGCTAGTCCTGAGGCTTGTTCCCATTCAGGCCGGTACTAGCATGAACCTGTGAACCCCGTCTGTTGTCTGTGTTGCTTGACTCTTAGTAGAATCTTTCGATGTTATGGGAACATCTCCTCTAAGTCTCCTCTCGATAGACACATTCTCAAATTGCTAAATACATAATTTGCTTACAAATGATGAATACATATCTGAGTTTTATTTAACTTTTTAAAAAGAAGGTTTTAATTTTATAATATTTTATAGAGAAGTTGCAAATTGAGTACAGAGTGTTCATATATTTTCCTCACCCAGTTTCTGCTAATGTTAATATTTTACATAACTATGATACATTTTTACTTAGTCTCCTCTAGTCTGTGACAGTTTCTCAGCCTTTTCTTGTTTTTTATTACCTTGACAGTTTTGAAGATTACTATTCAGGGATTTTGTAGAATGTCCCTCAATTTGGGTTTGTCTGATGTTTTTTTCATAGTTAGACTGGGATCATGGGCTTTGGGGGATAAGTACCACAGAGGTGAAGCGCCCTTCACATCCCATCACAGGGTACGTGATATCAACATGACTTGTCGCTGGTGGTGTTAACCTTGATCGCTTAGTGAAGATGCTGTTGGCTAAGAACACTGCAAAGTTACTATTTTTACCGTTTCCATACTCTATTCTTTGGCAGAGTCATTAAGTCCAGCCCAAACTCAGCAGGAGGGAAATAAGCTCCACCTGCTAGAGAGTTCCCCACATTTTGTCTGCTACACTTAAAAATTCTCACTCCCCAGATTTTCACACTCATGGAAGCAGACAAAAGTAGTTCCCTCTTTTTCATCTTGCAGAGTCCCCTCACTGACCTGCTGTTACTCTATTCACTTTCTCTACCCTGATCAATGCTGCCGATGCTTATCATATTCTTCCTCGAAGGTTGTGATCCTTGTTGCACCCAGCGCCCTGGATGGGGTGGTTCGGTGCTTCCTCCTCCCTCCAAACACCTGAATTCCAGCACCAAAGAGGCTGCATTGACCAGTGAGCAAGAACCCCTCCTCTTCATAAGGCAGTAGGGAAGGAAGCTGGAAAGACTATGAATATGTGTACATTTATAAATTTTGTTCCTATTAAACATGCTTATTAACACCATGCTTGATCTGCTCAATTTCTGAATATGTGGACTAATATAGCTCATTAAGAGAAGAATTAGTTTGCTCAGGTTAACAGCTGCTACTGAAGAAGGAGTTGCCTTGTCACCATCTAGAGGCAAAGTAGCTACGATTTTGGGAAGCATTTAAAATTTTGTACAAGAATATGAAAATGCTTGTAGTCATATGTAGGGATGGAGCTGTACTGAGTCTGGCAACAGGAGGGAGTGAATTTTTGGGTGAAAGTACCAGGTTTTTGAAACCAACGCTTGTTCTTTATTTCTTTCCTTTCAGTATCCTTATTCTGTGTAGGATAGACTGCTCTGTTGATGCTGAGTGTAAAGCCATAATTTGCCCCTCTGAGGGTCTCTTCTTTTGCTTGTATTCCACTTTGTCTTTCATTGGCTTTATTTTCTTGGTTCAGGAACTGTGAAAATAGTTGAGGGCTCAGAGCAATGGAATATAGGAGCACAAACAGAAGGGACTTTGGTAGAAAGAGGTTGTATGATACTATTATGGCAGACACATTTTGGTTGTGTCAAAAGTAAAAACCAAATGGTTGCTCTAGTAAACTAGAAAGCAGTGAGGCCATTACTCTCCAAATACTCCTTCTTTGCAGCTCTCCGTTTGAGGGCTGATATGCTGAACAGTCCTGTGTGGAAATGAAGTAGCAACTGTGGTTCACAGATTTCTCTCCTGTCCAACCTCTCCTGGAATTTATTGTTTTGAAGTTAATATTTATCCTGTCTTCTGTTCGTTTTTGCTTGTTTTCTTATCCTATCCTTTCCTTTGTTTTCTCTGTTGTCATTGTAATAAAGCTTTGTATAAATACAGCTCTCATGTTTATATATTCAAATTACAAACATGTTAAAACTATTAATTATTTTCCTCTCCTACTAGAATATAAACTCTATAAGGGCAGGGACTTTGTTTCCTTCACATTGTTTTCCAAGAGCTTGGAACGGGGGCTTGGCATATAGTAGTCATTTAATAAGTATTTTTCAAATAATTGATAAATGTCATACTTTCCTTTTTGTAGCAAGAGGTGCCTTGCATTTGCCCCTGTTTAGATTCTCAGAATGTCTTATTTCGGCTTTGTGGAGTTAGGTAGGGTGGGAGTAGGATTTCAGGAGACTGTACTCTGGGGTCTCTGTCCTGTGGAAGTACAGTCTGTAACTGTGGCTTTGTACGTAATCTTAGATCCCAGGCCAGCTTCGTGTAGATGCAAGTGAAGGTGGAACTGTTACCTTCAAGAACATTTCTTCTGCACACAGCTATAACATCTTTGGCAGATGATGAATTTCAGTCAGTGACAAAATCTGAGTTCTTTTTTTTTTTTTTTTTTTTTTTTTT
>CM052437.1:175669784-175687603 GCA_028533085.1 Varecia variegata
AAGACTGACTGATTTGTGGTGTTTTAGCTCCAGCATGCTGATTGTCTTTCATAGAGACATCATGGGAAGATGAAGGACCACACAGCATAAGGAGGGTGCTCAAGCCAAGGTTCATATTGCTCTAAAGTTCCTCCTTTACATGGTTTCTGCATTGACTAGCCTCTTTTCCATCATCTCCGAATCTTCCCTCTCCGAGCTCACCACTGTCTCCATCTCTGTGACACTCGTGGCTGCCCATACTTTCCTCCATTCTATCATAATGGTCATGAGGAACCAGACTTGTCAGATTCTGTGGAAGATGGCATGTGCTTGGAGATCCTAGAGGCCACAATGGGGGAGAAAGATCTAGGCCGTTAGCTGGATAATTGACAAGAGTGAAATTAATGAAGATTTAAGTAAAATAAGTAGATTTAAGTAAAATAAAATTTTTATTCTCAATTCTTCTTGTTTCTTCTCTGATTTGGAAACAAAATGAGAGGGTAACATGAAAAACAGGATAGAAACCTGAGCTGTTGTACTCTAAGCAATGCAAAGTGCATTATTTTAATAAACTCCTGAAGTCAAAACTGATTTTTCATGTTTTGCATGGAAAGTATCACATTTTTGCAAATAACTGCAGATATTCCAGTTTTCTTTGTCAATACACTATGTCTCTTTGATAAAAGGAAGTAGAAGATAGCAATAATTTAAAAATAATGTGTGTTTTAAAAATGGATGAACCTGTATACCAATTGCTGGATATTTTTTAGAGAAACATTTTTCTTAGCAGAATTAACTAAATGGTTATCTCGATTCTCTATCTGGTTTAGCTTCTCGTAGTATCAGCATTAAAGTAGTCTGTCAAAAACCCCTTTATATTTCTGAAGATTTTGTGTTTTAGGCCAGACTAGGCTTTCTGGAAACTTACCAGTTGGCTACCACGATCTGTATAGAAAGTTCCACTGCCCAGGCAAGGTTGGACAGGTGGGGAGATAGAAGCACTATGTTTCTTCAAAAAGTCACCACAGACTTGCTTTTGAACAGGTTTTGGACAGGTTTAAGTCTTATCCAGATTTTCTGGCCAGTGGAAGGTCATGACCTTCTCTGTTTCTCCATTGCCTGCAGCCAGGGTTTTGGGGCGCTAGGTGTTGGAGCTGGGTGGGGTTGATGCAGAAGGAACGGGAACGCTCCCTGTAAGCAAGGACTGTGTGTTGTTCACTGCTCTGTCCCCTGTGCCTAGTACGTTGTAGCTTGGCACATAATAAGCACTCTGTAACTCTTACCTGAAGGAATGGAAATCTAGTTGTACAATCCCTCAGTTATTAGTGGAGCAACTGAGGCCGAGAGACGGGCAACAGCTTGCCATAGCTTCATGGAGAGTGTGAGGCAGTGCTGTGGCCGGACTCTAGGTCTCCTGGTCCCGGTATAACCCTCCTGTCCTCCACACCCATGCTGCCTTCCAAAGAGACCCGCCTGGCCTTCCTCCCTTCCAACCCAATTGCTCTTTCTCTGCATTTCCTCATAGTCATTGCCAGCCTGCTTTGAACACTGTACTTGTTTTTTATTTGCTGTGTAGCAGCACAAGCGTAGTAGTTTAAAGTGACATACATTTATTATGTCATAGTATCTGTGGAAGAGTTTGGGCACAACTTAACTGGGCCTTCTGTTTAGGGTGTCACAGCTGTAATCAAAATGTTGGCTGCGCTTTACTCCTTTTTGAAGTTTATCCAAGCTTACATGGTTGGTGGCAGAATTCAGTTCCTTGTGGTTGTAAGACTGAGGTCACCTTTTTCTTGCTGGCTGTCAGCTGGGGGCTACTCTCAGTATATAGAGGCCTCATGCAGTTTCTTGCCGTGAGCCTTCTTATAACATGACATCTGGATTTCTCAAGCCCAGCAGGAAGATCTCTCTCTTCAGGTATGGGCCAGTTCAAAGTTCAAAACTTTCAACTGATTAAGTCAGGCCCACCAGAAGACCTTCATTTTGATTAACTCAAAATCGACTGATTTGGGACCTTAATTACACCTGCAGAAGCTGTTCACCTTTGCCTAATCACAGAAGTGACATCTCATCTTATTCACAGTCCTGCTTACACTCAGGGATTATTAAGGGTGTATATACCAGGGGATGGGAATCTTGGGGGCCACCTTAGAATTCAGCCTACCACAAACATGTTTATATTGGCCTGGTCCCAGGGAAACTGTGATCCGAAGGACAATAAATGAAGCACTTTTCTTACATTTCTTGATAAATGTGCTGATCTTTTTTCATTTCTTTGAGCTCATCTCCTTTCTCTAAGACCTTGATGTGAGATATAAGCTGAGGCAAGTGTGCATGGTCATAAACGGCAAATGGCTTCAAAGACCATGGTTAATGGTAATGGCTCCCCTACATGACCTATATTTTTTAGTTTGACACTTAAATATATTTTGCCTCTTTGAAGTTTTCTTCTCCCAGGATTCCCCGACTTCTACCTTTGATAATGAAATATATTTTTAATTTCTGAGGTGATTCAACTTTCATGCTTACATATTCAATGTTCTTTTTATGAAAGTAAAATTTCTTTTTTTAAATAGCATATATGCTCTTATCTGGCTCTGTATAGAACCTGAGCATGTTTTGATTTAGTCTTTCTTGTTGAGAGGTCTCATTATATTATGTATTGGTGTCTAGACTTTATCCCATGACTTTTGAAATGGAGAGTCTGTGTCTATGGTACTGTTTCCAATCTCTGAGTCTAGACTCAGGGTTCAACCATGTAGATGCAAATACAGAGGGGATTGTAACTTCTGACCTCTTTGTTCCTGCTCACAGCTGTTCAGTCTTGCTTGAAGACAGGTTACAGAACGACAAAGCCAAAACCAGATTTTGTGGTGTGAAAATTTACCCTAGTGTGGTAAATTTTCAGCCAGGAGCAGTGGCAGACTCCCCTCTCCAGCCATGCTGACTGCTGGCCTAGGACTGCTGATGCTGGTAGCAGTGGCTGAACTTCTTATTGGCCTGCTTAGAAATGGAGTCCTTGTGATGTGGAGTTTTGGAGAATGGGTCCGAAAATCCAAGGTGACCTCATACAACCTCATTGTCGTGGGCCTGGCTGGCTGCAGGTTTCTCCTGCAGTGGCTCATCATGTTGGGCTTAAGCCTGTTTTCACTTTTCCAGAGCAGCCATTGGCTTCACTATCTCAATGTCTTCCTGGTAAGCCAGGCCAGCCTGTGCTTTGCCACCTTCCTCAGTGTCTTCTATTGCAAGAAGATCACAACCTTTGAACACTCTGTCTACTGTGGCTGAGGCAGAAGGCCTATAGCCTGAGTCTCTGGTGTTTTCTGGGGTACTTGATGATTGATTTGTTACTTATAGTCCAAATTGGCTTAAAGCCCTACAATTTTTCCCAAGGAAACATCAGCAATCTGTACCCCTTTTCAAGCTGGCACTGTTTTTATGTATTTCAGTTTGGTGCAGGAAATTGGTTGCCTTTCATGGTGCTTCTTGTTTCCTCTGGGATGCTGATTGTCTATTTGTATAGACACCACAGGAAGATGAAGGTCCACACAGCTGGTAGGAAGGATCCTCGGTCCAAGGCTCATATCACTGCTCTGAAGTCCTTAGGCTGCTTCATTATACTTCACCTGGTTTATACCGTGGCTATTCCCTTCTCCATCACCTCTAGATTTCCTCCTTCTAATCTCTCCGGTGTCTTCATCTTTGAGATATTTATGGCTGCCTATCCATCTCTTCATTCTCTCATATTGATCATGAAGATTCCCAGGGTGAAGCAGACTTGTCAGAGAACCCTGTGGAAGACAGTGTGTAGCTGGAGATCCTGGGGCCCATGATCTGGGGAGAAAGGTGTGGTTAAGGAACTCTTTTGATAGCTCTCTGTAAGGGAGCTGACTTTCACATCTTTTAAGATTTTTTTCCTCTGATGCTGATTCAATGATTGGGCAATAGGAAATAGAGAATGAAACCACTACTATTACTCTTTTGGCAATGCAGAGTATTTGTATTACAGAAATCAAGGGTAGGGGTTTATGTTTGGTAAAAGAGGTATTATATTCTGTCTTGTGTATTGCAAACAATTCATTAATTTTTTTACATTACATATATAAATTGTTTTTCCTGTTATAAGAAACAGAGATTAGAATCAATTCATATAGTACTCAATAATTTTTATGAAATTTCACCTGTCCATTAATGTTAGCCCATTTTAGATATGCTTTTTTTATTAAAAAAACAATTATTAAATGATTTTCCCATTTCTCTGCTGTAGTAAGTCTACTTATCTAACTGAAAAACAAAACAAAAAATCTTTATATTTCTGGAAGTTTCTTTGAGTCTTAGACTTGCCTTTCAGAATAAAAGTCAGTGGGGCTGCCATGATCTGTCTTAAGCTCCAACACTTAGGACCTAGAGTGGCATAAAATGGGAGTGAGGGGCACTTGCTTCTGCTCTCAAAAAAACACTGCTCTTGAAGAGGCCATGCCTTCTTCTCCTTGGTCATTTAGCCATTTGGCTGTCTACTCTGGCCTCTCCACAGCCTACAGTCAGAGTCTTAGTGTGCCAGGTATTTGAGTTGGTTGGAGATCATCTAAAATGGCAAATCCATGGCAGCAGGAACTGTGTCTGTTTTGTTTTCTCTTATGTCCCTGATGACCAGAACACTGCTTAGCCCATAATAAACAATGAATATTTTCTAAATGATAGATTAGCTGTGCTAACTAGTCTTACAACTCTTCCTTTGTATTATAGATTAAGAAACCGAGGCCCAGAGAGGGGCAGTGGCCTGCCCAGGGCTTCCTAGAGAGCCTGTGTCAGCGCTGGGGCCAGAGCTCAGTTCTCTGACTCCTGGTCCAGTGCCCTTTCCTTTAAATCATGCTCCTTCCCAAAGAGTGAGCTTTGCTCTGCCCTCCTTTAAGTACCATCCCTCTTTCTACACACGTTCTCAGCCTTCTTTTTAGCCTTGTTTGAACATGTTTCTTTTGGTTCAATTTTGGGGGATCTGGAATAAAAAGGATAATACTTGATGTACTTAAACATTTTTTTCACTTCTTATTGACCAAGAAAATCTACTTTCATTAATCTATTCTCCCAAACATGTATCTTTTTCTTGCCCAAAGCTGTGAATTGAGGTGCATACTAGGTACATGTTAGTCATCATTCAGGGGGATGACTCCATGGATGTCACTGTGAGTTGTGTGAGGTCAAGTAGCATCTTTTGTGTTCTGGGAATAATAATATCCATTCTTTTAAAATAGAAAGGTGCTTCTTCTTGGTTATATTTTTAGTGGTAGGATGGATTTTCATTATGCTATTTCTTTTCTTTTTTTTTTTTTTTTTTACAGATGTCTTTTGTTACCAATTGTAATAGTAACAGTACTTAACATTTGTATTGGGCTTTACATTTTATCAGGCTATCTTATATATAGTCCATTATCTCATTTGATTTTAATATCAGTTCTATGCCGTTAGTAATTTTATCCCCATTTTTCAGGTGACAAAACCATGACTGAAGTGATGATTTGCTCAAGATCATCAACTGGTAAATGATGTAGATGGAATAGTCCCAGAATTTTTGACCCCAAATCTTGTGCTCTTTTCATTAAACTTTAAGTATCTCATTGCTAATACTTAAAAGACTTCATACTAATAGGATTAGCCATTCATATTAATATGATTAGCCTGTGGAATGCTCAAGTTTATGAGTAGTTTTAAACAGATGAAATAAGCAACGAATCTTTCAAATTTGGTATTGGTGGGATGCCTGGGTGCTAAGATCCAAAATCACAGCAGATTGTAGTTTCCATGACCTGCTTTTCTTAGGAACAAAACAATAGCCAAATATGGAATCAACCTAAGTGTCCATCAACGCATGAACAGATGAAGAAAATGTAGTACATATATTCAATGGAATATTATTCGGCTTTTAAAAAGAAGGAAATCCTTACCTTTAGGAGGTAGCTTGGAAAACACAAAGAAGGAAATCCTGTCATTTGCAAAAACATGGGTGAATATGGAGGACATTATGCTAAGTGAAACAAGCCAGGTACAGAAAGAAAAATACCACATGATCTCACTGAGAAGTGGAATTTTAAAAAGTCAAACTCATAGAAGCAGAGAGTAGGTTGGTGGTTTCCAGGGGCTAGGAAGTGGGGGAAATGGGGAGATGTTTATTGAAGGGTAAAAAGTTTCAGTTAAGCAGGATGAATAAATTCTGGGGCTCTCATGTATAGCATATTGACTATAGTTAATAATACTGTATTATATACTTGAAATTTGCTAAGAGAGTAGATCTTAAATGTTCTCCCTATGAAAAAAGCGATAACTGCGAGGTGATAGATATGTTAACTTGATTGTGGTAATAATTTTACAATGTATACATATATCAAAACATCATGTTGTACACTGTAAATATATGTAATTTTATTTGCTAGTTATACTTCAGTAAAGCTGGGAAAAAGTCTTTCATTTCCCAAGTCACCTTTTAAAATTTGATTTCCTTCTTCTTCTGTGCATCATTCTGATGATGATGAGTATGATGAGGCTGCTTTGTGTTTTAGCCAGGAAAACAAATCTGGAGGCAAATCTGTGCTCTTGAATTGATTCCTATGTAATTAAATCTTTTGTAGTTTGCATTCTTAAAATTGCAGCTGGGTTCATATGCATGAGTGTATGTGTGTGTGTGTGTGTGTGTGTGTGTGTGTATTTAGATATTAATAGCTTTTCATTCAATTATGTGGTATGTTCTGTGGAAGTGCAGACTAGAGGAGATTTGAAATGTTAAAAATGTGATATATGAGCATGGCTAAAAATGGTTCAAACAGTACAGAAAGGTAGATAATGAAGAGCAACATTTTCCATTCCACTCCTCATTATTAGTCCCACTGCCCAGATAGAATTCTATTTTATCATTTGTTTTAGTTTTTCTAGTGGTTGTATTTGCAACTCTAAATAATAAGATTTTGCCTCTCTTACTTGCTTTATCAAACTTTGAACTGAAGCTTTTTTCAATCCCATTCAAGGTTTGTAGATTATGTCATTTAACCCCAAAACCATTTCCCTCTCTTAAATTTGATTAGTTTTATTTTATTCATCATTCTTCTGGTCATTAATTTTAAAATTATGAATAATATGTTTTCAACTCTACTTTTTTTGAACTATTACTTATAACAGTATCTACAGAGTTTTAATTATGTAGAAGGAAGAAATAAGTGTTTCAGCTTTCTTACATTTCTCCCATATCCCAAATTCTGTCATATGTTGTATCAGTCATGAACAGTATCATCCAACTTCATATGACTTAAGGAGAAAATAAATTTATCGGAAGGAAATTTGTAATCTCAAAACTAGTGGGAAGGTTGGAGAATCAACGTCAGAATTGGAACCAAGAGGGACTAAACAACTGAGAACACAACGGAGTCATACTATAGAGACTTGATGCTGGTACCACCACTCACATTTCAGCTGTCAGCATTGTGTTCTTAACACTGATGCTGTCTCCGTGAACGTGTTTCTTTGACTCATAGCTCCAAGATCCAAAATCCTGAGTGGGAGCCTCTGGTTGGCTGATTCTAGGTCTCACACCTGCCCTAGCTGACAGGCCCTGGGGTGAGGAAAAGTCTGATTGTCTGATTCTCCTTTGGCTTCTAAAATATTCATTTCTTAAATTAGGTGAAATAAAATAACTGTTGGAGTAAGTGGCAGAATGGATGCAGCTGCTGATGAGGAATTAATGACTGGAGGGTCAGCTCAAGGGACTCTCTCAGAAGGTATGAGAAAGTAATAAAGAGATGGGAAATGTAAAAACAAAGCAAAGCAATGTGACATATAGAAATAAAAGGGTAAGTATATGTATGATTGGAGTCCCAGAAGGAGATGGAAAAAAAGGAACAGAAGGAATGAAATATTTAGAGAATTAATGATCAAGAATTGCACTGAGTTAAAGATTAAAAAACTGAGACTAAAAGGACTCAAAAGGTGCCAAAGAAGACAGATAAGGTGGGGAGAACTCATCGCATTTAAATACGCTATAGAGAAACTCAAGAATATCAAAGACAAAAGGAAATTTTACAAAACTCCAAGAAAGAAAGGACAAATCAAGAATCAGATTGACATTTCTCAGCAGAAAAAAGAACAAGATTTTGTATTGCATTTTATTCTCATAAATATTTTGTTCTTATTTTCAAGAAACACCAAAAATAAAAGTTTAAAAATATTTTTCTGGCTAGCAACGTAGTTCATATTCATTATAGTTGGGAGTTAACTATAAAAATGTCAGTGAAGGCTCAGTGGGTTGATTATCATAAGATTAGTGTGCAAATTCTGAAATATCTGAACAATCAAAGAAAATCTTGAAACTCTAAAGGATTTTGAAAGAATGTGATGTCACACAACTGAATTAAAGGAGTCAATGTTGCATATAATTGGAGATGATTCTGGAGAAAGAAAAAAGTGCTACAAAATTTGTTAGAATGCCGAAAATGAAATAGGAGAAATTAAGCATATTGACTCAAGACGAAAGAAACCAACAGGCGCAATTTTCCCCCAATTAAAGAGAAAGCCTTAGCAATATATAAGCATCTTAAGAAAAAAGCTGAAAACTTTGCTGCAGTGCCTTTCTTTTAGTGGGAACTCTTGGAGTGACTTCAAGAACTTCTATATTCTACACAATGTTGAGTTATTGGTGAAACTGAATGAAGATTAAGTAGCCATGAAAACATTCCAGTGTTTTAAAAAGTGTATTGATAGATAAGACTGTACTCTGGTTCAGATTTTTCCTTTTCTTATTTTTTATTTCAGCATATTACGGGGGTACAAATGTTTAGGTTACATATATTGTGCTTGCCCCACCTGAGTCAGAGCTTCAAGTGTGTCCATCCCCCAGATGGTGCGTGCTGCACCCATTAGGTGTGAATATACCCATCCCTTCTTCCCCTCTCCCACCTGCCTGACGCCAGATGAATGTTAGTACTAAATGTGCACATATGTGTTGATAAATTAATACCAATTTGATGGTGAGTACATGTGGTGCTTGTTTTTCCATTATTGTGATACTTCACTTAGTAGAATGGGCTCCAGCTCTATCCAGGATAATACAAGAGGTGCTAGATCACCATTGTTTTTTGTGGCTCGGTAGAACTCCATGGTATACATAATACCACATTTTATTAATCCACTCATGTATTGATGGGCACTTGGGTTGTTTCCACATCTTTGCAACTGTGAATTGTGCTGCTATAAACATTCTAGTGCAGATGTCTTTTTTATAGAATATCATTTAACACAAGACTTATTTTATAACAAAGTATTGAATATATCATGTAATTTATTAAACACTGTACTGAAAGTGAAAACAGAATGTTTGTATGGGTACTTGAAATACAATTTCTCCTGAATGTGTTTCACTTTCACACCATCATAAAGGCAAAATGTTTTAAGTTGAACTATCATAAGTAAAGGACTGTAAATATTCTGAAGATGATTAAATTATACCAAATCTGTATGGGAAATATTAGTTGCTAAAATGAAGCGGGTTAAAAATCTATTTCCCTTGATTATATAATTTCTAGAAATCTAAACTCATGTGCTAGTAGTTCTACAAATTGTTCTTAGCTTTAATTAATGTTCTAGGCATTTATCTGTGGATTGCTTAAATTTATCTCTGCTACTAGTAATGGATAAAGTTCAGGCCATTAACAAACTTGAAAATCTTTGAAAAGAGAGAGAAAATTTATTAATATAAAATATGACTATATCCCATTTAGTTTTAAAATACTATTTTGGCTTTGGTTCCTCATTCAAGTCTATTTAGCAGAAACATACAAGTTCAAATTATCTTGGCAATTACCAATTGATGTCATTATGCAATCATTCTAATTATGCCTGTGTTGGGCTTAAGTCTATCACTTTCTGGAATATAGAACTGGAATATTATGGAATGGTTTCACACGGAAACTTTAAATTTAAATAGGAATCCTTAAGATTCAATATATACAGAGCTCAATAATTTTTCACCAGGAACTAAAATCAAAAAGCATGTGAGAAACCATGAAACTTCTTGTAGAATCTAAATAGGAGCTTTTAAACCTCACCTGAGGGAAGACATAAGTGAAAGTATTGAGGAAACATCTCCATATTTAGAAATATAGTTCTGGAAAAACATAAGGGAAATGGTGTAGGCTTTGGAGAAGGTTGGACCAAGGTTGGTATCCCAGCTCTGCTATTTTACTAACTGCATGGCCTTGGACAAGTTACTAAATATCTTTTTTTTCCAGAAACCTCAAGTAAGTGGGGAATATAACTACCTTTGAATAGTATGATGCATGTCAAAGTATCTAAGAGTGCCCAATATCTACTAGATATTAAAAAAATGGTTGTTTTTCTTGCTCGATTTTCTAAGTTGATACAAATGAACAAGGTAGATTTTGTCATGACAGTGTAAGGTTCCAGTGTATCTTTCCAGGCACTACATGAAGGTATGGCCCTGAGGCTTTTCATGGGATGAGGTGAACTTCTAAGAAAAAAATGAGAAATGGGTGATTCTAGTGGGCCCTGTTTAAAGAGCATGTTTTTATTTTGGAGTAAACTTGTCTGTCTGAGAAGAATGCAATCTCAAACCCTTTGGGGAGGTTGGGAATTGAGATCAGTGAAATAACATGAGTGGAGATCATTACCAATTTCTCAAGTAGAAGACTGCTACCTGCTTTCCTGCCTTTGCTAGGGTCTGTGCCCAATCCCAGTTTCTGCCATTTGCTTTGTCTCAGCCATCTCTGCCTTTCAAACTCTGCTACTGCCCTGGGATTATACCCTTGGATCTAAATGACATCATCACTTTGCTCTGGAGCTGCCAGACTTCCTCTTGGACTTGATTTATGGTTGTTGACCCTGTCCCGAAGTTTTCTTTTTTTACTTTCCACTCTTCCACTGGCTCTGTCTCTGCAGCACGCTGCAATCAATGTATAATAGCACTGAGATGAGGCATGGCTTTTCTTAGGAGACCTTATTCTAGTACCCAGGATCTTATACACAAATGAGAGCTTCAAGTCCTTTGAATGGTATTATAAGAGAAGTAACAGGGAACTAGGAATCAACATCTGTCGTGATGCCACAGATTCCCCCATAAACTGAGGCTAGGAGCACAGGATTTAGAATCTGACAATTTTCGGTTCTATTCCAGGCTCTGATATCTACCAGCTATGGGTAATGTAAAGTAACCTCTTTTAGTCTCAATTTTCTCATTGGTAAAGTGGGGATAAAAGATAACCTCAAAGGTTTGTTATGTACATTAAATGAGATAATGAATATAACCTGCAGTACAGTATAGTAAGTGCTCATTTCGTATTTTGTTCTTGGTTCTTCACATCATTAAAGATACAGAGACAAAAAAGAAAACATAAGCTATTGGTATGCTGCATCCAAAGATTTTTATTTGGAGATTTTGCGTTAAGAGAAAAACATCAGCTTACACAGTCACTGACAGAGCCAATGGAATGCAGAGGGCGATGTAGGGTCTCATTTGTCCTTAGTGTTTTTCTCAATCCAGGATACATATTTGTAAACATTGGTGTAAATGCCAACGTCCCCTCCCATGAAGTGCCCAACTTCAATCCCCTGGAGCTTGTTTTTGCAGATGACAGTAGCCACAGCCACCTCCTGCCAGAGATCATGAAGAGGTGGAGGAAGAGAGGGAGGGAGAGAGGGAGGAAGGTGGGTGGCGGGTAGGGGGAGAGAAAGAGAGTGAGATCTTCTCCTCACAGGAACCCTGTCTAGTCCCCAGCTTGGGTGAGACCTGCCTATAGGCAGCATGCTGCGTCATGAAAGGAGCACTGAATCGGGGGAGAGGAAGCTTGGGTCTTTTGTCAAGCTTTTCTGTAACTAGCCTTGTGTGATCTTGAGAAAGTCAGAGAACAACCTCTCTAAAAATCACGTGTAAAATGAGTCAAACTCCATTTTCTGAAATGCTGAAGCCAGTTTGAAATTTTTTTTAAGCAATGGCTATTTTTACTATTTTACTTGCAGCTATGAGAACGAACACCTAGCAAAGTGTATTTAACTAGAGGTACTACCTGATACCCTTTAATGAATAAAGGTACCCTGCAAGGAGAGCCCATTACTGAAGAAACAGTGGTGGCTTTGCAACAGCCATGTCAAATTCTCAAGAAATTATTTAGAACTCCAAAAAATTGTTTATATCATGATTATATAGTTAACTGGACACATACAACTAAATGAAAGCTGAATATAGAGAAAAAAGTACCCCAAAAATTCGGCTGAATACTTTCAGAAATTTCACACATAAGGAGTTCCTGTGGCTTTTTCCTTGTTCGGTTTTTTGGCACTCGTTATCAGACATCACAGGGGCCTCTAGGTTCTGCCGTAAGTCAGGGTGTCTGCCTGAGGAGATAGGGATAAAAGAAAACATCCTGTTGACAATTGTTATTTAATCCTCTTAACCACCACCCTCTATTTCAACTGATGTATTTTTGTGTGAGTCTAAAGAAAATAAGGAATGAGAAAAAGGGAAGGAATGATCTTGAGCATGGTTATGAGAGTTAATCCCAAGGGTTTTGAAAAAGTAGAGTTTTCTTTTTACTCCATGGCCTATCTTGGAGGAATAATTGGCCTGAGTCAAGTTCTTGGAAGTATCCTTTACACATGAAATGAACGTGAATGGGAAGTAGCACCATAGCTTCCTTCATGTGAATTGTGACTCTGACAATCAGGAATGGTACGTGTGACCTCTGTGCAGAGTCAGATGGCCTGGTGGCTCCAGCAGCCAAAGCCTGGCAGAGGCAGTGGGGCGTTAGACACCCTGGGAAAGAAGGAGCTTTGTTCTTCTGGGCAGGTCCGTTTTTGCCAGACCACTCATATAGCAACTCCCTTGAATCTCCACCTATTCTCCTCTCCTCTCTTCTCACAGTTACGAGGAGATGGATGCTTCTCTTCAAGGATAATTGATGGTCCTTATTTGCTGTGACAGGTACACTCACCACTGTTTTGTTGGCTCCAGTCCAAACCTGAGAGCAGGCAGACAGTGCCTGGCCGGACATCGCTGGTGGCAATGGGAAGGGGCTGGACTTTGTGGTTGAAGGCAGCAGGCTTAGCTAGCTTAATGAGCATGAGGTCATCTTGTGGGGAGCTATGACTGTAGTTCCAGTAGCGGATAATCTGGACAGGGCTAATTGTCTGCTCTGTCCCATCTCTGACTCTACTCTTGAAATTTCCCAGCATCACTTTCAGATTTCTGGAGAGAGAAGGGGTTGGATGTAATCACTATGACCATCATCATCATCATCATCATCATCATCATCATCGTTGCTAAGATACTGAATGTTACAATGTGCCAGGTACTCTGCCAAGTGCATTATCTAGATTATCTCATTTAACTCACAAATCTATGCAGCAGATCCTACTTTTATCCTCATTGTACACATGAAGTAATGGAGGCACATAGGAATAATTCACCCATCGTCATACAGTAAGTGGTGGAGCCCTTAACCACTATGTTTTCATGTAGCACTCTTAATGTAGTGAAGAGGAAAAATGATGTAGTCAAATAATTTCCCCTCCTCTCCAGCTCTAGCCTGTTCAGAAGAATAAGATGATCTGAGGTTGGGTATCTGTTTGGTTCACTAACTGATGCACTAACAACCCTAGTCTACCCTGCTGTGCACCTGTGGAAGGTGACATATGTGACATGTGTGACATAAATCAATGAGCTTTCTTGTCCTCTTGCTTCCCATTGGGTTTTGGCCAGTAGGAATCACCAGAAGGAAATTGGAAGGAAAAGAGTGAGGTTGGAGTATTTATCCTCCCAGCTTCCTCCATGCAGTGTTGCCACAGATTGGCTGTGTCCCTTGACCACAGGTTACAATTTCTATCAAGTAGTCTCTCTCTGTCTCTGTCTATCTTCCTTCCTTGAAACCATTCACCCCTTTAGGCCTAGGGGTGGTCACTGTATTTCCTTAATAATAACCCAGGTGGTACAGAACTATTCTTTGTGTTTTCCCTTTAATATCTCCATACCCTTGCCATTAGTTCCTTTTTAAAACTCTCCTCAATTTACGCAGTTTGAGTGCATTATCAGTTTTTACCTTCTGGGCCCTTAACTGATAAAATGCATTTATATTATAAGTAAAAAGGGTTGAAAAACCTGATTGGAGACTAAGGAGGAATAATATATAGCAAAGGGTTCCTCAGCAGTGGCACTATCAACATTTTGGGCTGGATAAGTCTTTATTGTGGGGAACTATGCTGTGCACTGTAGGATGTTGAGCAGTATCTTTGCTCTGGCCTGTACCTGCTAGATGCCGATAGCATTGCCTCCTGGTTGTGACAACCAAACATATCTTCAGACATTGCCAAATGTATCATGGAGGGGAAGTTACCCCTATTTGAGAACCACTGGTCTAGAGTGAATAGTAGCTATTTCAGAAGGTGGGGATGCCCAATACTCACGGTAAGTAGCAGTGAGCTGGAGCCAGTACCCATTGGGTTTTGATGAGGACACCCACACAGGGGTTGAAGTGAGACTTTAGGTATGCTAAATAGGGAGCATGATCTTCTTTCTGCACAGATGAGTGAGCAAAGAAAGATGTCCCTGAGAAAATAATGAATATTCTTAATCTATGTTAAAACAAGACAATCAACAATTTCCTAGTTGAAAGAGAATATGGATGATTTTAAAGAAGTAATCAATTAGCCAGAAAATGTGAATATATTTGACTTTTTTTCCTAATAAAAATGTAAATTAAAAGGACATACTATTTCATCTAATATTTATAATAATTTCTGTTTAATATTGATGATATGCAATCTACGAAAGTATAATGAGAAAGACCTTCATTCACTGCTTGTAAATTGATTCTTTCTTCTTGAAGAGCAATTTAAAAATAGGCTTCAAAAATTATAAATTGTTCTCCTGTGGGTGGGGTAAAGGCAATATACGTAACCTAAACATTTGTACCCCTGTAATATGCTGAAACAAAAAAAAATAAAAAATTTAAAAAAATTGTAAATTGTTGCACAAGGTGGGATGTGTAAAAAATAAAAGAAAAAAAAAGGAATTGTAAATTTATAACCCGTGACTTAGTCATTCCAACCTAAGAATCCATTCTAAAGAAAAAAATCAGATATAGACAAAGATTATTATAGTGCTCATTTTAGCACTATAATAGCTGAACATCAGAAACATAAAAGTCCAGTACAATAATATTGGATGTTGAAATAAAGAAGCATGTGAAGGGCCAGACATGGTGTCTCACACCTATAATCCTAGCACTCTGGGAGGCTGAGGTGGGAAGATAGCTTGAGCTCAGGAGAGACCAGCCTGAGCTAGAGTGAGACCCCATCTCTACTAAAAATAGAAAAATTAGCTGGGTGTCTTGACGTGTGCCTGTAGTCCCAGTTACTTGGGAGGCTGAGGCAGGAGGATTGCTTGAGCCCAGGAATTTGAGGTTGCAGTGAGCTACGATGACACCACTGCACTCTACCCAGGGTGACAGAGCAAGACTCTGTCTCACAAAGAAAGCACATGAACAAGTGGAACATAATATATTAAAAGTTGTATTTATAAAATATATTAAACAGCAAATAAAATGTTAATAAAGCTTCTTTAAGCTAAAATAGCAATAACAATATATGTAACATAATCCAATTGTCTAAAAAACAAAAAATAAATCATTTAAATGCAAATATATATATAAAGTCTGGGAGTAAATTTAAACAAAGTGCTAGCATGTATTAACTGGGAGGTGAGATTATGAATTAAACCTATTTTTTTCTGCTTTTGAAATTTCTAAATTTTCTAAGATGAACATGTTTTTATAAATAAATTATTTTTGAAATACCCTGGTGAGTGAAAGGGAAGAAGGCCAGTACTGTTCTTGTTTTGGCTGCTCTCAGTACTTCTGTTAATCCTCCCTAAGCCTAGACTTGTACCTCCCCACACCCTTCTCTGTGTGATCACACAGTTAGAAACCCCAAGGGGAACAGGTTAGATGATTAATAAGGGAAGCAGACATTGAGCTCTATATCAGGCTTTGTTCTATATACTTTGCATGGATTTATTTAATCTTCACGGTAACTCTATAATGTAGGTAGTAATACTCTCATTTTAAAGAAACTGAAGCACAAAATGATTAACTTACCCAGTATGTGATACAACCTAGGCAGTCAGGGAGTGGTGAGAAATGCCTCACCATAAAATTCTGCCATCAGAACTTCATGGAAGGCAGGGACTGCAGAAAATAGGGCCCTAGTCTTTGATCTTCTGTTTCCAGCTTCTCCATCCCCTGCATCCTGAGTCTTTAAAGTTTTGGAAAAGGTCAAAACGTGTTCTCTATTCTTCTGACCACACTGGGACTTTCTCAGAGGGTGATGAGATCCACATTTTTTAATAAGAAGGTGGGGAACACTGACTGTTGAGCATTCTCCAAGGCAGGTGTGCGTGCCTTAACCTACCTCATAGCTTAGCACTAGAAGGGCAGGCTCAGCCTGTCTTGAAAGCCTTTGGATAGAGTCTAAGAGGGGTGTCCCCTAATTCTGCTCGACAGTGTTTCTTGGCTTTTCTTCTGTACCCTTCACACATCCTGCCTCTGCCTTACCCCATCATACATTAAGCTATGTGTTACAGAATACAGTAGGGGGTCTTGGGTACATACCAGCAAGGATACTTAAATAGAAGATAAATTTCATGAGGTCCAGCTCTTTCTCTGTGAGATGTAGAGGAAGATCAGCAGAATTTGGAGCCCTCAGCTCAGTTATCTTCTCCAGAACACCTGGTGGAATTCAGTGGATATGGTTAGGTATGGGGGCACTCCATGGGATTGGAAGGCAGCTCTGGGCATAAACAGGGGAGGGAGGGAGATGACTCCAGACAGAGAGATGGAAGCCCTTCTCCTCCAGGGAAGGTGGGGAATTGTGCCTCCACTGAGGCCTTTCAGGGAAGGAAAACAGAGTTTCATTCCTTAGACTACTAGATCCAAATCCCTCTGTCTGCTGCCCCTAGAAACACATCTGCTTGAAGGTAGTTCAGTTGTCTATGGAAAAGGGAGATCTAGTTTCAGGACTTATCTTCCCCACCCAGTTTCTGAGGCCAAGGATGTGGGGGACAGGATTCCCCACCTTAGCTCAGGGAGACAGTGTCCTGGGTTTTGCTCTGAACCCCCTGCTACTTATGCTCTCCCTTGGCCCCTCCCTTCTTTGTTACACTAGCTTCATCTGTGCCTTTGATCACTATTTCATCACTCAGTCATCATCACCACCTTGGTCTTTGTTGTCCTGATCAACAGGTTTGAGCAGGAAATGTGGAAATGAAAAACATTTCTAGAACAGATATCTTGACAGTTGTGGAATGGCTTATAGTCTAGATGGCATTAGATTTAGGATCTAATGTATGTTGGTGGCAGTTCAGAAAGCAGTAACTCTAAATGCTTTTTACCTAATGAAAAGATTTCTCAGCTAATAATAGACTATCACAGTCATCCTTGGATAATTGGGAGCATACCCTAATAAGAAAAAGAGCAGTAACACTGATAGCTAACATTCATAGAGTACTTACTGAATCCCAGGCACTGAGCAAAGTTCCTTACAGACTCGTCAGTGGTGATTTTACATTAGGTTAGTCTGAGATGTAAAATTAATTACGTTTTGTATCACTCTAACCTTTTAAAGTTTCTTGAACTCATAGTCTCATCCCAAATGCCACAACAACCCTAGAAAGAAGTGATAGGGCTGGGCCTGGTATCGTTTTTTCTGATCTGTAGGCGGCAGCACTGAAGCAGAGAGAATCTAAGTGATTTTCCCAGTCACATATGGTGGACAGCTAGAGGTAGCATGTAGATCTT
>CM052437.1:175687703-175728633 GCA_028533085.1 Varecia variegata
TTTGAAGACAGGGTGGAGTTGTAGAAGACTCTGTGTGTGTGTGTGTGTGTGTGTGTGTGTGTGTGTGTATGTATTGGGAGGTGGCATTAGTTAAAAATAGGTAAAAAGTTGAGAAAGAGATATACTTTACTCCGAGGTCGTTTTTCATAGATCTTTTAGACAGATTATGGGCCAGGAAGAGAGTTTGTGGCCTGGTTTGGAAGCAGCAGAGCTAAGAGCAGAAAATCAGGGTCACTATCTAGAAAAAGATCTCTAAAGTTAACAGATTATCTGGAGGAGGCTGGCTCTGGGGACACGAGCTGTCTATGATTTTCAAACAGGTTATGTCTAGCCCAGACCTCTGGTCCTGCATACACAACTCCCTCCTGGAAACCATTGTCTGTCTGTCCTCTAGGATCCTGAAATTTAGCATGTCAAAAGTAAACTCCTCATTCGTCCAGCCTTTCAATTTCATTCTGCCATTGTTCCTTATTTTAGGGATAACTCTACCTTCTACCTGTTTGATTTCTTTTTCTCACCCCAAAGTCCATGCTTCTTTCTGGGACCTACTGTCATTCTATCCAGGCTGTAATCTTGTCTCACTTGTACCTCTTTCTTGTTGCTCAACCTGACATTCTCTCTTTAACACTGAACTGTTTCTTTTCTGAAATCCAGATAAGATCATACTAATCTCTCACTGAAAATTCTTCAGTAATTCCATATTGTCTCAGAATAAAGTTCACCTCCCTAGAATAGATTAGGGGCCTCCCTTGATGCTCATGATATCATCTTGTCCCCTCTTTGCCACCCCCTTCCACCTGCCCACTCCACACACTGTTGCTTTCAAGAGCAGGGTTTTCCTGTGGAAAGCAATATGGAGATACCTTAAACAGATACAAGTAGACCTACCATTTGATGCAGCAATCCCATTATTGGGCATCTAACCAAAAGAACAAAAGACATTCTATTACAAAGACATCTGCACCCGAATGTTTATAGCAGCACAATTCACAATTGCAAAGATGTGGAAACAATCCAAATGCCCATCAATACATGAGTGGATTAGTAAAATGTGGTATATGTATACCATGGAGTATTACTCAGCTATAAGAAATAACGGTGATATAGAATCACTTTTGTTCTCCTGGAGAGAGTTGGAACCCATTCTACTAAGTGAAGTATCCCAAGAATGGAAAAATAAGCACCACATGTACTCACCAGAAAATTGGTTTCCCAGATCATCACCTAAGTGCACATTTGGGAATAACACCAATTGGGTGTCAGACAGATGTGGGCGGTGGGGGGAGGGGATGGGTATATACCTACATAATGAGTGTGATGCGCACTGTCTGGGGAATGGAGACACTTGAAGCTCTGACTCGGGGGGCTGGGGGGCCATGGGCAATATACATAACCTAAACTTTTGTACCTCCATAATAAGCTGAAAAAAAAGCAGGGTTTCTTGTCTTAATACTTATGGACATTGTACTGAAAGCTTCTCTTTGAGAAACTATTTTTGTGTGTGTGATAGTCAATGTTTCCTTATATGTTTGTAAATTTTTTGTTAAGTTCTTTATCTGTTGGTATCATTACCATGTACATATGCTTCCATCTGTCCCCAGCCTCATTCTACAGAATATCTCAGGTTTGTAGAGACTCTAAATCTATAATTGTATTATCCTTACCATCCTAACTAATTTTTTTATTTAAGTAATATCCTTGCTATATTTTTCCACTAAAATTCAATTATTCCATTTGAAAGTGGCAGTTATAGATAGGAGAGAGGGAGAGGGAGAGAGATAGAGAGGGAAAGAGAACCTACCCCATGTCAGAGAGGACAATGTAGTGATAAGAACAGATTTAGAGATCTGGAAAGAGTTATTGGTGTTGGTATTGGTTGGGAACTTTATTCAAACAGTGCTTGTTATGAGATATAACCTGTATGAGCGAAGCAATTCTGAGGAGGGTTGGGCTGAGTGTGACGACAGATGTAAAGGAGCGGGGGAGTCAGTGTCACACAGACTGGTGGAGATAGAGCTGTGCTTCCTCAGAGTAGCACAGAAAGGAGGGAGTCAATGGGACCACCAGAGGAGGGGGACTCTAGTCACACTTGTAAGGAGGACTTAGTGAAAGTAATCAAAGGCTATGAAAGGCACTTGGAATGAATTTTAACTCCATGGAAGAGACTCCATGGAAGGGTCACTTGGCTCCAACTTTGAAATTCTTATCTCTAGATGAGGCGAATAAAGCTCAGATTCCTGAAACTAATCTTTCCTAGGGCAGGTTTCAGTAAGACTGAGCAGATTATCATGGCTACAGACAGAGAGTTGGCAGGTGTGTGACTGATGCATCCTTTTTTACACCAAAGATCGAGACTGGCAGGGAGACCTCTATACAACAGACTTTTGTAAAAATCCTATCCCAGTTCTCCCACCGGCACCTTCTCCTGCTGTTCAGAATCCCTAGGCAGGATATACGTCCTGTCCCTGTGTTGTGCCCTCCGGGTGGGCTTTAGGCATTAACACAAAGTGTATCCTCCTGTCAACCTTGCTGGCGGTGAATGATGAGTAACTGAAGGTATCTATTGGGGGATGAGTCTGTGGTGCCATGTTGGAGAGTGAGAGCTGGTGGATCAGGACCATGAAAGCTTGGGAAATAGGTAGTGTACTAATTACCCTTTTCTGTACAAGTTCCATCATTTCTAGGACCTATCTCAGGTATTTTGTTATGGGCTTAAAACCTCCTCTGAATGACTGACACAGTTGTTAGCTGAAACATGGAGGCATTTCACAAGGGAGGGTGGAGATGGGAGCCTGGAAAGGGGTATAGGAATTGATAAAAGATGTAAAAAGCAGAAGCAGCAGGTATATTCTGCTGTAAGGTTCAAAGCACAAGATAGATTTTGTTCTCTGGGCTTTAAAACATACTATGTAATAATAAATGTGTAATAATCACAATAACACCCTCATCACCAGTGATGTTGGAAATGAACTTAGTATTTATAAATTGATCAAATAGCTAGTTGCTTTGCTATATTCTCTATTTCAATAATTTTTGTATAAGTTCTTATGGGTTTTCTGTCTACTAGGTTTGATATGGGCCATTTTCATTATTAAGCGCTAAATCATTTTTAAAATTTTCACATGATTAAATCTTTCATTCATAAGCTGTTTAGAATTTTTGCATAAATTTTGTAAAGTTTTGGTAAATTTTAAATTTTTTAAATCATTTTTTAAGTGGTAACTTAATTTCTTTGTAGGCAGAGAATACAATCTATGTGATACTGGTTCTTTGAAAATTATTGAGACTTGCTTTGAGGACCAGTATAGAGTCAGTTTTTATAAATGTTCTTTGTGTGTTTGAAAAAATATATTCTCTCTAATTTTAGGGTGAAAGGTCTCTATTTGTTCAGTATATCAGAATTAATTGTATAATTCAAGTCTTCTATATTCTTACTAAATTTTTTTGCTTGACACCAGTAATTAGAGAGAATTGTGTTGAAATATTCTACTATATTGGTAGATTGGTCAAATTAGTCCTATAAATGTATTACTTTTTTAAAATGTATTTTCTTGATATTTTATTACATATCTGTACATTTAAATACATTTATAAATTTAGGTACTTTGTACATTCCTGGAAAGTCAAACCTGTTATCATATGTCCTTACTTCTCTCATATAGATAATTTCTTTGTTGTCAAGTCTATTTTGGTTAGATATCAATATACCAACTCAGGGTTTCTTTTGGTTAGTATTGTCCTGGTACATCATTTTACATCCTTTCCTTTCTACTTTTCTGTATCCTTTAGATTTAAGCATATCTCTTTTAATTTACCTGAACAGGATTTTAAAAAATGAAAATATTACAATTTCTGTCTTTTTAATTGGTGAATTTAGGCCATTTGTATTTATTTTCATTATTGCTATATTTGGATTTGTTTCTACCTATTTTGAATTTCTACTCTTTTTTATGTTTGTCTAAAAATGTTTTTGCTCTTTTATTAGATTAATATTTTAGATAACTTTTAAATTCTATTTTTTCCGCCGGGCGCGGTGGCTCATGCCTGTAATCCTAGCACTCTGGGAGGCCAAGGCGGGCGGATCACTCAAGGTCAGGAGTTCGAGACCAGCCTGAGCAAGAGCGAGACCCCATCTCTACTAAAAATAGAAAGAAATTATCTGGCCAACTAAAATATATATAGAAAAAAATTAGCCGGGCATGGTGGCGCATGCCTGTAGTCCCAGCTACTCGGGAGGCTGAGGCAGTAGGATCGCTTGAGCCCAGGAGTTTGAGGTTGCTGTGAGCTAGGCTGATGCCACGGCACTCACTCTAGCCCGGGCAACAAAGCAAGACTCTGTCTCAAAAAAAAAAAAAAAATTCTATTTTTTCTTTTTTAATTATGTAACAAATACACTATTTCTATTCATTTAGCCATTGCTTTCTAAATTTTAATATGGATATTTAATATAACAAAGCCTATAGTTAAATAATATCCTAGTGCTCTCCTTATTTATACCCCTTCTCAGACATATTCCATGCACATCTCTCAGAAGCAACCACTATTCTGATATTTTTTCTCCGTAGTTTAGTTTTGTATCCCATAGGGTAGTTTTAAGCCAAATTTCACTCACTTTAATTTACCCAAGAGTTATTTATTTATCATGAGCTTTTTTCAATATAAATTTTGTATTTACATATGAACATGTTTTATGATAAATTAAACAACAAAATTTCTTAAGAGAAGGAAAAAAAAGAAATAGACAATGGAGAATGGAACATGTAAGAAGGAACTGGTTCAAACCGTTATTAAATTAAAACTGTAAACACTAATGACTTTCCTTCTTCAAGAAAGGAAAGTGATTTTAGGAAAAGATGCCAAAGCCAATTTGACAAACACAGACACAGAAGTTTTCTGCAGCTGGTTTAAACAATAAGTTGGGCTTAACAGTTCCATCAAGTTGTATAATTAAAACATCAGATCCCATTCATTTATTTTTGTTGTTGCTGTGATTGCCTTTGGGGTCTTCTGTATAGTCAAGGAAACTATCACGAGAGCAAACAGACAACCTACAGAATGAGAGAAAATATTTGTATGCTACACATCTGACAAAGAGCTGATAACTAGAATCTATATAGAACTCAGGAAAATCAGCAAGAAAAAATCAAACGACCCCATTAAAAAGTGGGCAAAGGACATGAACAGAAACTTTTCAAAAGAAGACAGAACAATGGCCAACAAACATATGAAAAAATGCTCAACATCTCTAATCATCAGGCAAAAAACCACAATGACATATCACTTAACTCCAGTGAGAATAGCTTTTACCAAAAAGTCCCAAAACAATAAATGCTGGCATGGATGTGGAGAGATAGGAACACTCCTACACTGCTGGTGGGACTGCAAACTAGTACAACCTCTGTGGAAAGTAATATGGAGATACCTCAAAGAGCTACAAGCAGAACTACCATTTGATCCAGCAATTCCATTACTGGGCATCTACCCAAAGGAAAAAAAGACATTCTACAAAAAAGACATCTGCACTAGAATGTTTATAGCAGCACAATTCACAGTTGCAAAGATGTGGAAACAAAATGGGAGTATAGGCTTAATCCATGGTACATTCCATCAGTTCTTAGTCCATTCTAACTGAGAAGCCCTGAAGGAGAAGGCAATATGCCTTGTGAAAATGCAAGCAGAAATGAGTCTCCTTTATTTCTTGTGCTTAGGAAACCCAGACAGTACCCTGCACAGCCTTTAGACTTGTTTGAAACCTGATTTAAGCTGCTTACAATTACTGGGTGAAAAATTCCTTAAAGACATGTTCTGTGTGGGATACATATTAGAAAGCAAAGAGCTATGCCAAGTAACTTTTCTTGTCTCATTTGTTCATAAACTCAGTCTCTGCTCTTTGTCTTTGTGTCTCTGTTATCTCTCATCCTTCTTTGAGAGTCTGAGTTTTACAGTCAGGCTGATCCCTCAGTGAGGAGTATGGGGCTGAAGACTGACAACTCTCTCTCCTCCACCCTGTGTTAGAGATGAGATAAATAGATTTTTGGAAAGTGTAAATCTATCTTCTGGCTACTGCTTTGAAATTTCTGTCTAGGGATAAGTGAGAGGTTGGGTTAATTAGCATGGTGGAAAGAAACTTTCACACTTTCTCTTATATCCTGGGGCCCTTTGTGTGGCAAATGTAATAGGTTTGTTTTTGTTCGGGTATTAAGGGTTTCTCAAGTGGAAGGGGAGTCCTGAGCCCTCCTATTCTCCCTCTTCTGGCAGGTGGTCAGAGCTGCATCAGCCATACATGGCAATGAATTATGAGGAATTATGTCTTGGGCAACAGGATGTGTTCTGATAGGACACATTACTGTCTTCACTGACCTCCACAGCTACATTCTGTGGATCAAGAACAATATTTACAAAAAATAAGCTGATACATACTGTCATCGATATCCTTACCTCCCAGCTGATCCATGGCAAACCACATTGGGTACCCCAGGACCTAGGTTTAATTAGAATTTTAAAGCAGAGATCATTGATGACTATTGAGTGTCAACATGACTCTAGTTTCTTTAGCAGCTTCTCTCATTTTTCCCAACCAATGAATAAGTTTTTATAACATTGAAAACCTGAGTGCTGACCTCAAGAAGCAGGGTTCACCCAGGAAGATTTTTGAATCATACCAACTCATATATTTCTGTTAAAATATTCTCTGATTTATCCTAAGAACACACATAAAAAAATAAGTAGAAATGAGGGACAATAACTATAAGGAATCTGTTGGAGCAGATGTAAACCATATAGCTGAGCAATAATTTGCTGAACATTGCTTAGATCATTTGGCAATTCTTCAAATGACCAAGTGTCTTCTGAGTGAGTGTGTATGTGTGTGTGTGTGCGTGCGCGTGTGTGTTGTGAGTATATTTATGGGTATTTGTAGTTTTGTTTGCATTAACTACTTAAAAGATCTATAGAATTCAGGTTTAGCTTAGATTTGCTGAGGCCATCCAAAGGTTCGTGTGATTTTTGGCATAAGAGTTTCTGTATTTTGAACTGCAGCGGTAATACATATTCCAAATATCAAGCATTTCTTATATGGTAGGATGAGCTTTTTCCAATATATTTTCCTAACAGTTTACTTATTTTTTTATTTGTTTAAATCATGTACAATCTCTTAAAGGAGAACAAAATGTTAGAGTTCATACAAATTTTGCCTGGGAGTTTTCATATGTGCCCCTGCATGCACATTCATGGACACAAACTTTCATCCGTAAGCACATCCCAAAACACTTGGTTGCCACTCCAGAAATGTATTCTTCATATATTATTTTTCTTTAATCCATGATTGATTAAGTTTATTTTGAGCTAAAGCCTATCCATTTTATATAAATATTAAGCATTCAAGAAGTTTCAGAGTCTGAAATGTGAAACGTATTTCTGTTTTTTCCTATGCTGTGAAATAATTGAGATTCTTTATGTTGAAATTGCCATCCAATTGATGTGTCACCTACCTTTTATTTTTCCAAAGTGTGACAATACCAAACCCATCCTTCCTTTTGAGATTGTCGGAGATAATATGGGAAATACTCAGGATGTGAATAGGAGGGGTTCAGGACTTGGTAGTGGTTGGTAATTTTAACCACCCTTTTCTGCCTAGTTAAGTCTTACTCCAAGTTGCTAGAGATATTCTCCATCCTTACTTATTTTATGCCAGATGTATTGTCATTAGCCAACTGATCTAGTTGTAACCTAATATTTTTTTTTCCTGAGAACCTCTTCTTAACAATCTACCCTGACCCCTGTCCTCATGATATAATTTTTCCTCTATTTTTTCTAGTCTCATAGATCTCACTGTCACTATTCCTCTGTAGCTGTTGTTCTAGATTTTGAATCATGCTTTTTAATTGCAAGCCTTTTATTACTGATTGGGTCACCAATCATTCAATTATTGGTCATGTTTACTTCCTCATATCTTCTGGCCTTGAATTTCTCGTTAGGAATTCTCTTATACATCTTGCCTCACTGCCCAGCATAAAAAGGAAAGGGTAAATCAATCAATCTATCTATCTATCTATCTAGACTGGGCAGTTTATCACACTATTAATTTTTAGAGATTGGAATATTCTTTTAGCCATCCTATAAATTTCTCCTAAACTCTAATCCTGGTTCCAAAGTCTTTTGTTTCATAATCTCCATTTAAGTTGTTCTCCCAAGAATTTCAGGTACATTGAGCCCTGTCTCCTCTCACAATCATGTCCACCTCCCTCTCCTGATATGTTTGCCAATCACTGCTGCCGATTCCCTTTCTGGTTCCTTTTTCTTTTTGCATGAGTTGGGACTAACATTCCATGCCCTTCCCTTTAGTTTACACACATTGCATAGAAATGGATTCCTGGTAGAAAACAACAGATTTCAATATAGTAAGTGGAGGGCACTACAACGAGAACAAGAATGTTTTGCTCTCTTTGGTCAGGTGGATGGTTCCTCTCTGCACTCCAGTTCCCATCTTGACTCCAACCTCATGACTCAGTCATGTCTGACTCTCAACTTGAGAGGAGAAGGATCACCTTTCTTGAGTTTGTAACTTTATCTATAGATTACTTCAAAGATCCCTTCTAAACTCATATATATATATGTTATATATTTGGCTTCTATTTGCCCCAAATTTATTCTTTTTTTTTTTTCTTTTCATCTTGGATAGTCTCCTCTCTGTATTTTTGAGAGAAAGTCTGACCTAGACAAGGAAGGGACCATGAATTCACTAAGTCAGGGAAAAATTCAGTTATATAACTGAAGCCACCAGGCTTCTTTTTCTGATGATCCAATATGGCTATGAATAATACCAGAGAGTATCTGTAGGAACTGGATCTAGAATCTGATATATGGAAGTTGGTCCCAAAAAAGCAGTCCTGAGAGAAAGGGTCTAAGTTAATTCTCCTTGGATTTCCTCATTTGCCAGCAGCTTTCCTTCACATTCCCCCGTCTGACATCACATGATGCAACACAGCTGCTCCAAGGCCAAGACTCTCTGAGCAGCTGTTAGCAGGGTTCCCATGGGGACAAGGATCTGTGGGATGTATCCTTACTTCACTGTGTGATTACTGATTCCTGGTAAGTTATTCTCATTTCTAGCACAGAGTTAACACTGAAATGGAAACATTGTCTGAAGGCTTATTGCAAAAGATTATAAATTCATTATAAATTGATACAACTTTTTGGAGGTCAAGTTAATAAAAAACAAAAAAAATAACATAGTTATTTAAAATTACATACTTGTTAAAGTGTAGAAGCATATATGTGAGGATTATATTGCAGTATTTTTGGTAACAGTAAACAACTGGAAACAACTCAGTGTCCATCAATGGGAGAACGGGTAAAAAAATATGTATTCATAAAGGGAGTATTAAAAAATTATTAAAAATACAATTTATTTATATGTGCTGATATGTAAAGAGCTCTACAGTATATCACATTAAAAAACAAGTTTCATGATAGCATGTATGCTAAAATCCTATTTTTTTATTTCAGCATATTATGGGGGTACAAAAGTTTAGGTTACATATATTGCCCTTGTTCCCCCTCTCCCCGCAAGTCAGAGCTTCAAGCGTGTCCATCCCTCAGACGGTGCGCATCACACTCATTATGAATGTATACACCCATCCCCTCCCCAACATCTGCCCGACACCCAATTAATGTTATTCCTATATGTGCTTTTAGGTGTTGATCAGTGAAACCAATTTGATGGTGAGTACATGTGGTGCTTGTTTTTCCATCCTTGGGATACTTCACTTAGTAGAATGGGTTCCAGCTCTATCCAGGAAAATACGAGAGGTGCTATATCACCATTGTTTCTTATAGCTGAGTAGTACTCCATGGTATCCATATACCACATTTTATTAATCCACTAATGTATTGATGGGCACTTGGGTTGTTTCCACATCTTTGCAATTGTGAATTGTGCTGCTATAAACATTCAAGTGCAGGTGTCTTTTTTGTAGAATGCCTTTTGTTCTTTTGGGTAGATGCCCAGTAATGGGATTGTTGGATCAAGTGGTAGGTCTACTTGTATCTTTTTAAGGTATCTCCATATTGCTTTTCACAGAGGTTGCACTAGTTTGCAATCCCACCAGCAGTGTAGGAGTGTTCCTATCTCTCCACATCCATGCCAACATTTATTGTTTTGGGACTTTTTGATAAAGGCCATTCTCACTGGAGATAAGTGATATCTCATTGTGGTTTTGATTTGCATTTCCCTGATGATTAGAGATGTTGAGCATTTTTTCATATGTTTGTTGGCCATTGTTCTGTCTTCTTTTGAAAAGTTTCTGTTCCTGTACTTTGCCCACTTTTTGGTAGGGTTGTTTGATTTTTTTCTTGCTGATTTTCCTGAGTTCTAAATAGATTCTAGTTATCAGCCCTTTATCTGATGTGTAGCATGTGAAAATTTTTTCCCATTCTGTAGGTTGTCTGTTTGCTCTCATGAAAGTTTCTTTGGCTGTGCAGAAGCTTTTTAATTTGATCAGGTCCTATTTATTTATTTTTGTTGTTGCTGTGATTGCCTTTGGGGTCTTCTTTGCCTAGGCCAATGTCTATAAGAGTTTTTCCCACATTTTCTTCTAGAATTCTAATAGTTTCACACCTTAGGTTTAAGTCTGTTACCCACTGTGATTTGATTTTTGTGAGAGGTGAAAGGTGTGGGTCCTGTTTCGGTCTTCTACATGTGGCTATCCAGTTTTCCCAGCACCATTTATTGAATAAGGATTCTTTTCCTCAGTGTATGTTTTTGTCTGCTTTGTCAAAGATTAGATGGCTATATGAGGATGGATGGTTTTATATCTGGGTTCTCAGTTCTGTTCCACTGGTCAACGTCCCTGTTTTTGTGCCAATACCAAGCTGATTTAATGACTATAGCCTTGTAGTATAGTTTGAAGTCTGGTAAATTAATATCTCCCATTTTGTTCTTATTGCCTAAAATTGCTTTTGCAAAACGGGGTCTTCTCTGGTTCCATACGAAGTGTAAAATTATTTTTTCTATATCTATGAAAAATGATGTTGGTAATTTAATAGGTATTGCATTGAATCTGTAGATCACTTTGGGTAATATAGACATTTTGACAATGTTGATTCTGCCAACCCATGAGCATGGTATGGTTTTCCACCTGTTTATGTGCTCTGCTATTTCCTTCCTCAGAGTTTCATAGTTCTTCCTGTAGAGGTCTTTTACCTCCTTAGTTAAATATATTCCTAGGTACTTTATTTTCTTTGTTGCTATTGTGAAGGGTTTTGAGTCTTTTTTTAAATTTCAGCATATTATGGAGGTACAAAAGTTTAGGTTATGTATATTGCCCTTGCCCCCCCCGCCCCCCCCAACCCCAGGTTAGAGCTTCAAACGTGTCCATTCCCTGACAGTGCGCATTGCACTCATTATGTAGGTATACACCCATCCCCTCCCCCCATCTGCCTGACACCCGATTAGTGTTATTCTCAAATGCGCACTTAGGTGATGACTGTTATTGGTGTATATGAATGCCTCTGATTTGTGTGTATGGATTTTGTATCCTGAGACTTTACTGAATTCATTTATCAATTCCAGGAGTCTCTTGATTGAATCCTTGGGGTTTTCTAGATATAATATCATATCATCAGCAAAGAGTGAGAGTTTGATCTCTTCTGTCCCCATTTGGACGCCCTTAATTCTGCTCTCTTGCCTGATTGCTCTCACAAGGAATTCCAGCACTGTGTTAAATAGGAGTGGAGATAATGGGCAACCTTGTCTGATCCCAGTTCTAAGTGGGAATGCTTTCAATTTTTCCCCATTCAGTATGATGTTGACTGTGAGTTTGTCATATATGGCTTGTATCATTTTTAAGTAGGCCCCGTCTATGCCTACTTTGTTAAGCATTCTTATCATAAAAGGGTGTTGAATTTTGTTGAATGCTTTTTCTGAGTCTATTGAGAGGATCATATGGTCTTTGTTTGTGCTTCTATTTATGTGCTGAATTACATTTATAGATTTGCGTATGTTGAGCTATCCCTGCATCTCTGGGATGAAGCCCACTTGGTTGTGTTGGATTATTTTCTTGATAAGCACCTGGATTCAATTTGCTAGGATTTTTCTGAGAATTTTTGCATCTATATTCATAAGGGATATTGGTCTGTAGTTTTCTTTTTTTGTTGTGTCCTTTCCTGGTTTTGGTATCAGGGTTATGTTGGCTTCATAAAATGTGTTGGGGAAGATTCCATCCTTCTTGATGTTGTAGAATAACTTCTGTAGGATAGGCACTGGCTCTTTGTAGATGTGGTAAAATTCAGGTGTGAAACCATCTGGTCTGGGACTTTTCTTTTTAGGAAGGTTTTTTATTGCTGTTTCAATTTCAGTTCTTGATATTGGTCTGTTCAGGAATTCTATTTCTTCCTGGTTGAGCCTAGGGAGGCTGTGTGTTTCTAAAAATTTGTCCATTTCCTCCACATTTTCCAGTTTGTATGCATAAAGGTTTTTGTAATATTCATAGATGATTACTTGTATCTCCGTGGCATCAGTTGTAATTTCTCCTTTCATGTTCCTGATGGAGGTTATTAGAGATTTTTCTTTTCTGCTCTTAGTCTAGCCAAAGGCATGTCAATTTAGTTTATCTTTTCAAAGAACCAATTTTTTTTGTTTTATTAATCTTCAGTGTAGTTTTCCTGTTATCAATTTCATTTAGTTCTGATTTGATCTTATTAATTTCACTTCTGCTGGGTTTGGGGTCACTCTGTTCTTCTTTCTCCAGCTCTTTGAGTTGATTCATTAGGTTGTCTGTTTGTGATCTTTCTGTCTTTTGGATATAGGCATTTATGGAAATAAACTTTCCTCTCAGGACTGCTTTAGTTGTGTCCCACAGATTTTGATAACTTTTGTCTCGTTTGTCATTTAGTTTAAAGAATCTTTTGATTTCCATCTTGATTTCCTCATTTATGAAATAATCATTCAGGAGAAGGTTGTTTAGCTTCCACGACTTTGAGTAGAAATGAGAGTTTCTGTTAGGGTTGATTTCTACTTTTATTCCACTGTGATCTGAGAAGATGCATGGTATAATTTCTATTTTTTTAAATTTTTTAAAACATGCTTTGTGTCCTAGAATATGGTCAATCTTAGAGAATGTCCCATGAACTGATGAGAAGAATGTATATTCAGTGGATTTTGGATAGAATGTCCTGTAAATGTCAGTCAGGCCCATTTATTCTAGAGTTCTGTTTAAGTCCATTATTTCTTTGTTTATTTTCTGTTTGGGGGATCTGTCCTGTGTTGTCAGTGGGGCATTGAAGTCTCTGGCTATTATGGTGTTGCTGTTTATCATTTGGTTTAGATCAAGTAGGGTTTGCTTTATAAATCTGGGTGCACCTAAGTTTTGTGCATACATATTTAGTATTGTTATGTCTTCCTGTTGAACTGTACCCTTAACCATTATATAGTGACCATCTTTGTATTTCATTACTTTTGTTGATTAAAAACTAAGTTATCTGAAATCAAAACCGCTATGCCAGCCTTCTTTTGGCTTCCGTTTGCTTGGAATATCGATTTTCACCCCTTTAATTTCGGTCTGAATGCATCTTTGCATGTTAGATGTGTTTGCTGGAGACAGCAGATACTTGGCTTATATATTTTTATCCAGTCGGCCAGCCTATGTCTCTTGAGTGGGGAGTTCAAGCCGTTCACATTTATTGAGAGAACTGATAGGTGGGGCAAATTTCTGTTCATCCTGTTGGGTAGAACTTCGTTGCTTTGTTTTCTTTCTTGAGCTATTGTGGTATCTGGCCTTTGATCTTTAGCTTTTGAGTCGTTTTACATTCGTGAGTGCTTATTGTGTTGATCGATGTGCAACTCTGTTTTGAGTACTTCTTGGAGGGCTGGTCTTGTCTTGGTGAATTCCCTCAGTCTTTGCTTATCTGAGAATTTCTTAATTTCTTCTTTGTATACAAAACTTAGTCTTGCTGGGTACAAGATTCTAGGCTGGGCATTATTCTGTTTCAGAAGAGTGAGAATGGGGCCCCAGTCTCTTCTTGCTTGTAAGGTTTCGGTTGAGAAGTCTGGCATTATTCGGATGGGCTTTCCTTTATATGTTACTTGTTTCTTTCACCTTATAGCTTGAAGAAGGGCCTCTTTGGTGGGAATTTTGGTCAGTCTGATGACTGTATGATGTGGTGTCTTCCTATTTGCAATAAATCTCCCAGGGGTACTTTGGGCTTCTTGTATCTGTATATCTAGATTTTTAGCAAGGCCTGGGAAATTTTCCTCTATTATATCTTCAAATAGCTTATCCAGCCCTTGCATATTATCTTCTTCACCCTCAGGAATGCCCATAACTCTCACATTAGGCTTCCTCACATAATCCCACATTTCTTGCAGGCTTTGCTCTTTTCTCTTGTTTGCTGTATCTCTGTGACTGACTTATTTAATTGGAAGGTGTTATCTTCAATCTCTGAGATTCTTTCTTCTGTTTGATCTACCCTGTTCTTGAGGCTTTCCACTGTGTTTTGTAGTTCCCTGAATAAATTCTTCATTTCCAGGAGTTCAGTTTGATTTTTCTTTAATATTTCAATTTCTGTAGTGAATTTTTCTTCCAAGTCCTGGATTTTTTTTTTATGGTTTCTTTGTGTTGGTTATCCATTTTTTCTTGCACATCATTGAGTTTTCTTATAATCCATGTTTGGAATTCTTCTTCTGTCATTTTAGTGTTCTGAATTTGGTTAATGTCCATTGCTAGAGAGCTGGTGTTCCTCTTTGGGGGTGTGTTTTCTGTTTGATTCTTCATACTTCCAGAGTTCTTTTGCTGAGTCCTTCCCATCTGGATCAGCCGTTGCTTCCTATCTTTCAGTTTTTGTTTGGAAAGTAACACGCCATGTGTAAGCTATGTTCCTGTAGATGCTGAAGGAGCAGGCAGATCGCAGCTGCTGCCTACCAGCCTGGATGTGTGCACTTCTATGGTTACTTGACCTTCCACTAGGGAGAACCACTAATATGTTGTTCAAGGTTCTTCTACCACAGTCGGGAGGCTGCTCCTGGTGGGAAGAGTTACTCGGGGAGCCTGTTTTGGCCCATTGCCAGGGTTTTTGTTCCCTGACCATGAATCCCACTGTTGGCAGTAGACCGGAGGCAGAAGTCCAGTCCATAGTTTTGATCCTACCGGATGGTTAAACCAGTCTGATCAGCAAAGTCACTGGGCTGTCAACTTTTGATCTGCGCCAAGGCCCCATGGATTCACGCTAGTTGCAGAGGGAGAGTGGCTTTTCTTGTCTCTCCCTACCTCCAGAGGTGGCACCTACCACTTTTGGCATGAAAGATGCTGGCTAGGGGAAAGGGGTGGTGCCACAGTCCGCCCAGCACCCCAGCGCCTATAAGTCCTGCAGTGTGCGCCTCCCCTGCCCCAGCACCTGTAAATGCCACTGGTGTTAGCCTCCCACCACTAGGGAAGCACTCAGAGTTCACACATCTAACTGGGTCTGGCTAGTTGACCGCAGGTCGTGTAAGGGTGGAGCTTGTCACGAGAGTCCCTGGGCTGGGGGAAGGGAGCTGCCTGACACTGTATCACACCGCAGTGGCTGGGTTGTGGACCCCCAAAATCGCAACCGCCCATCCACAGTGCACTAGCCCTGGGGGCGACTGTTCAGGAGTCGGGCAGGTGTTGGGTTGGGGGGCTGAGTCATCAGGATGCTCCCTTGTCACTTTTATGTCGCCCTCCCACAATCTCATGCCGTCCAGCAGGCGCTCTCTGGAATTTTGGAGATGAACATAGGAGAGCAGGGGGCTGACTTGATATGTTTATTACCAGGATTTTGAGCCTAGAGGAAGATAACCTGAGTGTTGAAAAACTCTTGATGAGGGAGATTCCAAGTTTGCCCATTACACAAAACTTTTAAGTATTCTAAAACTTGATTAGCCTCAGGAGAGAAGGGCTGAAACTTCCTTCAGTGTTCCCTAGGGTTTCTCTGAACTAACTTTCCTCAGTGAATAATGTTCTTTAGGGACATGTTGCAGAGGGAAAGAAAGAGCAAGAGAGAAAGAAGAAAACAGGCATCCCATGGCACTAGGATTTCTAGACTTTTTCTTAAATGCTAGTGCGAAGAGAGGTTTTTGTTTCACCAGAAGTGAAGACAGCAGCAGCTTCATCTGGCTCACAGAGCTTGACATCCTTAGCACTAATTAGGCAGGAGGTAGCCGAGGCTAAGTTCTAGAGAGCCATACAACTTCCCACTTCAGGGCCTTTCCTTGGAGGTGGCTGTCTTTCCTAGAGGATCAGTATGGGACATTTTGGGCCTGCCTGTATGCCAGAACACGGACACCCAGATCCTGAAGAGTAAAGCTGTGTAATCAGCATAGTGGACAAGAGAGAAAATACTTGGCAGTTAGGGTAGCTTAGGACATTCCACATGGAAGGCGGTTAGAGGTAAAAACACACACACTGTGGTCAGGTAGGCAGACAGGGTGGCTTTTCAGAGCCAAGGGAGGGGCAGATGAACTGCACATGGAAAGGTGCAATGGTGCATGCTAGCAGGGGTTGAGCTCTCACACCAATGATAGGACATTGGTGACTGGGCTTATCTTCTTGGCCACCTCTATTTCCTTCATATATTGTGCATATGTAGAAAAATTAGCACAGAATGTGTAAAGAGTATAGTAGAACATATTGTGGATCCTATGAGCAGGAGGGAATTATATTCTCTAGCTGGAACAGCTTCTATTTCTGTTGAGATGAGAACTATTATCTCTCTTTTGTTCTCTAAATTTCAGAAGGAACAAGAGCTCAGAACTAAATGTTCAGGAATTCCTCTAGTGCCACCGAATTTTTTCTACTAGGCTTCCCTGGTTCCAAAGAAGTACGCCATGTCCTTTTTGCTACTTTCTTCTTCTTGTACTCAGTGACAGTAATGGGAAATACAGTTATCATTGTCACTGTCTGTGTTGATAAACGCCTGCATTCCCCCATGTACTTCTTTCTTGGTCACCTCTCTGTCCTGGAGATCCTGATCACATCCACTGCTGTCCCTTTTATGCTCTGGGGGTTATTGCTTCCAAAGACTCAGACAATATCTTTGACTGCATGTGCTGCACAACTATATTTGTACCTTTCTTTGGGTACCTCAGAGTTGGCATTAATGGGAGCGATGGCTGTGGACCGTTATGTGGCTGTCTGCAACCCTCTGAGGTACAACATCATTATGAACAGCCACACCTGCATATGGGTAGTAATTATATCATGGGTGTTTGGTTTCCTTTTTCAAATTTGGCCAGTCAATGCTACATTTCAGCTTAAATTCTGCAAATCAAGTCTGTTAGATCATTTTTACTGTGACCGAGGGCAATTGCTCAAGCTATCCTGTGATGATACTCTTTTCACAGAGTTTATTCTATTTTTAATGGCTGTTTTTATTATCATTGGTTCTTTGATCCCTACAATTGTCTCCTACACCTACATCATCTCCACCATCCTCAAGATCCCCTCAGCCTCTGGCCGAAGGAAATCTTTCTCCACATGTGCCTCCCACTTCACCTATGTCGTGATCATCTATGGCAGCTGCTTGTTCCTGTATGTGAAACCCAAGCAAACGCAGGCGGCTGAGTACAACAGGGTAGCATCACTGCTGGTTTTAGTGGTGACCCCTTTTCTCAACCCTTTTATCTTCACCCTCCGCAATGACAAATTCATACAGGCCTTTGGAGATGGGATGAAACGCTGCTATCAATTCCTCAAGGATTAGCTCTGTCCTGCAGACAACCCTCATCACCGACTCGAGTAATCTGAAGGTACTAATTTAAATCCAAAATCATTCTCATCATCAAATATTTGTAATCCAGCAGGGAATTTTTAGGTACTCTCAGTGCTTCAATTTGTAATTGAATGCTTCTATATGGGCGATCTGTTTATTATCTTTCAATGGATGTATACATTTATGTACCCTCTGTAGTTACATAATACATGTTACAAAAGAAATGTGACAAGAATAAATATCAGAATTGTGTGAATTTTAGAACACAAAGACCTATGAAGTGGAAAAACAAGAAAAGTGTGATATATTTTCTGATGGCTGATGTAAATATTTGATTCTAGGTATCGGGACCATCTTCCCCTATTCGGCTCTGTGCTTCTTTTTAGTGAAGCTCATTCTTCCTCCTGTGAGGGGCCCAGGTCCAGCCTTAGGCTTTCTTTGTGGGTCCTGCCTCCAATGTTTAATTGATAGTACCCCATGTGGTCTTTCTTAATTGACATTTGTGAGAATAAAGTCATTCCATCAACCTGACTCCTTAGAAATCTTAGGGCTGGATATATGTTAATACAGGTGCTTCTATAATTGTTCAACTTTGCAGGCATGGAAGAATTGTCTTGGAATGAGGCATTCTCTTATCTAATGTTAACTCACATTATTATGGCAGCTCCCAAAGTAGGAGGGCAATGGAGCTGTCTCCTGGGAGATGATGTGACAGTGGAGAGCTGACCTTGCTATGTCCTTGGGCTGAGGGATTAGTGAAGAGGGGCAGAGGGAGAGGCAGCCTATGGCCCATCTCGCTGCATCTTTCACATTCTTCAGTCCTGACATACGTAGCACATTCCCCATCTAGGAGGTTGAGAGTATAACGTGAAATAAAACAAAAGAATAATTATGAAATATTCTCACTCTAAATATAATATAGAAGAGGTTAGGCAAAGTTTCTAGAATTTTGTATTTGAAAAGTATATATCTGGATAGACTCATGGTTTTCCCTCTCTCTTGTCTATCTGTCTGTCTCCGTCTCTCTCTCCTGGTTCTGTCCACTGAAATGTCCTGGCAACGTTGACCGATCCAATGATAATGAGCATTCCTAGGCCCAGATTGTGGTCTTGCAATACCATTTCTTGGTATGAGAAACCAGAGATTCTTGGAGAAATACCTGATTCCAGGTTTAGGACAGGAAATCTACAAGATGAGCTTGGAAAATCTTGTCATACCAGATATCAAACTGACTCTGGTCATATTAGAAGGATTCAGGAGCCAACTGGAGGAGACTTCCACTGGGAAAAAATGAAAGAAGTTGCACTTTAGAAAATATTAATATAATAAATGTAATCATTTGAAACACATGAAATATATTTGAATTTATGAGTTCAAAATAATATTTTAAAAGTTAGCCACATTCAAAAATGACATTGATTATACATCAGACCTAAGTCTGATCAAGTCTCAGACCCTGCCAATATATAGAACAATATGCAGAGAATGGAAAAGACGTTTAACTCCATCATGTGGATGAAATGAGCAAAACTCAGATTATAGGAAATCTAGTCAAAACACCTGGGTTCCTCAACAAATAGATTCAAATAAAGTGAAAGGGCTACAGAGAAAATCTCCAGATTAAAATAGACTTAAAAACCTATGAAATGAAAACGAATGACAGGACTAAGCCATAGTGTGTAGCAATTCACACTGGGGTGATAAAACCATTAAGTAATGAAAAATAGTCACATAAAGAACAAGGTCTTACTTCTGAGGATGTGATGATTGTAATTGGAATGGGACATAGGATGGGTTTCTGGGGTTGCTATCAAAGTTATATTTCTTGATCTGGCTGGTAGTTGTAAATTGTTCACCTCATAATAATTTCTTACGTTTTCCATATGTTTAGTGTGATGTTTCTATAGTATATCTGTGTTTTATATTAAAGACAAATGATTAAGAAATCTTTTTGTAGTCTTCTAATAGTTTTAATATTTTGGTTTTTATATTTATTTTTAAAACAAGTTATTATTTATTTTGGGGTAGCTAAAAGGTTGGTGACAGCCTGCAGTCTTTAGAAATCAGAACCTTGCAAGGATTAAGTGGTAAATGTTTATTTGTGTGTGGGGGGGTGCAATCCTAGAATAGCAAAATTAAATGAGAGGAGACAGGAAAGCAGGGTAAACAATGTAGTGTGATGAGTTCCCACCTGACCACTGTTTCATGAGGATTAACAGATGACATGATTGTCTATATAGAAAGCCCCTAAGATCCTACCAGCAAGCTCCTGGAAGTAATAAGAGACTTTGATGAGGCCGAAAGAGACAAGGTGAATATGAAAAAGTGAATTACTCATAAATTTATTAATGCCAATTTTGGCAGCTCCAGTAAACGTGAAGCACTTAGGTATGACTCTAACACAATATGTTCAAGATCTTAGGAGATAACTCACCAATGAAAGTAATCAAGAATGTCCAAATAAATGGAAAGATATGCCATACGCATGGATTGGAAGACTCAATATTGTTCAGATGTTAATTTCATTCTATAGATTTAGTGCAATCCTATCCAGATTTTAGCAAGCTTTTATGTAGATATTCACAAAATGATTCTAAAATTTATAAAGAGAGGCAAAGGTAATAAAATAGCCAAAATAATTTTGAAATAGTAAAGCAAAGTCAGAATACTCACATTACCCAATTTTAAGATTTTCCATAAAGTTAGTGTGATCAAGACACTGTGGTATTGGAAAAATGATGGACACATAGATTAATGGAAGATGATACAAAGCCCATAGGTAGACATAAACAACTATTGTTAACTTCTTTTTGAAAACATTGCCAGGGAAATTCAACAAAGAAGGGTTAATCTTTTCAAAAACTAGTGCTAGAACAGTTGAATGATTATAATCAGTAATATCAATGTCAATACACACCTGGAACCTTATACAAAAGTTAACTATTAATAAAATGACCTAAATGAAAATGTACAACTATGAAATATCTAGCAGAAAATCTACATGACCTTGAGTTTGGTGATCAGTTTTTAGATACACCACTAAAAGCACAATTCATGAAAGAAGAAATTGAAGAACTGAACTTTGTCAAAATTGAAAACTTACTTTACAAATGTCACTGTTAAGAGAATGAACAGTTAAGGCACATGCTGGAAGAAAATATTTGAAAATCTCATATCTGATAAAGAACTTGATCCCAAATCTATATAAGGCTCTGGAAATTCAGTAATAATAAAATCAACAGCTCAATAAAAAACTGGAAAAGACTTGAATGCATACATTCTAATGTAGATATAAAGGCTAGACATGGAGGCTTACACCTGTAATCCAAGCATTTTGGGAGGCTGAGGCAGGAGGATCCATTGAGGCCAGGTGTTCGAATCCACAACAAGACCCTGTCTCTACAAAAAATAAAAGTATAAAAATTAGCCGGATATGGTGGCACATACCTGTAATCCCAGCTACTTGGAAAGCTCAGGTGTAAGGACTGCTTGAGCCCAGAAGTCCAAGGTTACAGTGAGCTGTGATTGTGCCACTGCTACTTAGCCTGGGCAACTGATCAAGACCTTGTATCAAAAAAAGCACGTAGAAAAGAATAAAGAAGACATTAGGATGGCGAGTTGGCATATAAAAAGATGCTTAACATCATTTCTCATTAGGATATACAAATGAAAATAACAATGAGATACCACTATGCCAGTATTAGAATAGCCAAATTAAATAATCAAAAAGGGAATTCATTCCAAATGTTGGAAGGACATGGAGCATCATAAACTCTAATCTATTGCTGCTTGAAATGCAAAATGTAGATCATGTGGGAACGTATTTTGGATGTTTCTTACAAAGGTAAACGTAGACTTTGCATACAACCTAGCAATTGGGCTTGCGAGGTATTTTCACAAGTGAAGTGAAAATTTACCTCCACACAAAATCTGCACATGACTTTTTGTAAAAGATTTGTTCATAATTGCCAACAATTGGAAGCAACAAAAATGTCCTTCTGTAGGTGAATAGGTAAACATTTTAGATCTATTCATACAATGAATACTATTCAGTGATAAAAAGGAATGAGCTAACAATACACATAACAAAATGGATAAATCTCATCTGCATTTTATTAAGAGGAAGAAATGATAACAAAAGGCTACATAGTAGTATGATTCAATTCTAATGACATTCTGTATGTAAAAGGAAAAACTAATAGAGTTGAAAGAAATAAGTAACCACTGACCTCAATCTGTTAAGTAAGGGGGCAGTATTTGACTTGCATAATACAGGAGGATATTTAGGTGATGGAACTAATCTGTATGATAATGTCAGATGCATAATGCATTTGTCATACTCAGATATTTATAGAAGAAAAATAAACTTTAATGGATACACTTTTTAAAAGTACCAAAAAAGAGGTTCAGCGATCTTAAGGTGGAATGCAGACTGTGAGAAAGAAATCCTTGTGTGATATAACTTCACTGAGGAGGGTGAGGGGAGAAAGGAACTGAATTAAGGAAATACAGTGTTTTGACTGAAAATTATAAGACTTAAAAGAAAAAGAACTATATATAAGCACTGTACACTCATTGTTAATGTTGCTTCTCATGGAGGAAAACATTAACAATTTTGAAGTTGCTGTACATATATATTGGATTTGAACAAGTCAAGAAAGAATGGTGGATGCTGAGAGCCTGGTATCTCACTAAGAAGAGAAGCTACAGAGGTCCAGGACGAGAAAGGTAGGATGCAACATGTAGTGCTGGATTAGAGTTGAAGACATCATCCTGAGCTCATGTTTAGCTTTTTTAATGGTTTCCTTTGCTGTGCTGAAGCTTTTTAGCTTGATGTGATCCCATTTGTCCAATTTTGCTTTGGTTGCCTGTGCTTTGGGGGTATTACTTAAGAAATCCTTGCCCAAACCAGTATCCTAAAGCATTTCTTCAACATTTTCTTTTTGTAGTTTCATAGTTTGAGGTCTTAATATAAGTCTTTAAGCCATTTTGATTTGATTTTTGTGTATGTATTTCTCATTTTCTCTAGCACTGCTTTTTCTTTTGGTTAGTTGATTTTTTTTTTGTAATGAGCCATTTAATTCATTTCTTTTTTCCTTTTGCATATTTTTAAAAAGTTAATCTCTTTTTACTTAGGAGACTATGTTTTACATATTAAATTTGTAACACTATGGTTTGAATTGATACCCACTTACCTTTAATAGTATGCAACAACTCTAGTCTTTATCTTTCCAATCCCCTTTTATGTTATCATCTAAAATTACATTTATCCATTGCATGTCTAAGAGAATAGATTTATAATTATGTTTTATACATTTGTTTTAAATTATGTAGGAAACAAGAAAAAGTGTCATTACACAAACCAAAAATATAATAAAACTGGTGGCTTTTATATTTTCCCACGTAGTTGTCTATAATGGAGACGTTTATATACTCGCTAGTTTTAAGTTTCTGTCTATTGTCATTTCATTTCAACCTGAAGGATTCCTTGTAGCATTTTATTTTGATCAAGTCTAGCAGTTGCAAATTTCTTTAGCTTTTTTTTTTAACTGAGAATGTCTTAATTTCTTCATCTCTTTGAAGTACAATTTTCTGGAAACACAATTCTTAGTAGGCATCTTTTTCATTCAGCACATTAAATATATTACCTTAATAGGATTAGGCCTACATAACTTCTGATGAAAAATTGAGTTGATCTTATGAGAGTTGCTTGTATGTGACAAAATGTTTCCCCTTTGTCTCTTCCAAGATTCTCCCCTTCTTTTTGACAGATTATAATGTTCCTTTGTGTGGCTCACTCAAAGTTTCTGCATTTTGAGTTTGTTGAGCTTCTTTGATATGCAGGTTCATGCTTTTTAACAATTTTGGGAAATTTTAGGCCATTATTTCTTTCTTTATTTTCTTTCTTTCTTTTTTTTTGTTTTTGAGACAGAGTCTCGCTCTGTTGCCTGGGCTACAATGCTGTGGCTTGAAGCTCACAGCAACCTCAAACTCCTGGGCTTAAGCAATCCTTCTGCCTCAGCCTCCCAAGTAGCTGGGACTACAGGCATGTGCCACCATACCCAGCCATTTTTTTTTCTACATATATAATTTTAGCTGTCCAGATCATTTCTTTCTATTTTTAGTGGAGACAGGGTCTTGCTCTTGCTCAGGCTGGTCTCGAACTCCTGACCTCAAGCGATCCTCCCGTCTTGGCCTCCCAAAGTGCCAGGCCATTATTTCTTAAATATTTTTTCTGCACATTTCTCCTTGTCTTGTCTTTCTAGGATTTCCATTATGCATACGTTGAGTGCTTGCTGGTATCCCACAGTTCCCTTAGGCTTTGTTCATTTTTATCCTTTTTTTTTTTCATTTGCTTCTGAGACTGGATAATATCAATTGCCACATCTTCAAGTTAAGTGATTATTTCTTGTGCCAGCTTAAATATGCTGTTCAAACTCTTTAATGAATTTTTTGTTTCAGTTATTGTACTTTTTAGCTTTAGAATTTCTGTTTGGTTCCTATTTTGTAATTCCTTCTCCTTTACTGACATTCTCATTTGTTCAAACATCATTTTCCTGATTTCTCTCAGGAGCGTCAGTTCATGATCCATGTTGTCTTTAGCACTTTGACCATATTTAAGGCAGTGTTTTAAAATATGTTGACTAAGTCCAATGTCTAGCCTTTCTCAGGCATGACTTCTATGAATTTATTTTATTCTTTTTAATGTGCTATACCCTCCTGTTTCTTTGTATGACTTGTTATTTATTTTTTGTTGTTTTTGAACACCAGATATTTGGATAATATAGTGTCATAATTAGGAAAGTAAGATTCTCCATGCTCTCCAGAGTTTGCTGTTTCTTTTTTTTTATTGTTGAAAGCCGTAGTCATCCACTTGTTTAGTGATATTTCCACACTATTATTACAAAGACGTATTTCTTGTCACAGGTGATCACTGAAGTCTCTGTTCCTTTAGCTTGGGTTCAGCTAATTAGGATAGAGATTTCATTCGTTGCAAGTGACAAAACACAAAACAATACAATAAACCCCAAAAGTAACAAATAAACCAAACCAAACCACAAACGAACAAGAAAAAAAGCAAAAACACCCCAAAGAGTTCTTTTTATCTTTTCAGGTTGACTGTGCTGGGGCACTTCTCCAACACTTAGCCAGGCTTGCACTGAGTGTAGACATCAGCCAGAAGTAAAATATGAGGGTTTTGTCAGGTCTTTTCTGACTATGCATCTTGCCTGGAACATCTGTGTGATTTTTCTAAATTTCTCCGGATACACAGGCACTTTTAAATCCCATTATGTCCTAAATAAACTTCCCCAACATTTCCTCTGAGGCTTTTAGATGATCTATTATATGTCTCAGTAGTAATCTTTTGCCCTACGTGACCACAGGATTTTATTATTAATAATAGATAGTGTCACAATGTTCTTGAACTATGCCTGCCACTTTTCACCTTGAGTGAGTTCTGTATTAGGTAAACTGGGAAAAGTACTTTGTGTCACGCCTTCAGGTCAACGAAGACCAATGATAATAGACATACACACAACTTTCTGCGTAAGTGCTGCTCTGGAACCAGGGACTAGGGGGTCCCACAGTGGGGGCACAGGCTGCCATTTTCAAGACTGCTGCTGGTCTGTGGAGGGGGTGAGCGAGGTAAGTAAAAACACTACAAGGCTTTGTTAAGATTTTAAACTTGCCTCTTTTTTTTGGATACATGTTTTTTTGGTTGCTGAACATCTTTAAATATTTTATGAATTCTGATAGCTTTTATAGTTTCTTCTGTTTCTTTGTAGGGACAGGAGCTTGGAGCTTGCTAGTCCAATATTTTGTTCATGTGAATCACAAATCCCTGATCTCTGGGTTTTTGATGTGTATTTTGGAACTTTTGTAGAGTTTTCTGCTTTGGTGTAGCTTAGGCTCTGTAGAACTAAATGGAATTAGGGAGGTGGCACATATAAGAGTAAGGGACTGACTTGACCTCCTTGGTGATAACCAGGACTTAAGAGTTTAGAAGAAGGTCACCTGGCTGTTAAAAACTCTTGATGAGGGAGATTTCCAGTTTGCCCATTATACCAAACTTTTAAGAGTTCTAAAACTTGATTAGCCTCAGGAGAGAATGATTGAAACTTTCTCTTGTTTTCCTTTGACTGCATCCCTAAGGTATCTCTGAATTAACTTTCCTCACTTAAGAACTTTCCTTAGGGACACACTGCATAGGAAAAGAAGGAGAGAGAAAAGTAATCAGTTTGGCACCCTACCACAGTATATTTCTGGAGATTTCCTAAATGGTAGTGTGCAGAGAGATTTTTTTCTTTCACCAAGAGTGAAGACAGCAGCAGCTTTTTTTGGCCCACAGACCATCCTGAGCACTAATCAGGCAGGAGGTAGCCTGTGCTGAGTCCTAGAGAGCATACAAGTTTTCAGTTCAGTCCCTTTCATTAGAGGTGAGTGTCATCCATTAGTTTTCCTCTTTAGAGGGTCAGAATAGGAAGTTCTCTGCCTGCCTGCCTTCTGGAACAAGGACGGCCAGATCCTGAAGTGTAGGCTAGGGGAGTAGCAGAGATGATGGGCTCAACTCCAATCCCTTGTGTTCAGCAGAGAGCACTTTGAGCTCTTCTCTGACCCAATGCTGGATGCACACAGAGCTCCTCACCATTGTCAGAACCTTCATCATCCCCTCCTGTCCATCTGGTCCTGGCTAAACAGAGATGGTGGAAATGAGAGTTACTGAGTTCTCCCCATAAATCTGTTCTTGTTACCCATCTCTCACTGCATGAGGGGTCTCCTGAGAGAGGACTGAATATTGATGGGGCATTGTCCCAGTGCAGACAGAAGGGAGAGAAAACAGTTTGCTTCAGAATTGGCCATAGTCAGGACTGAATAATCCTTGTTCCTAGTTCATTCCTTTATTGGTCAATTCACTGATTCATTTATTCATTCATTCAAAAATTTTCACGAGTATCAGCTCTCCCTGTATTAGACACAGTAAAAAAGCATGGCAAAATTCTTGCTTTCATGGTGCTTACATTGTAAAATAAGTGACATAATATAAACAGAAAGTAAACATACAATCTCAGGTGATTTGGGCTTAAAACATAAACGGATCTTAGCGAGGTAATACAGAGGAAGCTTAGTATGTGTTCATTTATGGAGAATGATGAGGAAAGGCTCCTGAGCTTGGGCACTTGAGCAAAGACCTGAAGGAAGTGAGGAATGAGGGCTAGAAATGTTAAGGTTCTCAGGCTGTGGGGTCTATTCCATGTTAATGGCAACTGAATCTTTACTTTTAAAATTATTTTATTAATTTATTTTTATTGATATGTAAGATCTATATGTATTTTTGAGGTACATGTGATAATTTGATATATTCACACAAGTGAATCAAGATAACTGGAATCTTTAATTTCTCACATGATTTTGGAAGAAAAACATGATCATAGAATGAGCACTGGGCATGAGGAGATGTCTCAAACTTTCAGTAGATTGAGATTAGGGCCTCCCGCATTTAGGGCTTGGGCTGGACCCAGAGTTCACATGTGGTATCTTGGGTTCCCTGATGGGTCCAGGGCTTTCATCTCTCCTGGAGATGGGAATTCCAATTGGACCAAAAGCCTCTTATCTGCCAGCCCCAGCATGAAGTCAGTGTGGGACAGATAGGAGTTGAGGATGGAAGTTCCACCTATGTCCTCCTTCAGAATCCTTCTTTGGTCAGTCTGGTGATAGAAGTGTCAGAGTCTTGGAGAGAGATGACCCTACTTGAGTAAGCCTAGTTGCTGGTTAGTCTGCCTCCTGTGATGAGACACATTATCCAAGGAGAAAAGAGAGGAAGGATTTCCTTTGCAAGAATAGGGAGGAAGAAAGAAGTATTCCTCTCAGGGAACTATCCGATGCATAGACTGAGATACTCAATTCTTGCTCTCAAAAATGTATAGAAAATCCTTGGGAGATTTCCATACTCTGACTCTCAACAATGCACAACAATGATGATGGAGGTGAAGCAGAAGCTTTAAATTGAATACAGTGTAAATGGAACCTGTGTTGTGAAGAAAAAAAGTAACTAACCAGCTTTGGGTGATGTTGGACAGGAAAATTTTCTATAGAATGTGATAGTGAAGCAGAAATTTACCAGACAGGAAATACTTGGCAGATAAGGTTCCTTTCCAGAACTAAGTGGGAGGTAGATGAACTGGGCATGGAGAGATGCAGTGGTGCATACAGTGCAGGTGGTCAGGCTCTCGTGCCTATGATACAGCTTTGGTAACTGGGCTCATCTCCTTGGCCACCTCAGTTGTCTTCATGTATTGTGCATATTTAGAAAAATGAGCACTGACCCTGTAAAGGGAATAGTAGAACATGTGGATCCTAGTAGGAGAAGGGAAATAGTTTATTTAGTTGCAACAGCTTCTGTTTCTGTTGAGATGAGAAGCTGTGTTCTCTCTCTTTTGTTCTCTAGATTTCACAAGAAAGAAGCAGACTAAGCAAATGTTGAGGAATTACTCTAGTGCCACTGAATTTTTTCTCTTAGGCTTCCCTTGCTCCCAAGAAGTACGCCATATCTTTTTTGCTACTTTCTTCTTCTTGTACTCAGTGACAGTAATGGGAAATACAGTTATCATTGTCACTGTCTGTGTTGATAAACGCCTACATTCCCCCATGTACTTCTTCCTTGGTCACCTCTCTGTCCTGGAGATCCTGATCACATCCACTGCTGTCCCTTTTATGCTCTGGGGGTTGTTGCTTCCAAAGACTCAGGCAATATCTTTGACTGCATGTGCTGCACAACTATATTTGTACCTTTCTTTGGGTACCTCAGAGTTGGCATTAATGGGAGCGATGGCTGTGGACCGTTATGTGGCTGTCTGCAACCCTCTGAGGTACAACATCATTATGAACAGCCACACCTGCATCTGGGTGTTAGTTGTGTCATGGGTGTTTGGGTTCTTTTCTGAAATCTGGCCAGTCTATGCCACGTTTCAGCTTACATTCTGCGAATCAAATCTGTTAGATCATTTTTACTGTGACCGAGGGCAATTGCTCAAGCTATCCTGTGATGATACTCTTTTCACAGAGTTTATTCTATTTTTAATGGCTGTTTTTATTATCATTGGTTCTTTGATCCCTACAATTGTCTCCTACACCTACATCATCTCCACCATCCTCAAGATCTCCTCAGCCTCTGGCCGAAGGAAATCTTTCTCCACATGTGCCTCCCACTTCACCTATGTCGTGATCATCTATGGCAGCTGCTTGTTCCTGTATGTGAAACCCAAGCAAACGCAGGCGGCTGAGTACAACAGGGTAGCATCACTGCTGGTTTTAGTGGTGACCCCTTTTCTCAACCCTTTTATCTTTACCATCCGCAATGAAAAGTTCATACAGGCCTTTGGAGATGGGATGAAACGCTGCTATCAACTCCTCAAGGATTAGCTCTGTCCTGCGGACAATCCTCATCACCGACTCAAGTTATCTGAAGGTACTAATTCAAATAGAAAATAATCGTTCTTATCATCAAATATTTGTGATCCACCAAGGAATTTTTAGGTACTGACATTGCTCAAGGTTATAAGTGGATTCTTTCTATATGTGAGATTACTTTATTATCTTTTAACAGATATATACATTTATACACCCTGTGTATTTATAATACCTGTCAGAAAATGAATTTGTCCAGTGAAAATATTTCAATACATGTGAAGTTTGGAACCCAAGGACCTGTGAATTGGAAAAACAAGAAAAGTGTGATATATTATCTGATGGGAAACATAAATGTTTTATTTTAGGTATTGGAACTATCTTCCCCTATTTATCTGTGTGCTTTCATGGTGTCTTCTTTTTAATGAAGCTCATTGTTCCTCCTGTAAGTGACCCAGGCCCAGCCTCAGGCTACCACCTTTCTTTTTGGGTCCTGTCTCCTATATTTAACTGATAGTACCTCCCTGTGTTCTTTCTCAACTAGCATCTGTGAGAGTGAACTCACTCCATCAACCCGACCCCTTAGCAATCTTAGGCTGGATGTGTGTTACTACAGGTGCGTCTGTAATTGGTGAACTTTCCAGGCATGGAAGAATTATCTTGGAAAGAAGCATTCTCCTCTCTAACTTTACTCATATTATCAGGCCAGCCCTCAATGTGGGACAGCAGTGAAGCTGTGTCCTGGGAGCTAATGTGACACTGGAAGCTGGCCTTGCTGTGTTTTTGGACTGAGGAGTTAGTGAAGAGAGAACACAGGGAGAGGCAGCCTATGGCCCTTCTCCCTGCACCTTTCACATTCTTTAATCTTGACATGGTGCATTCCCCCTCCCTGCTCCCTTAGCTGCTGTGTGCTCCTGCCCAGTTTGTTTCTTGATTCCTTTTTGTGTCTTTCTGTGAATACAAGATTCATTTCTGTGTTTTCTTCCCCCTCCATTCCCTCACTAAGACAAATTTTACCAAGCTGCCTTCCAGCTCTGCACTAAGCTCCCTCAATCCACATGTCTCAGTTCCTGTAGTGCTCCATCCTCATCTCTATTCCTCTCATACTCACTATTCTCAATTAATATTTCTATGTTGGCTGACAGAAGTTCACAGATTTTTTTCTGCTGAAGTGTGGCATAGACTGGCCAGACTTCAGAAAGGAACTGAAACACCAATAACACAATTACCACCTAGAGGTGTGGGTGTTCATAATGATGTTGTGCCTCAAAGGATTACAGACAGCCACATAACAGTCCACAGCTATCACTCCCAGTAATGCAAATTTTGTGGTTCCCAAAGAAAGGTTCATATAGAGTTGGCCAACATGTGTCATCAAAGATATTGTTTGAATCATGGGAAGTAACAGTCCCCTGAGCATCAAGGAGGCAGAAGTATATGTGATGAGGATCTCCAGGATAGAGAGGTGGCAAAGGAAGAATTATACAGGGAACTACAGGCATTTATTAATATCAACACAGATGATTTAATTTCTTGTTGCAATTACTGACAGACGAAGAAGAAGGCAGCAAATAGAATATGGCATAGTTCTTGAGAGTTGGAAAGCCTAAGAGACAAAATTCAGTAGCACTGGTGTGGTCCTGAACATTGAGTCCTGGGTACTTGCTGCTTGTGAAATGGAAAGAGCAAAAGAAAGCTTGCATTGCTTCTGATCTCAAAAAAAACTAAAGATATTTACAGGTTAAGGAAATATTCCCCTCCTGCTCCTCAACTCCATACCATGACTCTATAAAAGGTTGATGTAAAATTTTTTATCAAGGGTATATAGATAGACAATACCTAGAAGGATAGATGAATGTATATGTCCATGAAGATGAGCACTGGTCACCAATTCTGTACCATAGGTGTACACCCTCATTTCTCCATTCACTGGATATCCTGACCGGCCATCCTGTCTACTTCTCTAATGACAACCTGCTCATTTACACTATCACCCTTTCATCCTGAATGGAACTAAACTGTCTTCTCCACCTATTATGTCCCTGTCCTGCAAAAACCTCCTGCATCTCAACAGTTATAAGAAAGTATTTCTAGCAAATCCCACCCAAAGTTACTTCTTTCTTTTGTTTCCTCTGAATGTAGGCTCCACTTGAATTATGCATATTTTAAATTTTCATTTCAGTTGTCTTTATATTTATTGCAGCATCATTTATACTAGTAAAAACCTGAAAAAACAAAATACTCATCATCAGCATACTTACTAAGTAAATGTTTTTTTATAAGATGAATATTTATTTAGCAATTACTTAAAATATGATGACATAAATGTGTGGAAAGGTTTAATAAACAAACACATATAACAAAAAGAATGTAGTAGGACAATAATTTTACTAAAATATCAAGTATTTAAATGACCACATAGAGATATTAATGTATATGCATAGAAAATTTCTGTATGGGTACACTAGCATCCAATAATAGTGTTCAGCTCTGGCAAATGGATCAGGAAGATCAGCCATTGGCAAGAGAAACATCTTCATTTTATCTTACATCCTTCTATAAAATTTTGTTTTTTAATGTGAACTGTGCTGTTTTATGATAAATGGAAGTTGTTTTTTTTAATGTGTCAGCTCAGTGTCAGCTCTTCACTCTTTACCCTTCACTCCAAGCAGCTCAGGGAGGTGCCCTGGCGGCATGTGAAGGACAGGAATGGCTGGCTGGACAGCCACAGCTGGAAGGTGTGCCTGTTGGAGAGACTAGAGATGTGATAGAGAAAAAAGAACAAATAGCCCTTTATCAAGATATTTCCTTCTAATGTAAGATTCAGATGCCAAATGAATAAACAAGTAAAAGTACAGTATAACTGCCAGTACTGATGAGAACAAAAAGGACAATAGATTCAGCCTACTGAGAGGTTATAGAGAGAAGGGACGTGTGTGTTGTTTTAGAGAAGCTGATAAAAGGGTCTTCTGATGAGGAGATTTTCAGCAAACACTTGAATGAGGTGAGGGAAGGAGCCCACACATCCTGAGGAGCTCCATGTGACCCACTTTGGTGTCTTCTTACAGTTTTCCTCACCCCAGAACTCTGGAGAAAATAGGCAGTCACAGTGGAGCTGATCTGCTCTGTGGAATTCTCTAAGGGTTGGAGACCATGGCAGGTTGGATACAGGCACAGATTTCCCACTGGGCGGTCTTGTCCCCCTACTGGAACCAGGGTGTTGAGAAGTAGAGACTGCAGAGGCTATGTTGCCTCCACACCACAACTGTTTTCTGGTATCTTGGCCCCATGGTGGAGATTGAGTTGGGAATTGAGAATTAAAGTTCTAGCCTCTTCACTCCTTCTGGACTCCCCTCCTTTGTGTCATTTGGTGACAAGAGGAATCAAACTCTCAATGATGGAGGTCACTAATTTAGAGCTGACTAGACTCTGCCTGCTGGGAAGACACACATTCACTGAGATGAAAGGATGGCTTTTATCTTAAAAATAAAGAGGAAGAAGTAGATAATCTACTCTTAGGAGCCATCATCCTGGAAGTCAGGGAGAGATTCAATACTTTGTCTCAAAATAACATATGTCTTATGACAATGTGTAGGATAGACCCCACCTCAAGTTAGCCAGTCCTACCAACACACAGAAATGATGATAAAGACAACTGAAGTGAAAACTTTAAAATATGCATAATTCAAGCCACCTAAATGTTTATTAATGAATAAATAGATAAAAGAAAATGTGGTATATACACACAATGGAATATTTTTAAACCTTTAAAATCCTGCCATGTTTGATAATATGGCTGAATCTAGAGGACATGGTAAGTGAAATAAAACAGGCACAAAAGAACAAATACTACAATATCCCACATATATGAGGTACCTAAAATTGTCAAATTTGTCAAACTCATAGAAGCAGAGTAGAATGGTGGTTGCCAGGGGCTGGAGGAAGGCGGAAATGAGAAGTTTCTGTTCAGTGGGTATAAAGTTTCAGTAATGCAAGATGAGAAAGTTCCTGAAGTCTAGTATATAACATTGTGCCTATAGTTAACGATACGTATTGTGCACTTAAAAATGTGTTCAGAGGGTAGATCTCATAGTAAGTGTTCTTATCACAATAAAAACAACAACTGCAACAACAATAAAGGTGCAGGAGGAACTTTTTGGAAGTGAGGCATATGTTTATTACCTTGATTGTGGTGATGGCTTCATAGGTGTACACTTATTTCCAAACTTGTCAAATTATATACTTTAAAATGTGTGCAGTTTTCTCTGTATCAATTATATCTCAATAAAACTGAAAAAAATAAAAAAAAGCAAAGAGCAGGAAAAAAGCTATAGTAATCAAAATAGTGTTTTATGGGCAAAAGAATAGAGAAATAGATCAATGGAGCATAACAGAGAGCCTAGAAATACACCTACACAAGGAGAGTCAACTGATCTTTGACTAAAGAACAAAAGCAATCCAATGGAAAGAGGACAGAAGATAGTCTTTACAACAAATAGTGCTAGAACAACCAGGAATCCAAAAAAAAAAAAAAAAGAATCCAGAAACAGACCTTATACCCTAACACTTTTCATAAAAATTAACTCAGATTGTATCATAGACCTAAATGTGAAATGTATAACTATAAAACTTCCGAACACAACGTTAAAAAATTAGGTGACCTTGGCTTTGATGATGACTTTTTAGATACAACACCAACACCACAATGCATGAAAGAAAAAATTTGATAAATAGACTTCATTGAAATTGAAAATTTCTGCCCTTTAAGGAGTGATAAAAGAATGAAAAGAAGAATCAAAGTTTGGGAGAAAATACTTGCAAAACACATATGCAATACAGAACATGTGTCAGAGATGTACAAGGAGCTCGAAAGTCAACAAGAAGTCTACTCAATTACAAAATGGGCAAAAGCCTTGAACAGATACTTCACTAAAGAACATATATACAGATGACAAATAAGCATGTGAAATGTTCCACATCGAATGTCATCAAGGAATTAAAACAACAATGAGATGCCACTGCACACCTAGTAAAGTGGCTAAAATCCAAACACCTAATGCTGGTGAATATATAGATCAACAGGAACTCTCATTGATTGCTGGTGGGAATGCAAAATGCCACTTTGGAGTTTGACAGTTTTTTACAAAACTAAATATACTCTTACTGTATAATCCAACAACTGTGCTCCTTGATACATACCCAAATGAGTTAAAAATTTATGTCCATACAAAAACCTGCACATGAATGTTTATAATAGCTACCTTCGTAACTGCCAAAATTGGTGGCAACCAAGATGTCTGATGTGGGTTGAATTTTGTTCCTCTAAATTCATATGTTAAAGACTTAACCCTTAGTACCTCAGAATGTGAAGTTATTTGGAAATAAGGCTGTTGCAGATGTAATTAGTTAAGATGAGGTCATACTGGAGTAGAGCAGGCTCCTAATTCCATATGACTGATATCCTCATAAAATGAATGTCATGTGAAGACATACATAGGAAAAAAGCCTCCTGAACATGAAATATAAACCTGATAAGCAAAAGACAAAAATGAACAAAGCCAAATATAATGTCCTTGAAAAGATTAATAAAATTGATAAATCCCTAGCAGAATGATCAAGAAAAAAAAAAAGCACATGAAGTACCAATATTAGATATAGAAACAAGGGCTGTCACAATAGATAACAATGAAACTTGGAAGTATAAAAGTGAATATTATGAGCAAATATATGCCAATAAATTTTACAATTTAGATGAATTATAATTTTTCAAAATGGACACAAACTGGAATAAAAATTTGGAATAGTCCTATAGCTATTAAAGACATTGAACCTGTAATTAAAAACTTTCTCACAAAGAAAACTCCTGGCCTATATGTCCTCATGGTTGAATTTTTCCAAACAATTTAGGATGAAATAATACAAATATTTTCCCATAAAATAGGAAAAGAGGGCATATTTTCCAATACATTTTATGATGATTAAAATTACTTTGACATCAAAACCTGGTACAAGAAAGGACAACTATAAGCCAATATTGCTCATTAACATAGAGGCCAAAATCCCAAGTAAAAAGTTAGCCAGATGTAATTCAACAACTTAAAAAGGGACAGTATACCCCAGAATTCTCTCATAATCTTTCCCAACTTTCTCCCAGCACAGAGGCAATCATTGTTGGAGTTTCTTTACTATAGATTATTTGTGTCTATTCTGGGGCATATTATGATAGCATCATAGATTGTGCATTTTTGGTGTCAGATCTTTTCCTTCAGTGTAGTGTATCTGAGATTTGTCCATGTTTTGTGAATCAGTAGTTTGTTACTTTTCATTGCTAAGTATTATTTCCTCATATGAATATAAGTTAATTCTCATTATTTGTTATAATTAAGTCTTGTAAAGTTTCCAGGAACTCTGAATTAGCAAATATTGAATCATTGCTGAATAGTATTTCCTCATAGGAATATAGAATTCTCTCACTGATGGATATTTTCTGTCATTAGTAACTATAATAAATAAAGGTACTATTGACATTGTAACAGAAATTTTTGTGAGGACATGTTTCCATTTGTTTTAGGCAGCTACCTAGAAGTAGAATTTCTGGATCATAGAGTAGGTGTAATTTAAGTTTATAAGAAAACTTTTTCCAAAGGAGTTGTATTATTTTACATCCTTTCCTACTTCTCCATTTTCTACTCTGCCATTATATGGTCAACAAGCCTAGAATGATACCTGGAGAAACTGAACCATGCCTTGAATTGGGGAATTTTGTTCTGCAATTTAGTTTCTCAGAGAAAGGTTCTATCCTCCTCAGATTTCCTCATTTTCCAGCACTTTTCCTTCACATTTCTCCGACTTTCTTCATATGACCAACACAGCTTCCTGGACAGCCGTCAGCACAGTTCCCATGGGAATGAGGACCTTTGGGATGTGTTCTTAACTCATAGGATGATTATTGTCAACTGACATGTTAGTTTCATTTCTAAGTCTGTACAGGGAAAACACTGAAATGTCCTGTCAAGAGGCTCCAGAGATAGTTCTAATATAATCTCACTTAAAGAGGTTATAAACTGATGCAAATTTTTGGAGGGTGATTTGATAATGGCTAATAATTTAATAAAATTATTTTCAAAGATATATCTGTACAAATATACAGACTTACATGTGCAAATATTTATTGTAGCATCATTTACAGTACTAAAAAATTGGAAAAAAATGAAATGTTCATCAGCAGCATTTCATTCAGTAAATGATTGGTATATTCATAAGGTGAATAGTTATTAAGCGATCACTTAAAATGTGGCTGATTTATAATTGCTAATATGGAAAGGTTTAATACACATAGACATACACATGCACTCACATACATACATTTATATATTTATATACATTATATGTATATATTTATATTAAGAAAAAGGTAGCAGGACAATATGTTTATTAAAATGTCATTTGCCTTAAAATAACATATAGAGATATTGATGTATGAAGGTATGTGCACAGAAAAGTTCTATATGAATACACTAGAAACTTACAATAATATTTAGCTCAGGAGCATTAAACAGTTGGGGAGAAGGACATTGAAATTTTGCCTTTTCCAGATCCTCTCTCTTTCTCACTTACTAGGGTTCCCATACCTACAGCAGAAGGGATCTGATAGGAGTACAGAGGTCATCTGGAAAGGTGGGCTTCATAAAAACTTGGAGATGAAGAGAAAATTTTTGACAGGAGTCCATTTGGTGGCCTCTAGATTTTTGTTATGTGTCTTGGAGCCCCTAGAGGAGTCATCAGCTTGGGGGGAGCTTAGGATCTGTAAGGCTAGATGGAATAAGCACAGAGCAGCTCAGGAGGCTATTCACAGCATGGGCAGCTTGGTGATAACGTAGAGCCTGAAGGAAGGCAACCTAGGTGTTGAGAATTTCCTGATGAGGAAGATTTTAGGTTTGCCCATTAAACAACTTTTCACTGTTCTAAAACTTGATTAGCCTCAGGAGGGGAGGGGAAAAGTTTTCTTCAGCTTTTCCTTGACATCATCCCTAGTGTGTTTCTGAACTTATACAAATTGTTCCTCAGTGAATAACTATCCCTGGAGACAGAAAAAGGAGAGAAAGAAGGAAGCAGAGAGAATGAGAGAGCAGGACACAGCTGGACTCCCCTCAGCTCTGGTATTTCTGGACTTTTTCTTAAGCTTCTGTGTGTGGACAGTGTCCTTCACTAGATATGGAGATGACAGCAGCTGCCTGTCTCCTGAGCATAGCTCTGGACTAGCCAGGTAGGACTTAACTTGGGCTGGCCCCTGGAGCAGCAGAAGAACTTTCTAGTCCAGTAGCCTTCTCTGGAGGTGAGTGTCTTCCAGGGCTTCCTCTCTTTGAGGTGGAGAGCATTTTCGTGGAGGGCCTGGGCTTGTCTTCCTTCTAGAACAAAAATATCTAGAGCCTGAAGAGTGGACTAGGGGAGCTGCAGAACACCTGAGCTCTGCATCAAATCCTCCCTCCATAGCAGAGAACAGATTCATCTCTTCTCTGCCCACTGCTGGCGATAGGCACAAAGCGCTGCCATTACCTATGACCCTGCCCTCTCGTTTTCCCCCATTTCTTCCTTATATCTGCTTGCCATTTTGTAGGGGAGCTCCAGGGAGAGAGGTGCAGGTTTGCTGGGCATTGCTTTAGAGAAGAGTGAATGGGGGCTGGGCGCGGTGGCTCACGCCTGTAATCCTAGCACTCTGGGAGGCCAAGGCTGGTGGATTGTTTTGAGCTCAGGAGTTCGAGACCAGCCTGAGCAAGAGCAAGACCCCGTCTCTACTAAAAACAGAAAGAAATGATCTGGACAGCTAAAAATATATAGAAAAAATTAGCTGGGCATGGTGGCACATGCCTGTAGTCCCAGCTACTTGGGAGGCTGAGGCAGTAGGATCTCTTGAGCTCAGGAGTTTGAGGTTGCTGTGAGCTAGGCTGATGCCATGGCACTCTAGCCCGGGCAACAAAGTGAGACTCTGTCTCAAAAAAACAAAATAAAAAAGAGTGAATGGGGAGAAAGCAAATAGGTTTGGATAGTCTTTGTTCATTCACTGATTTTTTCCTTTAATCTATTTATTGATATGCTTATTTAAAATATTTATAGAGTGCGTACTTTGTCAGACTCTGTTCTTGGCACTCATGATATAAGAAAGATAAAGTGAACAAGAAAGAGAAAGGACCTACCTTTGAGGTACTTGATTAAATGTGGGATTTTGATGATAAATTAATAAACAAGTAAAAGTATAATATCATTTGAGAAATTGCTGAGAACCAATAGTAAGAAAAATACAGCCTAATAGAAATTAGAGAGTGGAGGTGCACATGTATTGTTTTAGAGAAGATGAGTGGAAAGGGGCCCATGAAGAGGAGCTATTTGAACAAAGACCTAAATGCGGTGAGGGAAGGAGCCCAGATATTCTAAGGAGCTCATTGTGAACAATTTTGGTGTCTTCCAAAACTTTTCCTTGCCCCAGGACTCCAGAGAAAAGAGGTGGTCACAGAGGCGCTGATTTGCTTTGTGGAGTTTTCTGAGTACTGGAGACCATGGCAGGTTGCATACAGGCACAGACTGCCCACTGGGAGGTCTTGTCCCCAGGCTGGAACCAGGGTGCTGGGAACTGGCGAATGCAGAGGCTATGTTGCCTCCACACTGCAGCTATTTTTATTGTCTCCTGGTCCCAGAGTGGAGACTGTGTTGGGAGTTGAGAATTAAAAGTTCCAGCCTCTTCATTCCTTCTGAACTCCCCTCCCCTGTGTCATCTGGTGATAAGAGGAATCAAAATTTTAGAACTAGAAGTTGTTAACTGGGAGCTGGCCAGACTCTGCCTGTGTGGAGGAGAGATGATAGATGGGGGATGGCTTTCATTGTATAAATGAACATATTGCAAATGGAGCCTATGTTTAGAGGATACAAAGGGAAAAAGTAACCATGTCTGTATGAGATTGGCTAGGAATACTTTCTTATAATTGTTGAGATGCAGCAGGAATTTGCAAGATGGGGACATAATAGACAGAGAAGACAATTTAGTTCCATTCACGATAGGAGGGATGGTGGTATAAATAGACAGGTGTGTTCAGAGAAGCAGACAGTGTGGCTGGGCAGAGCAGAGTTGGAGGCAAGATGTCCAGTGTATTGAGAAAGTGTGTATATGGTAGCGGGGTGGTGTTCATGTTTGTTGTATGGTATTCATTCATGAACACAATAGTGTTCATCTTCTAGGACTTATACATTTATCTTTATGTATGGTATATATTCTTCATAAAAGATTTAACATCAACCTTGAGTAAACAAATAGTAGAGTCATGTTGTGAAACTGAGGAGCAGGAAAGGAGTATTTCGTCAACCTGGAAATGCCTTGAATCTTGTGTTATATATTTTTTTGCGCTTTAGATTTCACAGGAATAAAACTCAGAACTAAATGTTGAGGAATCCCTCTAGTGCGACAGAATTTTACCTCCTTGGCTTCCCTGGCTCTGAAGAACTACACCATATCCTTTTTGCTATATTCTTCTTCTTCTACTTAGTGACATTAATGGGAAACACAGTCATCATCGTGATTGTCTGTGTTGATAAACATCTGCAGTCTCCCATGTATTTCTTCCTTGGCCACCTCTCTGTCCTGGAGATCCTGGTCACCACCATAACTGTCCACGTGATGCTTTGGGGATTGCTGCTCCTGGGATGCAGACAATGTCTTTGACTGCATGCGTTGCCCAGCTCTTCCTATACCTTGCTGTGGGGACCACAGAGTTTGCACTACTTGAAGTGATGGCTGTGGACTGCTATGTGGCTGTTTGTAACCCTTTGAGGTACAACATCATTATGAACACTTGTACCTGCAACTTTGTGGTAGTTGTGTCATGGGTGTTTGGGTTTCTTTTTCAAATCTGGCCAGTCTATGCCACGTTTCAGCTTACTTACTGCAAATCAAATGTGGTGAACAATTTCTTCTGTGACCGAGGGCAATTGCTCAAACTCTCCTGCAATAATACTCTTTTCACAGAGCTTATCCTCTTCTTAATGGCTGTTTTTGTTCTTTTTGGCTCTTTGATCCCTACAATTGTCTCCTACACCTACATCATTTCCACCATCCTCAAGATCCCCTCAGCCTCTGGCCGGAGGAAAGCCTTCTCCACCTGTGCCTCCCACTTCACCTGTGTTGTGATCGGCTACGGCAGCTGCTTGTTCCTGTATGTGAAACCCAATCAAACGAAGGCAGCTGATTACAACAGGGTAGTTTCCTTGATGGTTTCAGTAGTGACTCCTTTCCTCAACCCCTTTATCTTCACCCTCCGGAATGACAAAGTCATAGAGGCCCTTTGGGATGGGGTGAAACGCTGCAGTCAGCTGTTCAGGAACTAGCCTTGCCCTAAGGCATTTTACATGGCAAAGCACTTGTTATGGATTCTAGAATAACTGGAAAAGGACTTACTCATTTTTGAGCTACATTATAATCATTATCATTATCAAATAATCTGTGTGCAATACAAGACTTTTAAATTATGGCTGCGGGTTTTAATGTGGTTAGTTGTTAGCTGAAATTTACTTTACTATTTCTAAGACATACCTCCCTTATATATATTAGGTTATTAAGTATGGAATGTCTGATTTCCTTAAGTACTAAGTTTGACAGTTGATATCACTGACATTTCACTTTGACACTTCTTGGTTTTTTTTTTTTATTGTGAAAGTGCAATATTCTTTCAAACACACGTTTTAGCTTATGATTATCTTTCACATTTTTTAGAGCAATTTTTGTGAAACCATGGATAAGTCAGAAATTCATGTT
>CM052437.1:175729133-175761084 GCA_028533085.1 Varecia variegata
AACCAATGCAGCATGGACAACTTAAAATATCAATGAAGTGTTTGGGAAGGATGTTGCTCATGAATGCACGGTATGCTGATGGTTTGAAAAGTTCCATTCTGGTGATTTTAATCTTGAAAATGAGCCATGTGGGTGACCTGAGACCAAGGTGGATTATGATGAGCTGAAAGCTATAGTGGAAGCGAATCCATCTCAACCTATGTGTGAATTAGCAGCAAGGTTTGATGTTACTATTCCAACAATATTGGACCATTTGAAACAAATCAGCAAGGTAAAGAAGCTGGATAGATGGGTACTGCATGAATTAAACAAGAGTCAGAAGAGAAATCATCTGGAAGCTTGCCTTTCTTTGCTGTCATGACATTAAGTCGAACCATTTCTACACTGTATTGTTACATGTGATGAAAATGGATTCTTTTTGACAATCACAAGTGTTTGGCACAATGGTTGGTTAAAGATGAAGTGCCAAAACACAGTCCAAAACTGAATATTCATCAAAAGAAGCTAATGGTGTCTGTTTGGTGGTCCAGCACTGGTATTATCCACTACAGCTTCATGAAACCTGGTCAATCAGTTACTGCGGATGTCTACTGCAACCAATTAGACGAAATGATGAGGATGCTTGCGATTAAGCAGCCGAGATTGGTCAATAGAGACAGACCAATCTTCTTGCAAGACAATGTTCTACCACATGTGTCACAAACAATGCTGCTCAAGCTATGGAAGCTGGATTTGGAAACTCTCTGTCATCTGTCATATCACCAGACCTTGCACCAACTAACTACCACTTCTTCCAGGCTTTGGACTACTTCTTGCAAGAAAAAATATTCAATTTTCAACAAGCTGTGGAAAATGCCTTCCACGATTTCATAGCCACTCACTCTCCAGCGTTCTTCACTGCTGGCATAAGCAAGCTACCATTAAGATGTCAAAACTGTGTCGATAGTTTAGGCACATACTTTGATTAGTTGTACTGCTTCTTGTTTGAGATATAATAAACTAAACTTTTAATTTGAAATCAGACATTTCATATTTAATGACCTAATATATGCCTTTCTCAAGTTATGATAATTTCACAACAAAACTTTTAAAACATAAATGTTAGATAGTAATGATAGACTATCTATAAAGATTGTTTATAGACTAGTGGTTGCTTAGGGCTGAGGGGAATGTAAGGATAGGGTAATGATAGCTAAGGGATACAAGCTTTCTTTTTGAGGTGATGGTTGCAGATATCTGTGAATATACCAAAAACTATTGAATTGTACATTTTTAATGATTTAGTTTTATGGTATATGAATTATATTTATATAAAGCTGTTAAAATAGCATGTTAGATGGTGGAGAAGTGCTATGAATAAAAGAGAAGTAGGAATAAAAGGGCATATCTATTGGGGGAGTATTGACATTTTAAATAAAGTTTTCAGGGAAAGCTTAAGAGAGATGAAGTAGTGAGACATTTGGAAATCTGTTAAAGAACATTCCAAGTTTAGTGAACAATAAGTGGGAGATCCTAGGGGAGGCATAGCAGAGATGCTGGGATGGAGAGCATAAAGGAAAAAGTAGGAGCAAATGGAATCAGAGAGAGGTAATTGGGATGTAGACCATGTAGAGCATTGTCAGGGTTGGATGGGCGTTGGCTGACCTAGGCTGAGCCCACATTTGGAGCCATGGAAAATGTGGCTTTGACCTCCATGTGGCTTGACCACAAAATTTTGGAGGCACCTTTCTCTGACTTTGGTAGATTTTTATTTGCATATTATAAATGAGTAAACAAGTTCTGAGAAATTAAGTGGCTTGCCTACATTCAGATTCTATTAATAGCAAATTGAAAAGCTACTACTTGGATGAAGATTGAAATATCAAATCCCCCACAAAGTGCCTTTCCTAATTTTATTGCCATTGAGATAAATAGGGGAAGTCTTACTTAATATGTACAAGTATTTTGTGAGATGGATTATTACTATCTTATTTTATAGATAAGGAAACTAAGCCGCAGGAAGGGTAGGAAATCTGTACAGATTCACACAGTATACTCAAAGCAAAGTCAAAACTCAAACCCAATGATCTGCTAAATTTCCACTGCTTTTTTTTAAAATCCCATACCACTGATGTCTAATGAATGACACGTTTATTTAGCCTTCTAAGGATCCAGCACCCTCTCCTCAGTAATGGACTTAAACCAAAGTCCACCTATTTCCTAATACTCCCCACCCTTACACCAGTCCCGTGGGCTGCTTTTGGAACTTGCACAGAATTACCTCCTCATTTTTGGGGAAATTTGAGCTGTCTACTAGGGAAATTAATAGATTTCTACATTTCCCGACCTTAAAAGTCTGCAACTATTCTGTCATAAAATAGGAAGTGAGGCAACTACAGTTTCTTCTTCTTAAAACACAAAGATTATGATTTTTTTCTGTCTGAGCTCTGGGTCTTAACTTTGGTAAGAGTTCTGTTGATTCTTTTCTCCATCATGGACTCTGCCTTTCTTCTCTGCTCAACTGTAGCACTTGTTCTTTGCTAACACCATCAGAGAACTTGTATCTCCACAAGGTACTAATATAATTCCAATTTCCACCCCACCCCAAACAGAAATTATTTCTGGTAACCTCCTTAAAGTAAGTTCTAACACCTAATGTGTTATCTCATTTTTAAAAATTGCAAGTGGCCATGCAAAAGACCCAAAAATTATGAAACCTAGGAATTTAGAAACAGAACTAGGTGTTGTAATAAAAATAAAATTTATAACAATTTAGTTGGATAGACATATGCTATATACAATCATTACTGTGGTACATTTCAATTAGACAAAAATGGTAAGCACTTAGGTGACTTTAATTTCCAATAATTTTACATGGTCTTCTCTTATGGTTTAATTATTGTTACTCGAAACATACAAGGCATCTCTTTTCTCTTTCTTATGTACCAAGGAGGGTATGTAGCTGATGTCTTGTGTGTAGAGAGCAGCCAGCGTGCTCCAAGACTTTCCTGCCTCTTTCTTGCCTTCTCCACTGTGGCTAAATGGACTCCCTGTCTCCTCTCTCCTGTGATTTCCATTTGTCCCTGGTGTTCCTTTTCTACTGTGTGCCTACTCCTTGACTCCACTCAATGCTTTATTGAGCATCCTCCCCTTGTTCTACTCCTTGGTCAACTGGTCCAGCCCTGGGTCAATGTAGTACCAACCAGAGCAAGGCTTCTTGGGGTCCGTAGGCTGCACCTGATATCAGGGTTTCTCTAGAACTGAAGGGAGGAATATGTTGTGACCATTGGAGCCCAAAAGACTATTCCAAATTTTTAAAATGTACTCAACACATATGGTCATGTACTCAAAACGCACAGAGCAAACTTTTGTTGCAAATTTTGGTTGCAAAGATGTTTTATATGCAATGATGGAGTTTTGGAATAGGACAAGAAAATTTTTAGCTTGGTGTCTCTTCAGGGATTTGTTGAAGAACAGATATCTAGTTTGTTTGGTCCCCCTAGCTGTCTGGTTTTCTTCAAAAGGGTCTCTGAGCAAATTCCTGTCCTGCCCAGACCCTCTCCCTTTCCATAAATGATGTTCTCTGTGCTCCACACTTGGCACTAGGAGTCCTTCCCAAGGCCTGGCCTCAACTCAGACTGAGGAAGACCTTTGCTTTTCCAAATGTGAGGTGAGAAGTGGATGGGGATTCTCTAAGGAACAGAGATGAGGTGATAGAAGCTGAGTTCATCCCTCTTCCGTCATGCTACTTTCTAAATAATGTTCACACCTGCTCAGTCTGCAGTTGCTCCATGGTAGTGTGGTCATGTGCTCTGAGGATAGAAGGATAAAAATGAAAAAGACTCTGCCCACAGGCTAAACACTGTTGATCAGTCAGAAACGCTCAGTTCTATAGAATCAGACCTCATCTCTGTTCCAAGTGAGTTGTCTCCATAAAACTGACCTTGTATCCTGGAGATGACTAGCATCCAGTCCCCCAAAGCAGAATACAGAAGCTCATTTTCCCAAACAGGCAAGGGCCTCTACTAGGGAACAGATAGATAAAAGAATCATTGCCCAGACGACCAAAAAGAGTTGCAGGTGTGACTCTCATAGGAAACGTGGTCTTGGGGAATTGCTGGCTCAGAATGGAGAGTTTGCCTCAATCTGCCAGTAACCTGTGGCTGACTGACAAAATAATTTGATGTTCTGTATTTCTTGGACCATTTGCAATTATAAATATTCTCTTTTACTGTCTCCATAAGTGTATTTGTTCTTGTCACAGAGAACAGGGATCATTTGGCATTCTTCTCGCAGATCCTGCGGTAGCTGGTATCACATAATGCAGCATCAAATGTCTTTGTTAGGCCAATGGTCACACAGTTGAAATTCTGATTCCAATTGGTAACACTGAATGAGAAAAGAAAGCGTGGTTAAAGCCCATCATTTCAGCCCCACCTCTTCCTGGTTCCAGAATGAGAGTCTGCCAGGCGTTGTGCTTGGAGGGACAGCAGGCTGACTGGACCCACACACGCCTCCTCTGGAGCGACTTCCTTTCCAACTCAGAATCCCTCTACTAAATCCAGTCCCCAAATCCAGCCCTTTCCTGGCAACTCTCCTGTGAGCTTGTATGGGTTCACAGTCTCTGACTAATTCACTCTTGCGTTTGGTCAGAAGCATATCATGAACTGTCCCTTCTTCTCCCAGAAGTAATGTTTAGTGCTGTATGCATGTTCACTGCAGGAGGACCAAAAGAAGGGGGAAGGAGATTGCTCATTCTTTCCTGGACCCCAGCCTGCTTCAGGAACACCTGGTGGAGGTATCTGTTGGCTCTCCCACCTCTTGTTCTGATGTAGGACCAAACAGTGGCTCTACCACTTCCTAGCCTTATAATAGTCAACACATTTCTAAACTTTTCTTGTCCTCAGGTCAACTGTGTGCTAAATGGGAAGTGATAAAAGCTTTTTCTATAGCATCACAGTGAATACTACAGGAAATAACATGTACAAAGTGCTTAGCTTAGTGCTTGGCATTTACTAGACTCTGAGTAAATATAAATTTCCTTCCTTCTATGGGGAAGCCAAGTGACAGGCTGGGGAACTGACTTGCTCTGTCTGAGTCAACATTTTCATACGAACACTAGGAATATTATGTTCTCCACCAACGCGTATCTCTATGGAATGATTCATAGGAGATAGCTCTTGGGAGTTTAAAGTTCATAGCGTTAAGGCATAGACAAGTTTTTTTTTTTTTTTAATAATAACCTTTCTTTAGATAAAGAAGCCATATCTGGGGAGACTTTTAGGCACCTCATAATAAAATGTGACCTGTGGGTTAAAAGAGACTTATGAGATACATCAAACAATGTAAAAACTATGTATGTGGATTTGTTAGGATCTTGATTTGAACAAAATAATTTGTTACATGAATACTCTTCTCTTTCTTTATGAATGTTTTATATTTTCCATAATAAAAAGTATATAAGAATGTGTCTCAGGGAATAGGTAGGTTGGAAAAAAGGTGAAGAGCAGAACAGAGTCAAGTCTCAGCCTTTGAGCTATTCCAGAAGGAACCCATAAATCCCATGTTTGGTGTCTTGAGGCAAACCAAGATCCCCAGAAAAATGTGAGATATCCACATACTTGCCATTGAATGCAGAGTTGTTGATCCAGCGCCACCTCTTCTCTGCATGCTGATATATTAAGCCAATAAAATACTTTTCAGCACTTGTTATGTTTTGGAGAAATTTCTAGAAATTAAAAAAAAAGGTTCAATAGCGAGTTCTTTACTGATGCCTCCCTTGAACCAATGGACCCATGATTATATCTGGTTCTGGGAACAAAAGAGGCTGGTAGGGGACTCTGGGACTGGCTATGACTGGCACACACCACCGGGAGTGGTTGTCAAGCTTTGCAGGGCATCCGCATAACCCGAGCCTTGTTAAAACACACACTGTGGCTCTGGTTCTGCAGGTCTGCTGTAGGGAACCAAGAATTTGCCTTCCTAACAAATGCTCAGGTGATGCTGAGGCTCTCTCTAGGAACCACCCTGTGAGAATGATGGGGAAGGGGTGGTGTACAACACCAAACATGTGCCATGCTGCTCAGCATAGGGTTGTTTTCTTTGCCTGAGGTTTTATATTCCAAATAAACTTGAATCAAGTGATAACAAAATGTGTTTATATTCCTTGAGTATTTAGCAAAGGAAAACAGGGAGATTTAAAAGTGTGTTGCTAAAGCAGGTAATTCAAGAAGAAATAATCAAGTGCTTAATGAATATTTACTAAGTTGACACTAGTCCAAGACATCTTCGTTTCTGTATTCAATTGATGAATCACAAATCACCCAGGCCAGAAGTCTTTCTTGTACTCGTCACATACCTCCCATAATCAGTGGGTATCCAAGTATTATTCTCTCCACCCCACAGCTGTTTCCTTAGTTCCTCCTTTCTTAATGTTTTAATTTTCTGAAATATCTCATTTCATTAAATTTTTGTGTTAATTACTGAATTTACTCATTTGCCCAACATTTTTGGAGGTGTCTATTATGTGCCAGGCATTGTACTAGGCTGGGGACATGGAAACAAATATATTTATCCTCAAAGAAATTATGATTTAAAGCAGGGATTGGCAGACTCCAGCCAGTGAGCCAAATCCAGAATACAGCCTGTTTTTGTAAATAAAGTTTTATTGGAATGCTCCCAGGCCCATTTGTTTACATATTATCTATGGCTGCTTTCGAGCTATAACAGCAGAGTTGAGTAGTTGTGACAGAGACCTGTGACCTGAAAAAACTTAAAACATGCATATATTATTTGGCCGTTTGAGAAAAAAGTTTACTGACCCATGGTCTAAAGTGAGGGTCCTTAATCCTTAACTCTCATGCTGGAAGCCATGGATGGTTTCCAAGGGGATCTATGAAGCCGTCTGAATTTTATTCTAAATGTCGTGCTTATGTTTCTGGAAAGAGGTGCATATATTTCCTCACTGTTTTTAAAAATTCATTGATCCATCATGTTGGAGAACCACAGGTTTAATAAAAGTAGATAGATGAGTTAGCCAGTGTAGTGAGGTATCACAGGTGTAGTGCTAGGAAATACCTACTAGATCTGGCACAGGCAGAAAGGAGGAAGTGATCATTCTACATGGATTTGAAGTTTTTCTAGAAAGACTATAGATGAGGTGATACTTGAGACGAATTTGGGGAGACAGCTAACAGTTTGTCAGACCAATGGTAGGGGAGGATGTGGACTTCCTGGAAGAGAGAACACCAGATTGCAGGCAGACTGGGAAGCAGCCTGCAGCACCTGAGGAACCACAGGATGCTCAGCATGGCTGGTGAAGAGGTGGGAAGGAGGTGGGTTGAGAGACAAGGCTGGAGGGAAGGAAAGAACTGGGCTCTACAAGGCCTGATACATCGTGCTAGGAAAACAGAACTTTAACCCATTTTAATTTAGAAAATGGCACAGACAATTTAGAGCCTTAAAGACATTATGATGTCAGTTCTGAGAAGGATAGGTAAGAAGAGAGCAACACTGGAGGCAAAGAAATGAATTAAAAGAATTCTGAAGAAATCCAGGTGAGAACTGGACGATATATTGTGGGGACAGAGAGGAAAGGACTTAGTTAGCAACTAATTTGAGAGGAATAGAGAAGGTAAAGTCCCAGAAAACTCTCCACATTCAATCTTGGGTGATATGACTACTCACTAGTATTTGGAACACAAGAGAAGGAGCAGCTGGGGTCCAGTATAATTGGCTTAGCTTTGAACATGGCGAGTTTGTGGAACTTTTGAAACATCAGAGTAAAATTTGGTATACTGTCTAGTGTGGAGAAGGCTGAGCTGGAGATACAGACTTGAGAGTTGTGAGCAAACCATTGGCGTGACGAGCTTTTTCTGGGATTAGCATGGAGTATAAGTGGTGGAGAATGCTGTGGATGGAACTTGGGATGCACCAAAACTAAGGGCTGAATAGAGGAAACGAGGCCATCAACTTCTTACCCTAACCCCCATCTTCCCTTCTTCTTCCCTCCTTTCCTCCTTTCTCCCACTGTCTTTTTCCTAGTTTTCTACTTTAAGGTATTTTTCCTTCTCACCTGGGAACTTGGCCCTAGGTCTGCAGCATTCTGATCCCTGCCCCTTGTTGGTCATGTGTTGCCCAGATTCAGAGAAAAAGACTCTCTTACAAATTTTTATCAATCATAGGAGGACTTTTAAGAGGAGTGGTAAAGGGATCGAGGGGAGAGAAACAAGAATAGTGTGTGTAGCACAGTGCCTGGCACTTAGCAAATGCTTAAGATTTAAAGGAGAGGCATCTGTAGACTAAAATACATTAAGGTCTAAAATTGATTAGTGTATGGGTTTTGAAGTCAGAAAGATCTGAATTCAATTCCACGTGCTGTCATTTAGGTGTATGACTTTGATCAAACTACTTTTCTGTGCCCTTGTTGCCTCATTTATAAAATATAGATAATAACTCATCCTTGAGTTGTTATGAGGTTAATGAGATAATGCAATAAAGCTCTTTGCACAGTGTTATCTGTTCTTATTATCATGATCATAAACTACAAACTCAGTTCTATGACCTTTGTTTTTCATATTACTGATTTTGTTAATTCACATCATCTTTATTTACTATGCAGACGGGGATGGTACATTGACATCTCACCCCTATGAAGTACGCTGTAGTTTTTAAACAACTTTTATACAAATGAGCTCACTTGGTCATTCCCTGCACTTTAAATGTCTTGGCCCATCCCCAGGGTACCAGCTCACTGTTGTGCCTTATGGGAAAGGCCACAGAGTGTGGATTTCTGTAGCTCAGATGAATCTGAAGAACACGCTCCAGTGCTCCTGAGAAGACTTTCCCACCAAGGAGCTTGAGCCTCTCAGCCAGCCACCTCTCCCTTCCTCACCCACCCCACCCCTGCTCTACCAAATTGCCCCAGCATCCCACCCACTGAGGCTGGGTAGGGTGGGATGCTTGACTGCACCATTCCAGTGCTCTTACCAGTTTGTCTAGTGTGTTGACAATTGCCAAAGTGGCACCTTCCCTTTCACAAAAGTCCTTGCTTTCGTTCCAAGATGATTCAGAAGTGGATAAGAAAAAACATCTTCCTTGATAAAAGTCCCACTCTTTTGGGCAGACTGAAGAGATCCAAGAAAAGAGAGTATGAGATTAGTGGTTTGGGGTGTGGACCCTGGAAATGAGTCACAAAATAGCGGAACATGGGTTTCTTTATAGCAATTATATTATTACAAATCATCCTCAATCTCGGAAGAAATTCCACCCAGTCTAGTGTGTTTCCCTGTGGATAATATGAAGGGAATGAACTGGAAGATCTTTATGGCCCCTTTGAGCAAAAAAGTTCATAAGAAAGGAGGCAATGGGAAGGAAAAGTCTCTAGGAATTCAGCGCCTAAGAACCCAGGGAATGGAGAGGAGGTTATAACCATACCTGTTCCATAGCTGCTTGTGGGAATGAAGCTGTTGGGACTTGGGGAAAGGCTTCCAAAAATCTGTGAGACTGAAATGAAAAGGAAACCCGAAGGTTACCATACAAAGAATACAATACAAAAACATCAGAGTTTGGGCTGTGACTATTTGTCTCTGAATTGTGGAGATGACAGGGGACTCTTGGTCACTCTGAGCTAGAAATTTTCATATATTTTCTTTCTTTGAACCATCCATCAAACTACTACCATTATTTGTCATGCTCTATACCTAAAGTCCTATTTCATGTCTTCCTTTTTTTGGTGTGGCAATAGGTTTGAAATGCTGAGAAAAAGAACAGGAGAAAGGAAAGTAGTGGGGGAATTTAGTATCAGAGGGGAAGTCTCTCACTCCTTTCTTATATATACCTTTGATGGTGTTATCCCAGAAGAGCTGTTGGGAGCATTTCTATCCCAGGCTCCACACACCATCTTTGCTTTTTCCCTTCTATCTGGTGCCCCAAAGCCTAATCCTGAGAAGCTCTTGGACTCTTCTCTCATCAGCACTGTATCTGCTCTAAGGGTTGAGGCTAATTGGAACAAGTTTCGAGACCAAGGGGGTATTGACAGAGGAGGGAGCAGGTGAACGTTCCGGAGACTTCCTATAAGCAGAGATGGATCCATTCATTTCTTCAATTACAAATAGGGACTTCATTTTCCTAGGAGCACTGGCTGTCTAAGCAGACAGCTGCAATGGCTTCAGAGGCTGGTCCAACCTCTTTTCTGCGGTCCCAGTTATTTGTCCATTGTGGTTGAAGACCACTTTATTTTACCCTGACACCAAATTAGTTACTTATAATTCTGTTAATAAAATGGACAAGTTAGCATTCACTTTTTATTTCAGTTACCAGTTCATAGACTATTAATGGGAAATATTGAACTCTCTGACACAGTGGAGATGTGTATATGTTTTTTTGTGAATATGTTCATTTACTCATATTCATATTTCTTTTGTGCTCTCTTAAGTGATAGCAATTATACTTTCAGAGTGGGGCATTATTATTTTTTTTTTTACAGAGTCTATGAACTGGGAACTGAAATAAAAAGTGGATGCTAATTCACTGGTTTTCATAAGAATAAAATAAGTTGAGACCGGCTGCTGAGAGACAGTGGCGCAGGTGGGACAGTCGCCAGGGATGGCGGAGCATGAGAATGGAGCGGGTGTCTGGGCTGCTCTCCGGGATGCTGAGCAGAGTCCTGTGGCTCTCGGGCTTCTCTGAGCGGGGAGCTGCCTGGCAGCCCCGGATCATGGAAGAGAAAGCACTAGAGATTTATGATTTGATTCGAACTATCCGTGACCCAGAAAAGCCCAATACTCTAGAAGAACTGGAAGTGGTAATGGAAAGTTGTGTGGAAGTTCAGAAGATAAATGAAGACGACTATCTGGTTATTATCAAGTTCACACCAACAGTACCTCATTGCTCTTTGGCTACTCTTATTGGGCTGTGCTTAAGAGTAAAACTTCAGTGGTGTTTACCGTTTAAACATAAGTTGGAAATCTACATTTCCGAAGGAACCCACTCAACAGAAGAAGACATCAATAAGCAGATAAATGACAAAGAGCGAGTGGCAGCTGCAATGGAAAACCCCAACTTACGGGGAATTGTGGAGCAGTGTGTCCTTGAACCTGACTGATAGCTTTCTAAGAGCCACCAAACCATAATTGATATATTTGTTTAAATTCTTTGTATAATGTGAAAGATTTATGTTTAATGCATAGGTGACTTATACCTTGAAATATTTTTTAAAGAATTATTTCCAAGCAAAATTTAATTATAAGGTAGTACCTTATTTGTTCAGTGTTTAACATTCTCAGAATTTGTAACACTTAAATGATCAGACAGAATAATATTTTCTAGTTATTATGTGTAAGATGAGTTGCTATTTTTCTGATGCCCATTCTGATACAACTACTTTTCATGTCAAATATCTATGTGCCCAAATATATTCAATTTAAATCATTACTCTGTAAAATAAATAAAACAAATGATTCTTATAAAAAAAAGAATAAAATAAGTTATCATTCACTTCTTATTTCCACTTACAGTTCATAGACTTCTTGAGTAATATTATGTCTGTGTGTATGTATATATGTATATGTATACATGTATATACACAATAGCCTGGTTTTCATCAGAAACTATTAATACTTTGGGATTATAACTGAAAGATCCTGATAAATATTTTATGAGTATATTCTCTATATAGCTCACTGTGCCAGATGCCTCAGTTGACACAAAGATAAATGAGAAATGGTCTTTCTCCTAAAGATGTCAACAGTAATATGTTAAGAGGAAGTGAGAGGGAGGTCTCCAGAAAGGCTTCAAGAGAAAGAGCCATGCCTTATTCATCTCTTCATCCTCCACAGTTTCTGGCGTAGACTTTGTGCTTATAGATTAGGGTTGATCAATAGCTACTGTTTTTGTTCCTCTTCTATGCACAGTACTTGGCACACAAAATGGTGCTTAATATGATCTTTTGTTTTTTTTGGTGGTACATAGGTTTATTATAATAATTCCTTATATGTATATACCACTTCAGAATCTATAAAGCACGTTCGCATTATATTACAATGATTACAAGTAAGTTACTCTCACATCCAGAAGGTAAACTGATTATCAGAAATTTCCCTCAGTCTGATATTTGTTTCCCCATCTATAAAAGGAAGGGAATTAGTTAGAAGATTTTTTAGGGTCCCTTTGTGAAAAAGAATTTCTTGGGAAAGGAGGCCCCGAGGAAGATCTCTAAGAGCTCTGCACAGGAGAAGCTGGGCGGTGGATGGGAGCTTACCACCATGCACATTACCTGTTCCGTAGCTCCCTGTGGGGATGAAGCCATCATTACTTTTGCCAAAAATCTGTGGGACTGCAAAGAAAATCAGCTGTTGGCTCAGCCCCAGATGTGGCTGCATGATGAATGTAACAGATAAGTATCACCACAGGGGCTGTGAGGGAAATGCTGAACTCTCTGACCCAGTCAGTGGATGTGTATGTGGGTTTTTGTGTGTGTGAATGTGTTCACTTACTCATATTCGTATTTCCTTCTTGCTCTCTCAAGTGATAGAAATTGCGCCTTCAGGTTGGGCCATGAGGAAGACACCTCTTACCCAACTGCCTCTTACTCACATTTCCTTCCTCATTTATTCTCCCCACTGGCTTCTGGGACTGGAAAAGATTCTACTTGCTGAATTTCAGTAAAATCCTTTGATATGAGGCTTCTTTCACTAAGCATTTGGATGAATTGTATTATATGAACATAAAAAGAAATTTCTCCCTCAGTTAAATCTTGTTACCTTATGAACTGGAGCTATGTTTTCAAATTTTAGCAACAATAAATCACTGCCAAGTACTTTAGCTCAGATTACCCAACAAATAATCTAGTAACAAAAGCTTTGTGTGGGGTTCTAACCATCAGACACTGGTCAGTTCTGTATCTCGGAGGTAGACAGAGGAACCTGGCCCATTGTGTGTGCTGGGGAGTGAGAAGGGCATTGTCAATTGCCCTTGGGCTGGGTCTGTTGCCCTCAGGTGGACAGATTTGGGCACTTAACCTTTACACTCAACCTTGCATTCTGAGAGAAGAGTCAAAGAGCAAGATGACGTGGAGGTTGGGTCAGAGGTTGCCCAAATACTCACAATACAGCAGAAATAAGGTCATTCCGACAACTTTAAGCACCACTACGATAAGCCCAGAGATTATCATGTGCCAGTTCATGATGAAGGAGATTCTGGGGCCTGTGGGGATTAGAGCACAACAGCATCAGAGTCTGGAGACAAGGATGCTTTTCACCAGGACACATGCCAGGCTCTAGCTCAGAGCACCCGTGGATGCTTAGAAGACAGGCAAGCCATTGACAGGTACAAGGAGGAGACAGCATGGGCTCAGAATGGGGATAGGACCCTGTGCCGACTGGAGCCTCCGAACGTGGCATGCTGCCTCTCCTTCACCTGTCCCTTACTCCAGACCTCAGCCCTATCCCCGTTTGTGGCATCCTAAACTCTGTCTAATAAGTAAATACTCTCCTGTATTTTGAGAACCCTTAGCCTTGAAATGACTCTTGATCCCAAGGACCTTAGTCTGTAGTCTTGGCCATACTGACTTCAGTTGTCAGAAGACTCAATCCTCAAAATGTCAAGGGTTAGGGACAGGCTGGACAGGTGTCCCTGAAGGTCTTGGCATTGGGGAAGAGCCAACAGTCTGCACAAAGAGGACAGACACAGACTTACCTGCTCTCTCCCTAGAAGGCTGGGCTGGTGCAGGTGGGGGTCTTTCCAGGGGCCTGAGATTGGTGTGGTGGGCAGAGGTCCCGTCTCCTGAGAATATGCTCCTTCTGCTCAGGCAACGTTCTTCCTTCCTCACAGTCTCTGTCTTGGCAGAATCCCCGAGCAAACATTTCTTCCTGTTCTTGGCAAAAGGAGCAGGCGGGGCAAAGAGGGGAAGGGAATCTCTAATTTCCATGGCAAGAGAAAAGTGCCTGCCAGGGGCGTTCTTGTACAGGGGAACATTTTTAGGCAAATTTAGAAAACAAATACTTTGATAAAGATTCATTCTACCTCTGTGTCTGAATACCCTTGAAATACAGTGGGAAGAAAATGTAGTAAAGTGTTAACAAGTAGTGAATCTGGGTAAAGAGTATCTGGAAGTTATTTGTACTTTCCCTACGACATTTCTACAAGTCTGAAATCAAGTCAAAATAAAAATGTTAAGAAAAGTTATCTATCTAGAACTTAAAAAATCAACAAGAAAAAATCAAACAACCCCATCAATAAATGGGCAAAGGAAATGAACAGAAACTTTTCAAAAGAAGACAGAATAATGGCCAGCAAACATATAAAAAAAATGCTCAACATCTCTAATCATTAGAGCAATGCAAATCAAAATTGCAATGAGATATCACCTAACCCCAGTGAGATTGGCCTCTATCAAAAAAATCCCAAAACAACAAATGCTGGTGAGTATGTGGAGAGATGGGAACACTCTTACACTGCTGGTGGGACTGCAAATTGGTGCAACCTCTGTGAAAAAGAATTTGGAGATACCTCAAAGAGTTAAAAATAGACATACTGTTTGATCCAGCAATAGCACTATTAGGCATCTACCCAAAAGAGCAAAAGATATTCTATAAAAAAGACATCTGCATTAGTATGTTTATAGCACCACAATTCACAGTTGCAAAGATGTGGAAACTACCCAAGTGCCCATCAATACATGAGTGGATTAATAAAATGTGGTATTATGTATACCATGGAGTTCTACTGAGCCACAAAAAACAATGGTGATCTAGCATCTCTTGTATTATCCTGGATAGAGCTGGAGCCCATTCTACTAAGTGAAGTATCACAAGAATGGAAAAACAAGCACCACATGTACTCACCATCAAATTGGTATTAAATGATTAACACTTAAATGCACATATAGTAATAACATTCATTGAGTGTTGGGCAGGAGACGGGGGGAGGAGGGGATGGGTTTTTTCACACCTAATGGGTACAGTGTGCATTGTCTGGGGGATGGACACGCTTGAAGCTCTGACTCAGGTGGGGCAAAGGCAATATTTGTAATCTAAACATTTGTGCCCCCATAATATGCTGAAAAAAAATTTGTGTGATACTCTTTATATTAAATAACAATTTTGCTGTCATAGTTTTCAAGAATGAGAATTTATGTGCTAGACCATCTCCAAAAATATTGATTCCTGATTAAAACTTTGTATCTTAAATAACCACCTTGAAGTATGAATTTTGATCATAGTACTTCAAATGATAACTAACCATCCCTAGTTTGTAAGTAGAGTTAACTTATGTTCACCCATACCATATTATTAATACTATGTCATTTTAAAGTAAATTGCCATTCAGATAATATAATACCCTAGAATTCATAGAATGCACAGAAAAAGCCTGCTTTGGGAGCAATTAGAAGGGTCCTCTAGAAGAACTGTTACATACACGCTAACCTGTTGTGTCAGGGCTTGGAGGGCGGGGAGGCTGTGGGGCCTGGGGACAGGATGATTTAGAGCCTTTGGGAAGGCTGTCAGGTTCTAGATCCTACTAGGAACAGAGATCCCAAGGAAACACACGTGGCTGCCATTTTGTACAGTGGCTCACTGAATGAATTGGAAGTCCTATTGCAGAGGACAGTCATTCCACTTGGATGATGAGGACATTGCCCCATTGATATAAGGCTTCCACAGCACCAGGCAATGCTCGGCAGTCAGACTTCCTGCTCAGGTTGTCTCTAGCCTGGCGACACAGAGCTAGAGTAATAAGAAACTTCTTCCTCCTTCATCTAGTTCTACAAAATTTGACCCTTTCAATATTTATCAGGACCTATCAAAACTTTGAATATAAATAAAATGCTCTTATCTGCTACCGTAAAGTTTAACAAATAAGAAAAAAAGTCAATGGATATGCAAGAATGTAGTAGTAACTGAAAGCAAGTGGAGCATTATGAAGCAAGACATCTAATGTCCCTTTGTGAAACAAAATTATTACAAGACATAGGAAATGTTAGAAAACACTTCACTCATGTTTTTATTAAGATTTTAGAGAACACATATAATATAACAAGAATATGACTTAATATATTAATATCATGAAGTGGACAGACAAATTAATTACTGATTTAAAAAATCAGTGACGTGAAAGGCTCTGAATAGCTGATTGGATACAATGGAAAAAGGGGAAAATTAGAAGATATTACTCAAATGTTAATTCAGAATTCAGGAAAAAAGGAAAAGAAAGAAATACAATTAGAGGAGAAATAAAAAGAGATATTGATGTTACATCTAACATACATTGGATCTAACATACATTGTGGCTTGCAAAAGAGAAAGTATGAAAATATAACAGATACAAGAACAGCAATAATCAAGAAATAGTGGAAGAAAATGTAAGTGGAAAGCTGAAAATTAGGCAAAATCAATGAAAAGAACTCTAAACTAGATAAATTCTGATGATTTATTTCTTAAAAAAGAATAAAATTCTAGTGGCCTCTAGGTAGAAAAATCTATGAAGGAAATAAAATATTAGGTTTTTTTTCAGATTTTTGTTAAAAAACTCTAAATCATAGATGATCATAGATCAATATCTAGAGTTTTGATGGAGAAAAATTGTGACTCAGGAACTAATAATAAAAGTGAAAGTACAATACAGAATTTAACGTAAAATTGCTCAGGGATATGGCTGTCAGAACTCTGAGTTTATAGCCCAAGTCCCACTCTCTCCAAACCCAGACTGCTCCCGGCTTGTCTGTGGTCCCTGGACTCCAGGCCTAACTGACAAGAGGCCTGGTAAGAAGAAAGGATCTGTCCTCTCTAGTCTGGAAACAGCTTCCTATAGGAGAATTCCTCAGGGCTATGTGCTTAGCCTGTGGCCCCTCAATAGAAAACTGACACCAGAATATAGTAGTCCGTCATCATATTGTGGGTTAATCAGCCTAAATAGCACCTTTTTAAAAGTTTATTTCACAGTTATCTGTCTCAGCTTATCTCTTGTGAGCTCAAACATGAGTAAGTGCTCAAACAAAAAAAACACACTCCCTCTCTCACACCCCATTAGAGAGGGGTTGCAAATTGGTAGCAGAGGTTGCAAACTGGGAGCCCCTAGATTCCATTCAGTATGAAGCTATATTTAGCTTCATTTGTTTAACATTTTTAAAAAATTTGGATCAACATATTAAAGTGTGGGCGATTTTAACAGATGTCCAGGTACCTAGAAGATCTGACACATTCCCACATATGCACATTCCCGCACATGGGCAGTCAGCTGGAGCAGGAGTCAGGGCTTGCCAAGTCTGTCCCTAGTCTCAACACCCCTTGGGAAGGAATCCAGTTGCCAGCTATTGTCATGTATGCAAAGCTGTTTTTCTTAGAGTAGAGCAAGAGTTGTTTAAAGTCATGCCTCTACTGAAAAGGAGAAAACAAAAGATAGAATGAAGAGCTTCCATGCTTCCAGAACAATGGGCTAGGACATATTTCTTTTGAAAAGTAGACAATATTTTATGTTTTGAAAATGCAAAATGTGTCTTTGTCAAAAAATACAACTAAGATGTCACTATGAAACAAATGAAAGAACAACTGCTATACAAAAAAGATGCATGACAAAAACTTAATTAACTAAAAGAAAGAACTAGAATTTCCACAGGATGCAAATAAAATAAGTGATGCTATTACAAAAAAGTAGTCATACATCTTTTACAGATGAGTTTTCCAAAGACTGTCTATGGAGTGAAGAAGAAACTAAATGACTTTAACAGAATCAAACATTTGCAAATGTATTCTAGCCAGAGATACTGTTGCTGAGAATATTGACCATGACTGAGAACCTATTGGAGAAAAATGAAATATTCTGTGGTGTTTTAATATTGAGGAAAGCAAAGCTAGAGATAATAATTCTAAGCAGCTAGTTATATTTACTTGTGGTTATGGATGAAAGATTTTTTACAACCTATGGATTTATTAAAATGGTCCCCATGATATATAAAGCATCAAGAAATGACTTATTTTTGTGTGCCAAGAAGAACCTTGATATTTTACTGTAGAAATTAGTAAGCACGACTAAAGAGAAATTCTGTGATAGTACATCATAAAGACAAACTTAGCTTAAAACCACTGTGGCAACATTTCGCAATAGCAGGGAATTGAAGTCTGTTATTGCATCATTCATCAGGAAACACATTGTGATAATGTATTTAGGGATGTGCCAATTAACACTGTGTACCAGAAGTGCTTTAATGTTTGGAACCACAAAAAATCCAGGGCTTTGCATGATGAATTGGATTCACAGCACGATAGTCTGTTGTACTGCACACATGTACTCAACAGCATTAGCAATGAACAAAAGGGATATAGGTACATAGAGATTTAAAATAACCTTACATTACATTGACTCTGAGGTGTACATTATTTTTCAGTTTCTGAATTTAGGATATATCCGGTCAATGATAAGAAAACATTGTATAATATTTAAATAGGCAGATCTTAATTTTTCTCTCTTAGTGATATATAAAATAATGGTGCACCTTACAATTGATGTTATCTTAGACTGTATGAAATATGATTGTAAGAGAATACCACAAAATTAAGTCATTATTATTTTAAACTTACACAAAACAGATAATATCTATACAAATATAACTTACCAAAATTGACTCCAGAAACAGAAGAACCGAAGTGCCTTAGCTAAAATGTTGCCCTAAGATTCTGGAAAAATTGTAGAGTGTTAAGCTGCAATAAAATGTTATTTGAAAGTGGCAATTTATGTGTTAAGATCAAATTTGAAATCACTTTGAAGAACAAACTACAAACCTAATAGTTTTTCTTTTGCCAGTTACAATTTCAGGTTGATATTGTGCATGATAATGTGAAATACAGAATTTAGACTTTAATCCTTTAAGTAGGAGCAGTATTTAATTGCATTCTACTTCATAATTGAAAATGATTGTTTCAGGTATAGGTTCTTCTAAATGTAAATAGGATATTTGCCTAATAATTTTGAAGTTAGAGGATATATGCTACAAATTAATCTTTCATTTTATAACTTTACAATTTATTTCATGTCATCTGTTTTATTTCTGAAGACTAATTTTAGCATAGGAAGTAGACTAGATTACTTATAGTTAAATATGCTTTCCTGAATCATTATTTTTCTAGGAATGAGAGACTATAATTATGCAATTGTGTATCTACATGTAAATGCCCTGACAGAGAAATATTTAAGATACTTAAAGTGTAATGTCAACAAAAACAGGACCAAATCTATAATGCAATCTTTTAAAAATATAATATTTAATAATCAGGTGTATAAAAAAGAATAAAAGATAATATAATAATAAGCACCTATATCCTAACGTAAGAACTGAAACATTACAAAATAACTGAATCTCCTTTTATACTACTCTTTCACCAGCAGTAACCACAATCTTGAATTTGGTGTTTATAATTCTTACACATTTCTTCCCACTTTCTCACACACTTTTGTAACCCTATATAATATGTGGTGGTTTGGCTAGGTATTTAAGGACTACAACAATAGTATTATACCATATGAATTGCCCTAACACTTACTTTGTTCATTCAACAATGTTTGTGAGGTCATCCATGGGCAATATCACTCCTGTGAAGCACACCATTACATGAATCCATATCACAATTTATTTATCCACTTATCTATTAATAGATATTTTGGTGCTTCTAATTTGGTCAGTGTTGGAGCTGAGATTTGCAATTATCAGGCATTGTGCCTTCAAAACCTCCAGGTTTAACCTGACTGACTACACTATCCTGAATTGGATTGTTTCTCTGAAAGTTCATATCCTAGGAGAGAAAAGTACTGGGAAAAAAGCATCTGTATGTGATATTCAAAGTCATTGCTCAAGGATTCAAAGGAAAAAGAAAAGATATGGCAATATATCTATGCAGAACTTTTGTACCCCCATAATAAGCTGAAATAAAAAAAAATTAAAAAAAAAATATTTCAGTGGGAATCCCCAAGTTTATACTAAACTAAACTCTATGGATAAAGCATTGCTCAATTCCATGAGGTGTTTAGACAAGCCTTTACAGGCACTCAAATATCACCTTCTCCGAGGAGCTTAGTAATCATTTCAATAATCAATCTAAGGTTGAAATGTCTGACGCTGACTCTGAAAATCCTCAAAATCCTAGTTTGTAGATGGGTGAATAGGTTTCTTATATTTTTCCTTGGGATATGTGCATGTGTACCTATGCTTCTACTTATGAAGTCTCCCACTACCTCTCTGCTCAAGCTGGGAGATGCCTGAGGACCTGAACTGTGTCTGCAATGTGGAAGATGCCAGCCCTCAGCAAAGCAGTGAAGGCGACACACTTTGTCCTCACTAGTTCTTTCCAGTCCCCCCTACCTCCACTCTTGGTATGAACACTCCTTAGATACATACAGCATATTTGCTGAATGATTAGAAGAGATGGTCTGGGACGATAGGGATTTGGGGCATTCCCTAATAAAATTACAAAACTGTGCATATTTAGGTCCTCCATTGCACAGAAAAGCTCAGGGTTGACTCCTGTGTCATTACCTCATCTCCCCAACCTTCTCTAAAAGCACAACATATCAGGCAGTATTTAAGTGACTAGCCCTATTAATTAAATAAATAAACATTTACTTGAATTTAATCATAAACATGTTAAATTAAATATGCCTTACAAATGAAATGTATCAATTAGAACAAAACATACTATGAACGAGGCTCTAACAATAACCCATTCTTTGGGTCTTCTGTGACTGTTCATCTTTTTTTGGGTTACTAAAATTAATCTTGATTATTTAGATTTCCCATGGAGTCTGAGCCAGGCTATTCTAAGAATAATTTTTTTTTTTCCCGTAGTCCACAACTAACTTATGTGTTTATTCCTTCTCTATGTGTCTGTTCATGGACTTCATTGTTTTATTTATATGATCTTATACCACTTATTGTGTGATAGGTATTTTGGTTGTAAGTGTCAGAACTTTAATTCAAACAGACTTAGGTGCAAGTGGTATGTGTTGGCTCAAGGAATATGATAAAGAGTTGTACAATGAAACCAAAGCAGGGCAAGGATATAGCTGGATGTCTGGAGCATCAGAAACTGAATAAACCAGTTGTTGCCACATCTACCTCTTGTCTCTGCTAGTTTTTGCTTGTGACAGGAAATATAGCAGAGAATATAGCCATGAAAAGCTGTCAGATTTCATGTTTTATAAAATTTTATTGGATTAACGTAGAAAAATACCAAGGATGGACTTTGACGGTTTTGGAATGGATCCACCAACTACAGTAAAAGGCAGGGTCATGAAAAACCTCTTGGTTGGAGCATGAGCAGGAGCAGTTACTTCTAGCTGGAGGTGGTTGTTCTCAGAAGAAAGGAAGTGCTGGGAAGGAAAAAAATTTAAAACAATCAGCCATTCCAACTATCCTCAATGCACCTTGCTGCCCACTTGCTCCTCCCAGAACTTTATGGCCAACCTTGTCAACATGTTTCCTCTACTTTTATAACCCAACTCAAAACTTGAACTTTTTCAGGTTAGCCTTTCTTTCAGTGACCACATGTCTAATTCTAACTTCTAATCTGAATTTTAGTTCTTCATTTCCAAAAATCTGCTTGTGTTTTCCAACCATGTGACATGATGTCTAGCCAGTTGTAATAAGTTCCAAATTATATTACTATTTCTCCCAAACTCAAACCAACTTCCTCTCTCAACTTCTTCATTTTTGCTAGTGATTACATCATAATACAACCCAACATTGAAATCCAGCTTGATTCTTCCTTCTCTCTAAACCACCATATCAAGACACTAGTTGATGATATTTTTCCAAAGCTCTCTCATATCTATTCCACCTTCTCCATTCCTACTACCCCCATCCTGGACCAAATCTCCCTTTATTGAAGTTAGAGTGCAAATGGCTCAAACCCTTTGCCTCCTCCCCTTCAGATCAACCATAACCAAATGTTTGCACCCCCTAATATTCTAAAATTTGAATAAATAAATAAAATAAATAAGATTCTATTATAACCTCTAACATAAAAAAGCCTCACCTCTTGAGGTTGGCTCCATAATCTGATCTTGACCTACCTTTATGGAATATGCTCTGCTCATTCCCTCCTCTAAACATTTGTCTATGACATGTCACTTGAATTCTGATCTAAACCATGGTCACACATTTTGTTTATGCCAAAATTTTAACACTTAATTAGATGCAGTCTCTTATTACTATTGAAGTGTTTCCTGTGTGTTTGTGTATGTCCCTCAACTAAACTGAAAATTCGAAGCTAAATAGACCATGTTTTATTTTCTCTGCATCACCCTTAGAGCCTAACTTGAATTTCCTGAGTCTACTCAACTGCAATCCCCCTGCTGCTTGGCATCATCCCGCCTTCCCTAAGGTATTTCTCGCAAAATGCATGAGGATATAAAGCTCAAGGGAGAAACTCATTGAGGAATTTTATATTAAGAAAATTTAAAAGAGGCTCACCTGGAATGAAGAAACAAGTTTTGAATGGCACTTCACTCCAGAGCATTCCCAGTGTGGAGAAAGTGCAGACACAGGGCAGCCTATACAAAGGTCAAGAAGTCTAGCTTTCCTGAGATACTGAATCTGTGTTAATGCAGAGGACTTAACCAGTGGAGACATTTTCACAAGATGAGTTCCTAAAGAATTTATTGTTAATTGGTTCATTAAACTAGGGGTCAGGATGAGACTAGAGGTCTAAGAGTTTGCTCTCAGGAACACAGTCTAGACTTCAGATGATGATGGGTAAATTATTAGAGTAAGTAATCTCTGAGGTTTCTTCAGCCCCCAGGCATTCAACCAGGAATCCAAAATGTGGTCTTATGCAGAATGGAGTCATTGTGACAATTAAGAATTTAGTGCTAAATTAGCTAGCACACATAATAAAAGTAGGCTTCCCCTCCAGATCTAGGTTGAAGATCACAGGTAGATTCTCTTCCTTGAAATATGTGACAGGAGGAAAAAATCAAAATATATAAAGAAAATAATATTTTTTTCAAAATGTTAAAAATAAGTAAAATAAGACTTCAATGATCTCACCTAGCCTCCCCACAGCCACACTTTTGGACCAGCTGATGTCACTGAGGCTTTTGCGGTATAACATATAAAATGTAGTAATGAGTTGGGAAGTGGGTGCGAGGGAGGTGGCAGTACCTCTTAGGACCTTGCAACCAGTGATTTTCTGGCAGAGTGAGAGAATGGAGCAAGGTCCTCCTGTATGTACTTTTTCCCAGAGGACGAGAATAGCCACATTTCTGAACACAGTGCTTAGTGTGGTCTAGAATCAGGGGGTATCTGAGGCTATTTGGGGGAGGATCCTGAAACTCTACTTATTTCCTTCTGTCACCCTCTTAACCTTATAAGATCAAATCTTTTTCTATCATCCTGTAGTACTTCTTTAACCAGTATTTAACACTTACATAATTTTGACTTATAGTAAATAATAACTACAATATCTACATTTAGTTATATATAGCATCTTAAATTCTTAATTTTCATAAATTCCTATGCAGGGAGACAGAGCATGCTGAATCTCTACAAACATATCTCTCAGCTAGGCAAAGTAGCTAGGCTACTTTGGTGGGTTCCCCAACTAGATGGATCAGTGCTTGGTACCAGGCAAAGCATCGTCTTCAAAGGCAAACTGAGCAGAGCTGGAAGGTTCACAAAAAGCTGGTGTCTAGGGCATGTACTAAACAAGTATGTACTTCTCTTCACTCATTGTAGAGCAGGTCAAATTGCATTTCTGAATCAGTGTACTTTCTGACAAAATGACCCCTATCCTCTGGTAGGAGTTTTAATGTGATACCTCTTGAAGCTGAAGTTGCGACACAATTGGTTTTTCAAGTTTGTCTTTCCATATCTGATGTTTTCATGAAAAGTGTGGAGTTTGAGGAGAAATATATAATTGTCATAGTAGCGAGTATTTTCAAATATTATTTTAATACCAGTCTTGAGAGAGAGGTTTAGTAGTCACATTAAAAGCCAAACATATTATCTTGGGATTTAGACATTATTTCAGAAGAGGTGATTCCTCGTGGTGTGGCTCATAACAAGCAATAACAAACTATAGCATACAAAGTATTTACTGAATACTTCACCTCTCTATTTTGTTCATTTTATCAAAACAAACCTAGGGAACCAACACCATTATACCTGTCTAGGTCATGTATAGAGCTTTAATCATTTTATTCTTCAATGGATGAGAACATTGATGAAAAGCGGAGAGATTTGCAGTTATGTTTTACAGAATAGATTGAAGGCTTCATGAAGAATCACAGTTGTTTTCCTGAGGAATCAGAGGCATCTTCATGAAGAGCTTATTTCGTGTCTGTTCTCAGCAAAGCATCCTGGCATCTGCCTTGCGGTTGGCCCTTACCTTGAGGATGCTCTGAGCCCAGAGAAGAATGGTCTCCACAGCTCTCCACAATTTGGCATTGCCTGAGATCAGGATGGCTGCATGTCCAGAGGGACATGCTGCCAATATCCCAATACAAACCATTACCCCTATCTTGTTATGCCACAGCATCAGTAGGGGCACTGAGATGATGGCAGCACAGAATGACAACACAAAGAAGCAGAGAAAGGATAAAAGAGATTTGAGGGCTTTAATGTGTGCATCTAGGCTGCAGTCATGAGAGTTTCTGGGATGGGCCTTCATTGTCCTCATGTGCCTCCCCAGGGAGACAAGCAGCACCCCAGAAGAAATCAGAAAAATTAGGAAAGGGGGTATAGACCCCAGATAGCAGAAGAGGAAGGTATAAAAGAAACTGATTTTTGTATTTTGCCAGTTGAGTTCTGTATTGTTATTCATGAATAGCATAGCTGTGACTGTGAAGTGAGATCTTCTAAAGAAGTCCCAAAGGCAGAGGACAGCACAGAAGCAGGAGGAGAGAATAACAATCAGGAGCATCTGGTGGGTCTTCCTGGAGACCCAGCTTGCCAAGCACAGCAGGAAGGTTTGAGAGAAACGGACAATCTTGGAGCAGTAGAGGAGACTGAGGCAGGTGGCAAGCCAGAGGCTGGCTTGGTTTGTGATCATCCAGAGCATGAGGAGAGTTTTGTATCTGTGGTTTAGTGGCTCTTTCAAATTCTGGAAGCAGGAAAGCTGGATGGCACACAGAAACAGCAGCCCATGCAGGAAAAGCCGGGTGAGACTGAGGCACAGCAGCACACGATCATAGTTGCTCAGGGGCTGCCTCCTTACCACATCCCAAAAAATCACCAAGACAATGAAGACGTTGGCCAGCAGCCCCACTGCAAACTCCAGGACTGAAATGAACAGAAACACATGCTTGACTTCATAGGATACAGTTAAGGCAGGTGTCAGAGTCAACATGATGTCTCTTCTCTAGTTGGCTAATCTGCTTAAGATTCAGAGACCACTCCGTGGAGAAGGATAAGTGCACATTCTAAGCTGGGACCTTTCCTTCAAAGAAGCATCCAGCTCTTGCCCTAAATCTATCCCAAAGTGGGTACATAAAAAATTCTGGCAGGAAACTTAGAGGGATGTTGTTGCTTTAGAATATCTCTTGGACACACGAGCTTATCATAAAAGTGGAAGACTGATGGTTTTACCTCTTGGATGATGCAGAGCTTTAAATAAATCCGGGTGTTCCTGTACAGAAGCCTCCCCAGAGAGCCATAGCACAGCAAGAGGGATGCAAACAAGACAGGGTCTCAATTTCCCAAGTCCAGTTTTGCATGCCCATCTGGACCTGTGTGGGTGGAGAAGAGAATAGTATTTGCATATGGGTTTTAAGGAAACTGGCAGTAGGCAAAATAGATATTCACGGTGATCTAAGGTTTGAAATGGTGTCTCTTTCCATTTGCATTTCTTCTCTCACCTGTGAGGCATGACTCTTATCATAGACTATACTTTTAATATGGACAAGTGCCTGGTTCCTCCCTTCGCACCAGCCTATGACTACAATTTTAGTTGCCATTGCCAAAGGTTTCCTTCAACCACCATCATTATGCCAGACATTGTGCTTGACGAGAGGAGTATTAACAGGGATGAGACCAACACCTTGCCATGGAAGGAGAGGGAAGGGGCATATCTGGCCTGGATTATTATGGAAGGTTTTTAACTGCTCTCTCTGCTTCCTACCCCCTTACTCCATTTTCCACAAAGCAACAATAGTAATCCTGATAAAATATAACTTAGAGCATGTCATTGCTCTGTTCAAACCTTTCAGGGCCTCTAGTCTCCCTCACTATAAAAACTAAGTCTCTACAGTGGTCTACGGGTCCCACGTAATCAGAGCCTCTGTTCCTTTTCAGATGTTGGCTTCCTCCTTCCCTCCATGTCAGCCACATGGACCCCTCTCCTGTTCTGTGGACTCACTAAGCACCTGCCTACTGCCGGACCATTGAACTTGTGCTTCCCACTCCCTGAATTGCTTTTCCTCTACATACTCCAATGTCTCACTTTCTTCTCAAAAGCTCTCTTCTCCTATCAGAGAGTCACTTTATCAGAGAGCCCTTTCCTGACCATCCTATGAATGGCATCCCTTACCCCATCTTAGGTGCATGTTAAAATATTTAATCTGTTTTATATTCCTGCATATATTCAATTATTTATTGCCTATACCAGCCCCCACTAAAAATATAAGCTTCATGAAGAAATTTATTAGGTACTTAATAAATAAATATTTTTGAATGAGTGCAATTTTCATAAATGAAGCATTTCGTAATCTTAGCATCCCCATGGATGATATCTGTAATATAATGCTACATTATATTTAACATTCCAGGGATTATATTCTAACATACAGGGCTATAATTTCTGAAGTCTAGCTTTCTCCCTTTTTACACATTTCCAAATATTTGTTGAGTTCTGGCCTTCCACTGTTCTTAATTCTCCCTGATAGCTAAAGGAATATGGACAATTTTATGATCACATCTACAAGTTCTATAAAAATGCAGGCTAGTTACTCAACAGAGATGGCAGAACTGATCATTTAGAGACTGGATGTTGTTTTGTAACATTGTATACAAATCTGGTGCTTATTTTCCACTCCTGAAAATGTTTCAACTTTTCCAGTTCTTTTATCATTGCCCTTTATGCTTCATTCACTCACTCACTCATTTGGAGGAATGAGTGAAGATGAAAGGAGGAGTTGCATGGGACTGCCTTTGGTTTGCTCTGTTGTATGATAACATTTCCTCCAAGGGTGGGGCTTTCCCACTTTTGCTCATTTGCCAGCTCAGTCTAGTGCTCCACTGGCCCTTTCTGCTAACTCTTCACAGCCTCACTTTGAGTGTTCTGCTTCTCTAGATGCAAGGGCTCTTGTGTTGAGAGTGTGGCCTCTGGAACCAGGCTCCCTCAAGTTAAGGTCTGGCTCTGTCACATACTCTCGGTGTGACCTTGACAAATGATTGAACCTTCTCAATTCATCTCATATGAAATGGAGATGAGGATCAAAAGAACACTTACCTCAGAGGGTGACAAGGATGACCTAAATTGACACACATGGCATGCTTGGAATTGTGTTTAAGTTATTACTATTGTTCTAATGTGTTTGTCCTTGATGTTATTCATCCTGTTCTTTCCTGCCTTTTCACTTAAAATATCCCTAATCCAAGAGTTATCTGTGCTGCCTGATTTGTGTCTGTACTTTCTGTTTGTTTTTTTAATGATTTTTTGACTAATGCTCCTTATTTTCTCATAAGTAGTGACACAAATGAGTGATTACTAAAAATGTTTATTCTTGTTTTATTCTGAACTGTTTATATATAGATATTTGTATGGCCCTTCATGGTAACTTGTCATGTATCATTGCAGTTCTATTTAATTCATTGTATCTGTGATCACATCATTTGGGTCAAACACTGAGACACTGAGTTCTGTACTTCTAACTGAAGCTAATTTTCCCCTCTCTTGACCACACCAGGTGGCAGTATTGTACTAAAGGAGTTTAGGAAAGTTGTTTGCTTCCTGATAGAGTCTAGATGGAAACCACTTGCTTCACTGCAGGAGCAGAGATATATATAACCCCAGAGTTAGAATCATTTATATCAAAATTATATCAATAATCAATAAAATACTTGATCTATGTTTTTTTTTGAGCATCAAATCTCACCGTAATCTTTCAATAATCAAGTCTCTTTCAGAGAAAAGTAGCCCAAACCCTCCTTGATATTTCCTCTCCATTTGACTTATGTACACACAGCGTTTGGGATTATATAAACAATCTCCTGTGTACATAGTCTTTAGCAATTGGCTATGTTTTGAAAACTGGTTTACTCAAGAAGCTAAAAACCAAAACCAATCACAATGCTAATAAGAGCAGTGGTAAGAATAAAAACTTTACTTCAGATATAATAAAAAAATTGCAGTCCCTTGGATTTTGCAAATAAACAAATGTTAAAAATTATGTACCCTATATAAGTTTGTGTTTATACATTTGCTGCCATTTATTTTGGGATATTGGAATTAAATTCTTTAAATTTTTAAAAAACTGATAGCTTGATAGAAAACACTATTACTCATAATATCTAGCCTTACGCCCTTAAAATACTTTGCCTAAATGTTTCCAATGGCTGGATAGATGGATATATTTAAAGATATTTATTAAGAACAAAAAATTTTCCAGATGTTGTAATGGGCACCACAGACACACTGGTAAACAAAGGGGTATAAGAGGAACTGAAAGAGAACAGGAATAGTACATACCTCAGGGTGGAGGATGAAAGGGGAGTTGTCAAGAGAAGACTTCCTAGAAGTGTGTTGAGGTTGAGAACTTAAGGATGAGTAAGAGACTATGCATTGTACAATAGATGGAGTCATCTTAGCAGGAAGTGATACTCACCCTAAAGTTTAAAGACAAGAAGAGCAACAATCTAATCTAACAGAAGTTAATAAATAGCAGATTCAATAAACAAGATACAATAAACAAAATTAGTTCCAATTCATATTATAAATACGGAAACATGATTGTCAGAAGACTTGCATTTTGATAAATCAGCTGTAGTTTGTTTAAATGATAAGCTTTGTTACAAATGGTATTTTGGGATTATAATCTATAAAAATATTAGATATATATAATTGCATATGTAATCATGATAGATAAATAGAAATCATAACTGAAATATTTTCCTGCAGGTCAGTACCCTCACCACCTCATTAGAAATGCAGTAAAGATCACACCAGAGACAAAACATTTATATAAAAAAGATTGCAAAATTCTAAAAGGCATAGACACAAAGGAGACCTCTCAATGCACTACAAAGTTTGGCAAACAGAAATGCCTTTACTCTCAGAAAACTACACACACACACACACACATTAGGGAGTCATTAGAAGAGAAGGGAAGAGAAGACTTTTTTTTTTTTTTTTTTGCAAGGATTCAATGATCTTAAGAGTTAAGAGAGCAGAACGTTGCCACCTCCCTCTGGCTTCCTCTGGAAGAAATGGGAAAGCACTCTATGAATAGCCTCTGAAATCTGAAGTTATGTTTGAACAGAGGTGGAGGGTGTGAAGGCAAGAGGCTTGCTGAAGCACCTGGAGCTAGTCTTCAGGAGGAAGAAGAACACACTGTTGAGAGATTAGAAGGAGAGGTCAGAGACACTGGTGTCTCAGTCCCCTAGGAGACAGGAAAGGAAGCAGACTCTCTGTTCTGGGACACAGTGAGATGGTCCTAGGGGTCAGCAGCTGTGCTGGGCTGTTTTGGTGGCTGCTCTGTCAAGCTGGAAAAGGGGTAGGATGTGCACTGAAGGTGGGGCCTGAAAGAAGATATGGTGCCCCTGGAAGAGGAAGAAGTCCTCTGAGATGAGCAGGCTAGGGGCCCGCAGAGAGTATTACAGTGGACAATCAGGCAGCATCCCACTTACACCAACTCCTGTCTCTCCTCCCATTCCTGTGTGGGGTGTGAGAAGAAGAAACCAGGTCCTAAGAACTGCAGAGGTACAGGCCCTAAGGAAAGAAAGCCCTGAAATTAAGATTATAAACAAGATGCTTACAGAAACTTTAATAACTGGGTTAAGTTACACAAAGCACTGAATAAGTTTAATTTTTAAAATGGTAGTAGGTCAAATTTGCTGAAGGTAGGTTGGGTTCAAGGCTAAGAATTTATGTATATTTTTGAGAACAAAATGAACTGCATGTTTGAAGATCACTGAGCTGAGACACCTTAATCCTTGCTGCCTACAATGCATCCCCCACCCCCAGTCTGTCTATCTAGATTCAAAGCAAAAGGGCAGAGGTGGATAGAGTGCAGAAAAATCCCAGTGAGGCCTTGAGAAAATGAGACAAGCCAACAGAGACTGTGAGGAATTGGCAGTTTGTATGTGAAAAAGTGTATTCATTAGGGAAAGAGGCCAATTTATTTTGGAGGGAAGAACACCACTACACGGCTTCAGATAGCAGAGTTAACTGAAAGAAACTATTAAAGCTAGTGGGACAGAAGACTGACAGGAAACAGACAATTGGGATGTTGTCACTGTGAAAAAGGGCAGTGTCCCTGGAGGAGAGCGCTCACGACAGAGGCACTAGCACCCAAATCGGCCAAGTCGGAGAAGAGGCAGGAAGGAGCTCTGCTTCCCTGGGCAGAGGAGGCCCGCGTGGCTGGCTTGCAGCCGGTGGTGGGACTTGAGGGGCCAGCCCAGGATGGGCTCCCGGCCGAGGCGACTTCTGTCACTTCCGTGTGAATTACAATGTGAAGGGATCGGTGATGGCTGTCTCCCGCTCTCCACGTGTGCACTACTAAATGGGAACTGGCGTCAGTTCTTACGCCGGGGGTAGGCATAGAGACTTTGGAGGCTGGTGCAGGGCCGTGGGGAAAGGACCGGCAACCTGCTGTCTGGATGCGCTGAGGCCAAGGGGGAGCCCCCGTGTCTCCAATCTCCCCAAATAACGGGACAAAGAGACGGCCCGACAAACCGGAAGAGTCGTGTAATCCCCGCCATTTTCCAGGAAGTGCAAGGCAGCCTGGGACCCGGAGTCTGCCCAGCCTTAGCTAGCGGCTCCCTCCAGGTGGCGGCAGACCTCTGTGAGGCCTGGAATTCCTGGCCAGCTCAAGGTACAAGCTCACCCCAGCCATTTTTAAAAATCTAGCAATAGTATTTTACACAATTTAAATTTCAGACTCCACTTAATGCGTTAGGGTAGGTTGAATATCCTTTAATGTCACAGTTGCCCTGCGAAGAATATAATGATACTTTCATTTTCTGATGAGAAAGTGGTTTAAAGAAGCTTAGATAGTTAAATACCTTGGCCAAAATAACTGAACTAGTAAGTGAGGAGCTGGGATTCTAAGCGGAGATATTCTGACTTTGCCTTTGGTACTACTCCTTTATCTAAGCCTAGCTACCAACCTGGGTGAGGGGTGGAGGGGAGACCCTTGTTTTGGTATGATGCCTTGGTAACATTCTTTCCAACCTCAGTCCCATTTGAAGTTTTTTTTTTTTTTTTAAGGGGTTGGAGGGGGGCAGTTAAGCCCTTGTGAAGCACCTCAGGGTGGTGGAGGGAGAGGGGTGACAGCTCATCCCATTCCCAGGAGACTTAGAAAAACTGAGTTTGGGTAGGTGAATAAATCAAGAAACCACTGTTCTAGTCAGAGAAAGGAGTGGGGAAGATCCCAGCAGGCTCATTGAAAGAACATGTGTATCTACTCAGCAGGTTAACATAGCTATTAGTAAGTTAGGGCCCTCAAGCATAAAAGGAAATTCTTCAGAGTTTCTTCAGGCAGATCTGGGGTGAGGTCTTCTTTGACTCCCTTCCTACAGGTTTCCTACATCTTCTTTGCTTCCATTACACTTTGTTCATAGCACTATTGTAGTAATTACCATATATATTAAAATATGTATTTGTTTATATGTACATATCCTCAATACTGTATACGGAGTATACTGAGTTCTTCAAGAGCTGGGATTATGTATTATTCTTTTATTGCTTTTCATTGTGTCTGACACATGACTAGATTTTTATTTATTTATATTGGCCATTCACTTTAAATCCAAGTAATGATTGACCAA
>CM052437.1:175761584-175836243 GCA_028533085.1 Varecia variegata
TAGTAATTACCATATATATTAAAATATGTATTTGTTTATATGTACATATCCTCAATACTGTATACGGAGTATACTGAGTTCTTCAAGAGCTGGGATTATGTATTATTCTTTTATTGCTTTTCATTGTGTCTGACACATGACTAGATTTTTATTTATTTATATTGGCCATTCACTTTAAATCCAAGTAATGATTGACCAACTGCCCTTTCTTATGAATGTAGTATGTAGGCCCTGCTTGAATCTAGGTGAATTCACTCCTGGCATTCAAACATGTTTTCTGTGGTGAAGATCAAAAGCTGAAAAAATGTATAGCCATTCGGGAGAACTCTCATCCTAAAAGAAGAATTAGGTAGTGAAACTTGACCCAGTAACAAAACTATACCTGCCAAAGTGTAGGCAAGCTTCTGGGGGACATAGTGGTTGTCAATAATTCTTGTCTTCTATTCCAGTCCTGTGAACTACTGTCTGAATCCAAAGAAGGGTTTATTAAGTAGGTTTTTTTGACTGCAAGGAGTAAAGATTCACTGAGATGATCTCCAGTAACATGGGTTTATTATAATTTACACCAATAGTTCTCAAAGGTTAAGGTCCCCCACACCAGGGAGATCAGCATCACCAGGGCATTTGTAGGAAATACAAATTCTTGGGCCTCACTTAGAACTATTGAATCAAAACTCTGAAGGAGGAGCCCAGCAATCTGTTTTTAACAAGCCATTCAGCTGATTCTGATGCACACTCACATTTGACAGCCATTGAGGACTTAAGGAAGAAAGAGATTTCCCAGGGCCTCAGCAATAGCCACAACTCATAGAGACTGGAATGTCACTTGGGCACTGGAACTTTATTCAGGATCCATGATTTTCTTAGCAGCAGGAGTTAATTGCCATTGACTTGAATGCTCCATTACAAATGGGATTCAGACTCTTGTTAGGAATTGAATGCTTTTAGATGGTATATTATCAAGAGTCTCAGGAATTCCGAAATCCTGCTATGCCAATTACTTCTGTTACATGAGAAGAACAGCAGTGTAAAAGGGGTGTAATGTGGGTATTCCACTATTAAAAGTGAAACCAGCACTCAAAGGCTCCCAAGGCAGAGCTCTGGTACAAGTTACACTGGAGCATGCAGTAGAACTAGGCACAGTCCACACATTCATGCTATTCTGTCCATGGTAGATACTGCCAATTGCCTATGCAATATCAATTCTCTCTTCCTCATTACCAACAGAACCCCTGTGTTTATTGGGTATGTCAATATTCCTAACTAAAAATAAACTGCATTTCCCATCTTTCAGGTAACAGTGGCCAGTAGGGTACAAGAAGAAGTAAATGGATGAGATTTCTTAGAAAGCCCCTGTTGTTTTTCCTTCTTTCTGTGCCTGAACTTGGATATTATGAACTTGTATATTATGGCTGGACTCCAACCATGAAGGAAAAGCCAAGAGGATCTCAAAGCCGTCACTCTGAAATCCTTGAGCAGTTGAAGCCACACCTGTAACTGCTCTCCTCTAGGCTTCTCATCTTGTGACAACGGGTAAACTCTTTATGTCCTTAAGCCAGAATCCTTGAGCCACTATTACTAGAAGCTGAATACAATTACTAACTGATTCAATACGAAATCTCTACCTTGGGATTAGAATGCTCAAGAATGAAGAGAGGGAGAGGGAGGGAGAGAGAGATAGAAAGGAAGAGGGAGAAGGAAAAAGATAAAAGGAGAGATAGATATATATTATTAATACTTACCCACATATTTGGAGAAAGAAAGAAAGAACAGATAACATCTCTGCAAAAAGGGTCCTAAGTCTACTTGCCCATCTAAGCGTATGAAGACTGGAAGTGGGATGAAAAGAAGGTCAAGCAAACCTATCTAGGTTTGCTTGTCATGAAGAGGCAGAAAACAGGAAGTACAAGAGAGGAAGCCAAAGAAAGGATGTCTCTACTTCCTGTATTTTAAGGCACGTTGGTTTTGTCCACACGTAATTGTCAAAGAAAGGTGGGCAGAGTGGTACTGGTATGGGGACGTGAGGTTAAAGATGATCTCTCATGGTACTTATTTCTGTTTCTCTATCTTTTCACTTTTGTTCTAGTCTTTCAGACAAGCCAATGAGACACAAGAAGTAATTGGATGGGATTTCTTAGAAAGCCCTTGTTGTGTTTCCTTCTTTCTGTGTTTGAACTTGGATGTTATGAACTTGGATGTTATGGTTGGACTCCAACCATGAGGGAAAAGCTGAGAGAATCTCAAAGCCCTCACCTTGGAATGAATGTGAAAGATCATTTTAATATATAGGGGGTGTAGATGCTACTAATTGATCCTGCTACCAATTCTTTCTGTGTCATACATTGAGAAAGATAATCTGAGAGGTCTAGAGGTCACACAGCAGGACATTTCATAAGCTGCTGGTCAGTTTAAGTATTGGCTGTCTTTGGGTTAGGTGTCCATCCCTGGTCCCATCAGCTTTGATACCAATGTGAAATCTTGTGTTAAAGGATATAAATAAAATCATTTTCTTCAGCAGGGACCTGTGGGTAGACATTCCTTTAGAGGGAGCTCTGGACCCTTTTGAAACTTCATTTTGTCCACAAACATGAGCTAAGGGTGAGGAGATTCTAAATAAAAGATGATAAAACTGTGAGACATTGAATGACAACAGCCCTATACTGCTTCTCTCTAACAGAGTTGATGTAGAAAGGTAAGAGAACACTGTGCAGCACTGGCTCTTTGAGGGTTCTCTGTCTACAGAGACAGGTGCTCAAGCTGAGCCCAGATGGAGACAGTGTGGACATTGTGATTCTCAGAGAGCCTGACAGGAGGAGAGGGAAGGCTGAGCCAGAGAAGATGGAAAAAAATTAGAGCCAGTGCATGGCTGTAAGACATTGTCTGTGAATTGAAGACATTTCCTATGGCTTTCTTTTTACCCTTTCCCCTAAGGTAGGGGGCCAAAGGGGTACATACCTATCAGATGTTCATTATAGAGAAAAATTTCTGTAGAATTTAGTGTTTGATGTTGAAAAAATCATGTAAATTTTTATACTACTACATAATACTGCCACATTTTTCATAATTCAAAATGTTGCTTGAAATGACTAATTTTTTTCCAATGATTTCAAACTAAAACTGAATTTCCAAGAAGATGCATTATGTTCCTAATGTACCCTAATCTAAAAAATACAATGTGTTGGGGATGCCAAACAATTCAGAGGGACTTTGTGGAGATTTTGAGGTCCTACAATTTCAGGTGGCTGTAAAAGCCAGAGAAACACAGATAGCAGGAGGATCATTTGTTGCTCATCAGATAGAATATGGTTAGAAGTTTTGGATGGAGATATTTATTTATACTGGACAAAGGGAGACAATGAGAGCCTGTCATTGCAGGGTTAGCAGGGACCATTTAGTTACATGGCACAGAAACTGGCTGGAAGTAACGATGGCGGTGGTGATGGTGGTACTAATAGCAAAGGTGTTTTGGTGAAGAAACGTGAAATTAAGTTGTACGTTGACCTTCACAGAACTTGGAAAAATACTGGCAGTTAGTCTCTCTGTTTTTCCTCTTTTGGGTTTGAATGGTCACTTTCTGCTACTCTCTACATGTCTGTTCTATTCTCTTTTGGGAAAACAAATATTTTCAGTAAAACCTGTTAACTTCTGCCCCTCAATAACATGACATGATCCCGCAGACATAGTTCTCAATGCAATATGATTCAGACTCTGTGCCTCAAATCCTAATTTTGGGGAGTGAGCATCCAATTGGACAAAGTTGGGATCATCTGCCCAGTGCTGGTCCAGTCAGCTGTGATCAGAGAGTTAGGGTTATGCTGGGATTCCCTTACAGGAGTGGGCCATGCAGGTGTCATCTAGGCATGGGGAAGGGGCCATGAAGGAAATTATGGAAGTTTCTAATACAGGATTTGGGCTTAAAGACAACTAGCAGTCTCTGAGGTGAGGATAGTAGAATTTGATAACTGATAGGATTTGAGGGTTTCCACTTTGGGAGACTTGGTGGTGAGTGAACTTTGAATTTGTTGAATGAATGAACATTTAGTCTGAAAAATCTGTTTCTGAATCTACCGACTTCAGACTCTATGAGCATTGGATTAGTAGATTGAAATTAAATTAGTATGAGTTTAACTCCACTACTATTTGAGTGACCTTTAGCAAGTCATTTTTCGTATTTTCTGTTTCCTCATTTGTACATGGGGAATAAAAATACTTGCCCTATCTTAAGGGTTGTTGTGATTAAAGAGATAATACAGATTAAACTTCAAAGTGTCATACAAATGTAAAGTTTTATTACTGACATCTGTATACTAGGTGATGTATTATCCCTAATAACTCTCTTATTGGACCCACACCTACGTGTGCAAGTGTTCCTGTCTGTAGGGGTATAGGTGGGAAAGGAGGAAAGAAATGTAAGACAGTGTAAAACTGTTGAATAATATATTTCACAAGAGAAGGAAATCCTGTAATGGCTGTAATGCCCTGTTTAAGTCATTTCTGCTCTCACCTTCCTCTGAATATTTCTGGGCAGAGAAATTACTCCCACTTCAACCAACTCCTTTTTTCTCTTTCCAGGGGGTATGTGATGTGAAGAGCTTTTGAGTGGAGCAAAAGAAAGGAAACCACTTGGCTGCAATAAAAAGAAAAAGGTACAATTTAAAGTTTATAGGCTATGGAGACTGGGAAAGATAATTTTGATAGGTAGGAGATGTAGATGGCATGTGTGTGTGTGTGAGAGAGAGAGAGACAGACAGAGTCATGTAGGACAGAGTAAGGTAATGAGGTAGATCTGGTTTTCTTTCCTCCAAGGCCTGTAGAGTCGGTTCTTGTGGGATGTGCTGACTCTTCTCCCCTTGTCTATCCCAGTGGAAGAGCCACCTCCTTCTAGCCCAGTCTAGTGAGGCTATTCCTGAGGGTTGATGAACTTGAGGAACGGTTCTTGACTGACTTTAAGCTAATGATACCACTTGCTGTATATTATTTTATTTTATTTTCAGAAAAGACAAGTTGAGGAAGGGCTGGGAAACTGAGGTTGGATGTCAGGTACTTACTACCTCTGCTTGGACTCAAAATAACATTACAAAGGGTGTATAACCATCCCTAATTTACAGATAAGGCAGTTGAGCTCCAGAATATTTAAATGACTGCCCAAGGTCTGAAACAAGTAAGTAGAGAATCTGATGTTCAAGCCCAGGCCAGTTTGATTTCAAGCCCCATGTTCTTTCTATTGACACCATATTGGGGCTGGGGACCCAGTGACATAATAGATGTGAATCATTTAGCATAATACATAGGACATTGTAGGCACTCCATAAACATTGTTATTGTTATTCTGATAGTTTCCTTTATTTTATTTCAATAGATTTGGGGATACAAGTGATTTTTAGTTACATAGATTAATTGTATAGTGGTGACATCTGGGTTTTAGTGTACTCATCACCCAAATAGTGTTTACTGCAACAGATAGGTGGTTTTTCATCTCTCATCCTTTACCCTTTCTCTTATGAGTCTTTAGTGTTGATTATGAAATTCTGTATGACCATGCATATCCATAGCTTAGCTCCTACATATAAGTGAGAACACGTGGTATTTGATTTTCTTTTCCTAAGTTACTTAACTTAGAATAATGGCCTCTGGTTCCATCCAAGTTGCTGCAAAAGATATTATTTCATTCTTTTTTTATGACTGAGTAGTATTCCATGGTGTATATATACCATATTTTCTTTATCCACTCATTAGTTGATGGGCACTTAGGTTGGTTCCATATCTTTGCAATTGTGAAGTGTGCTGTGATAAAAATATGAGTGCAGGTATATTTTTGATATAATAACTTCTTTTCCTTTGAGTAGATACCCAGTAGTGGGATTGCTGGATGGAATGGTAGGTATACTTTTAGTTCTTTGAGGAATTTCATACTGTTTCCCATAGAAGTTATACTAATTCACTTTCAAACTAACAGTGTATAAGCATTCCCTTTGTCATATCAACACCAACATCTACTGTTTTTTGAATTTTTAATAATGCCCATTCTGACTGGGGTAAGGTGGTATCACATTGTGGTTTTTTGTTTTTTTTTTTGAGACAGAGTCTTGCTCTGTTGCCCGGGCTAGAGTGAGTGCCGTGGCGTCAGTCTAGCTCACAGCAACCTCAAACTCCTGGGCTTAAGTGATCCTACTGCCTCAGCCTCCCAAGTAGCTGGGACTACAGGCATGCACCACCATGCCCAGCTAATTTTTTCTATATATATTTTTAGTTGGCCAGACAATTTCTTTCTATTTTTAGTAGAGATGGGGGTCTCACTCTTGCTCAGGCTGGTCTTGAACTCCTGACCTCGAGCGATCCACCCACCACGGCCTCCCAGAGTGCTAGGATTACAGGCGTGAGCCACTGCACCCGGCCTCACATTGTGGTTTTAATTTGCATTTCTCTAATGATTAGTGATATTGAGCATTTTTTCATGTGTTTGTTTGTCATCTGTATATCTTCTTTTGAGAAATGCTTATTTATGTCATTTGCTCACTTTTTAATGGTGTCATTTGCTTTGTTGTTGCTGGTTTGTTTGAGCTCCTTGTAAATTCTGGATGTTAGCCCTTTGTCAGTTGTATAGTTTACAAATATTTTTTCCCATTTGGTACATTGTCTGTTTACTCTGTTGATTATTTATTTTGCTGTGCAGAAGCTTTGTAGTTTAATTAAGTACCATGTATTTTTGTTTTTGTTGCATTTGCTTTTGGGGTCTTAGTCATAAATTCTTTGCTAGGCCAATGTCTAGTAGTTTTTCCTAGGTTTTCTTCTAGGACTTTTACTGTTTCAAGTCTTATATTTAAGTCTTTGATCCATCTTGAGTTAACTTTTGTGTATGATGAGAGATGGGGATCCAGTTTCATTCTTCTGCATGAGGCTATTCAATTTCCCCAGCATTATTTACTAGTGTGTATTTTTGTCTAGTTTGTCAAAGATCAGTTGGTTGTAGGTATTTGACTTTATTTCTGGGTTCTCTATTGTGTTCCATTGGACTATGTGTCTACTTTTATACCAGTACCATGCTGCTTTGGTTAGTATCACCCTGAAGTATAATTGAAAGTTGGGTAATGTGATGCCTCCAGATTTGTTCTTTTTCTCTAGTATTGCTTTGGATATTCAGGCTCTCTTTTGGTTCCTTATGAGTTTCAGGATTTTTTTTTCTAATTCTGATGTTAGTGTTTTAATACGAATTGCACTGAATCTGTAGATTGCTTTGAGTAGTTTGGACATTTTCACAATATTGATTCCTCTGATCCATGAACATGGGGTGTTTTTGCATTTGTTTGAGTCATCTACAATTTCTCTCATCAGCTTTTTGTAGTTCTCCTTGTAGAGAACTTTCACCTCCTTGATTAAGTATACTTAAGTATTTTATTTTATATTTTTTGTAGCTATTATAAATGCTGTTAAGTTCTTGGTTTGATTTTCAGCTTGGTCACTATTGATGTATTGAAGTGCTACTGATTTGTACATGTTGATTTTGTAGCCTGAGACTTTACTGAACTCATTTATCAATTTTAGGGGTATTTTGGAAGAGTCTATAGGATTTTAAGTATAAGATCATATCCTCAGCAAATAGAGATAATTTGACTTCATCTTTCCATAATGACTATATGTTGAATTGAATTGTGTTGAAGAAGTGGTTATTGCTGTGTTTTCTGTGGCTGGAAGCAGGGAGGCACCCTAGGGGCTAATGCTTGATCCAGAGGTGGGGTCCAAAGGTCTGGGAAAGGGTGGTAGCTGGGGGAATGGAGAGGAGGAGGTTTTCATCACATTACTAGTTCTCATGTTTGTGTGGTCTTTGCAGCTCCCAAGTAGACATGTTTTCCTGACATCCCCAAGCCCAGGTAAGGCTGTGTCACCAGAAAGCAGCCACTCTAGGCACCAGTCTTGTACCTTGGTCTGGCCTGAACCACCTCTTTGAGTCCAGCAACTTGGGGCTAAACCTTTAAACTGCTGTAGTCAGGCAACATCATAAATGTCAGCATGTCGTACAGGGCCTTCTGCAAAGTAGGTACTTAATAATTTTTCTTTTTTAAACATTAATGACTACCCACTCTTTTCATAATTCTGATCTAAGGTAGAGTGAGAGATTGGCATAGTTGAAGGAGCCTTGGATTGGGAGTCCAGGGTCTGGGCTCTAGTCACAATTGTGGCAGATGCATAATAACCATCATGATAGCTGATGCATATTGAGTGTTTACCATGTAACACTAAATTTTTTACTTGCATTATTTTGTTTAATTTATAGGTTTATTGGATAGTTATCATTTATATCCTCATTTAAGTAATGGAAACAGAGACTTACTTTCCTAAGCTTCCCAGGCTGGTAAGCAGACTGGGGATTTGAATTCAGGCAAGCCCAGTTCAGATCTGGACCTTTGAATCAGCACCCACACAAACCTTACAACATTCCTGGGTCTCAGATTCCTCTTCTGTAAAATGAAGGGGCTAGTTTGGTAAGCATTAAAATTCCTTAAGGGTAATACCAAAAGGTCCAGCCCACACAGTTCTGGAGGTGGGTGGATGTACATTTGAGTGGCAGTTTAGATACTTGTTGATGTGGGGCCATTGTGAACATCAGAGAGATAATGTAGGCAAAGGTCTTGGCACCCAATAGGCATCCATATGTTTTCAGTTTTCCTTTCCTTCCTCTTTTACCTTGAAATTCTTTGATTCCATGATGCCAAAGAGATGTAGTAAGTCAGTGTTCTCAAAGGCTGGTCTGTAGACTTTGCTGATTCTTGACAATATTTTCACTGGCGGTTGGTGAAATGAGAAAAATAGGAACAAGAAAGTGAACTTTTCAAAAAGATAAATTGATTCCATTTTTTTTTTTTTTTTTTTTTTTTTGAGACAGAGTCTCGCTTTGTTGCCCAGGCTAGAGTGAGTGCCGTGGCATCAGCCTAGCTCACAGCAACCTCAAACTCCTGGGCTCAAGCAATCCTACTGCCTCAGCCTCCCGAGTAGCTGGGACTACAGGCATGTGCCACCATGCCCAGCTAATTTTTTCTATATATATTTTTAGTTGGCCAGATAATTTCTTTCTTTTTTTAGTAGAGACGGGGTCTCGCTCTTGCTCAGGCTGGTCTCGAACTCCTGAGCTCAAACAATCCGCCCGCCTCGGCCTCCCAGAGTGCTAGGATTACAGGCGTGAGCCACCGCGCCCGGCCAAATTGATTCCATTTTGATTGTCTGAGTCTATGTCCATTATGCCATGACCATGATAAAAGATGGTGACTTTAGTTTTTCAGTTTAGAAATTTAGGACCTTTGGCCCAAATTTTTTTCTGAATTTTCACTGGCTTATAAAGACAAATGTCCAGAAATAGCAGTAGTTGAACAGAGCTTTGAAAACTGTGTGGTAAAAGAGCAGTTGAGAAAAAATTTCCAATGTCACAGACTGAGACTTTTGTAAAATTAAAAATAAATTACTAGAAAAATGAAATTAAAAACCAAGGATATATAGATACAAACTCTATTTTTTAATTATCGGGATCAATGGACATGAAATGACTCTGTCAGATTGTAATAAAAGCTTCTCAACACTTATCTTCCATTTCTGTACTAATTTCTTTGGGGATTGGCAACCACAAGTTCATGGATCACACTTGGAGTATCACATAGGGGAGAACTCTGTCTTACTTGGAGGAAGGTTCACTGAGTAACAGAGCAAAATTCTTAACCTGGGGTTTGTGGATGTAATTCAGAGAGCCTGTGAACTTGGAAGAGGAAAATTTTGCATATTTTTCCTTTGCTAACCTCTAACTGAAATTTAGCATTTCTCTTAAGTATAAAGTTAGGCTGCACACCCCAGTAGTATTAGTAGCACCTATGACTTTGATACCAAGAAAGGTCATAGTTACTTTTATATCATATGTTTAAGACAATATTGAAATATTATTTATGCTTACCACTTTTTTGAAATTGCAGTAGTTATTAGACATATTGCTATATTGTTAGTCACCAGTTCATTAAATAGGCGTGTATTGCAATTTAAAAAATATTCTAGTGACTGTATTTCAATGTAATTGGTTTCCTTATTTATTTTATCTCATGTAATTCTAAGAGAAGTCCACAGGAGTCACCAGACTGCCAAAGGGTCTCCGTAGTGCAAACAGCTTAAGGACAGTTCTTGCAGTGCAAGAAAAGAAGAAAACTATTTTGAAAACATTTTCAAAACAATCCTCTTCAAGCACAGGTCAGCAGATTGTGCTACTAAATGTCATTGAGTTCCTGAGAGATTAGGAGTTACTGGGAGAGATCAGGGCTCTTCTGGGATACAGGGGTAACTCATTTTCTGCTTTTTATCATCTACAAATTGAGTCAACTTGTCTTCTCTTACTAGACACATTGAGTATCCTCACCACTGAATTGACATTCAGTGCTGGAAAGGGTTAGAATGAATCAAGGGGCTCTGGCTTCCCCCTGGAGGTCTTAGGGATGTCCTCTGCAGGGGAAGACCTTGATTACTAATTAACTAACAATTCTGATCTGGGAATGAAAGCTGGGCATTCATTTACATTTGAAAGCCATTAACGTTTTCTTGATAGGCCTGTAAACAGTTACCAGGGCTCGGGTAGCTTTCTGTGGACTGTGCTCCTCTGCTTTTATTGCTAAGCTGTCCTTCTGAGAGAGAGTAGGAGCAGCTGCAGGAGGTAATGAGGTATGTTTGCAAAATATATGTTCATTTATGGCTACAGATGTGTATGTGCAAGTGCATGTGAATTTGTGTTGATCTCCTTTAGGGAAAATGCCCTTGTTAAATTGGTAAACACAGACAGAAATAAAACAGTATCAGCAACAAATCAAAAGCTACTTACGTGTGCACATGTAAAACAAAAGTCAATTTATTTATCTTTTCTCTTTGTGTGTGTCTGTGTATACATGTGTATGTATTCCTCTGGTCCAAAGCTGGATCTACAAGCCTGTGTGTTTCTATGTGAAATGTGATGAATTATTTAATATTTGGGGTGAGGTACCAGGTAGAAATTCTTTCTGATTCTGGAAATGAGGTGGGGAGAAACGAGGAAAACCGTTAGAATTTGGAAATGAGATTAGAGCATTTTGGGACATTCCTTCTAAAAGGATGTGGAGTTGTGATTGAGGAATGGTAATTAGAGAATCAATCCTAGTCAGAAAATTGAAGAATCTATTACTATCTTTATGGGTATGATGCGTCCCTGGTTGATCAAAGGAAGAATTGTTTTGGGGAAGAGTCTGGGATGCATGTATGAGTTGGCGTGTGTTGTGGGTAGGAGAGATTTCATGCAATCTGGAAGGAGGTCATGAGAGGAAAGACACAGTATGTGAAACCTAATGGAAGTGCCTGGGGGAAGAGGGGAAGGCGATGTATTGTTTTTGGCCCTTCCCTGGTAAAACTTAAAAACAAGTTGGGTCTTTACTGTTTGCTAGAGTCTAGCTAGATACATGTGTGTATTTCTCTTCTGACAGGTCACTGAGGAGGGAAGGGAGGGTTGCTATTGGGGAAAGGGGGAGAGATCCAGATCTATCCCCATGGACCTCACTGGAAAAGGCTGCCAGTGGGTTCCCAATACAGGGATACAAGGTCTGAGCAGAGGCTTTGATGTCCTGCGAGGACATCCTGACTGGCACCCCCTCTGCTGGTCTGGTGTCATTATGTGCAGTATCGAGTGCATGTGTGCAGGTGGGGGGGTGGCGGTGAGAGGGAGGGGTCTTTGGTTTGTTGTGCTAGGGAGGTCCCTGTGCTATCAGGGACCAAATGAATTGGCAAGACGTTTCATCCTGTACCCCAAATTTAAGACCCTCATTGCTATTTCACTCACACTTTCACAGGATGTAAATGATTTATTATGAGGCATTCCCCCACAAATAAATTCTGGTGAACTCGCAAAATTACTTTACAAATTATTCCGTATGTATGGATTAGAACTTGAAGAAGAAATTTTCCATTTAAAATTGGTTCAGGTGGCAGCTGTGGAATGTGATGAGAAAGCTAAGTTTTGCACACACTGGTGCTGGAGTCACAGCAGGATATATATCTTCTAGAGATGACCCCTTTGTGGTTCAGATGGGGAGACTGAGGCCCAGAGGGGTTAAGTGGCTTTTTCAAGGTCACACAGCTGTGTAGGATCAGAATTGACTCTTAGATCTCTGCACTTTGGATGTGGCCCGACTTGCAAAGAAGAAAATCATTCTTTAGCTACTTTTTTCCTTCTCATTCTTTAAGTAGCTGGTAAGCAATGGAACAACACACTAAACATTGCCCAGTATTTCTGAGAAGTAGCCATGGCTTGCTGCGGGTCCTCTTTGCAAGCTATTCTCGGTCTCTATGAAATTAGCCCCTCTTTTCCACTAGGCCTCTTGCCTTGTGTTACCAAAGGATTTTAAAAGAATGGCTCAGATCTCCACTGGCTATAATACAGGAAAGGGGACAGTTGTCGTTTTCCAAATTAATTTAGAAAGCCATTTTGATAATTTGGAGCCCCACATGGTTTATCTGTCTACTTTGCCTAAATAACTTTGAGCTTTGACAATTATTCATATAACCAGATCATTCAAGAAGAAAAGAATTACTATTGAACCAGCATGATTTATATACAGTAATAATTCTCAACTTTTCAGTAAGATTTTCCCTGACCAAACTAATTAAAATTGCAACCCTCACTTCAACATTCCTCATCTTTTTCCCCTGCTTTATTTTTCTCCATAGTACTTATATGTCTAACCTACTGTATATTTATTTATTTTGTTTATTTTCTCCTTTTCTCCCCCACAAGAATGTAAGTGCCCTGAGGGCAGGGATTTTTATCCCTTTGTTCTTTGCTATATGGCCAGACCCTGGAAGAATGCTTGGCACATTGTAAGAACTTGATAAATTATTCATGAATGAATAAATAAACTGCAATCAGATTTTTTTTTCCTCCAAGGATGTAGCTTTGATACCTGGTGTTGAATAAACATGAGAAATGAGGTTCATCAGTGGCTGCTTCTCCTTATTCTCCCAGAGAATTCAGAACAGTGCTGTGGGCCATAAATTTAATGTGAATTGATACTACAGATGCTTTCAAAATACTTTAAAAATGCCCTAGCTGCTATGGAGACTGAAATATTGCAGACTTTTTGTCATTAAGTCTTTAACTTCATGGTTGTCTTTGGAAGTATACAGGCATCTCCCTATAAGCTACATCCCTTAATTTACAAATGTTTGTTTGTGGATATATATGTTTTCTGCATTTGATCACACTGTAGGAGATGGTATAACATTGGCCTTAAGGGCAATGGCTTTGGATTCAGATTGCCAGATTTGGAGACTGGCTCTGCTACTAATGAGGTCTGGACCTTGGGCAACCTAGCCTTTCTATGGCTCAGTTAATTCATTTGTAAAATCAGGATAATAATCATTACTCAAAGGTGGTTGTGAGGACTAAATGAAATAATGCATGTAAGTGCTTAGCCTAGTACTATGCACATTCCACGTACTTGGTTAATGAACCACATACTATTTTACAAAACTGCGGTCTCACAAAAAGCCTAAGCTGATGTACACTGTGGAACATTGTGGCGTAGAATATAGAGTAACGGCTGCGGAGTCCAAAGGGCAAGTGGTCTAATTGTGGCTTTGCTCCTTATCAGCTGTATGACATCAGGCAGCCCATTTGACTTTTCTGAAGCTTATTTTTTTTCATCTGAAAGTAGGAATAGGAGCAGTGACTAATTTGGGGTTGTTATAAACACTGCACTCAAAAAATTATGGAAACCTCTTGGCACATTTGTTCCATCATTGTTAGCTATTATTATTATTATTAGCATTAAAATTATGCAATTATGTGTCTGTCATATACAAAAGAATATTTAAATATTGATGACAGATTGTCAAATAGCAGTTTTTTATAAATAGTTTTTCTTTTAAAAACACTTAACACTGTTTAAATTACTTCCTTTTTATTTGCCTTTTGCCATTTTTCTTGCCCTTAGTTTTTCTTAAACTGCATTCTTAATTGAGATAATAAGCTTCACCATCAAGGTCCTTATAATGGAGAAAGTAAGGTTAATCAGATAATGGTGGGGAGGTATTTTTTTTCTTAATGTTTAAGGAAACGTTTCTCTTGTATAGCTGGAAAATAGATATTATTGTTCCATAGGGCAAGTAACCATGTTTGAATATATGAAGCAAAAGGATTTTGGACAAGAAGCAAGCAGATTTTTAAAAAATACCAATGATATTTTATTTAAAAGTCATATTTACCTATGAGTATTAATTATCTATTGCAGGGTAACAAATTGCCCCCAAATTTTGTAGCTTGAAATGACAAACATTTATTATCTCCTAGTTTCTAGGGGTCAGAAATCTGGGAGCAGGTTAGCCGAGTGGTGTTGGTTCAGGGACTCTGGTGGGGCTCCAGCCAAGACGCCATTCAGGACCATAGTCATGGGGTGGCTTGGCGGGAGATGGAAGGTTGCTTTCAAGACGAGAAGGCCTCAGTTCCTTGCTACCTGTCGGGAATTTCCATAGGGCTGCCTGAGTATTATGATGACATGGCCGCTCTCACATTCCTTCAAAAAATGATGCAAGAGGAAGGAAGAAGCTGTAATGCCTTTTATAACCCAGTCTTGGAAGTCGAACACCACTTCATATTCTGCTGGGAATGGGTCACTAAGTCCAGCCCACCCTCCAAGGGTGGGGGTGGTGGGGCCTTGGCTCCCCCTCTTGAAGAGAAGAGTATCAAAGAATTTTTGAACTTTTAATAAATTGCCATATCATGAATTTAAATAATATTGAATTATTTTATTTCGCATATTTACTCAGTGCCTTCTCTGTGGAGAGCTCTACTGTCCTTAATCTTTTGCTATTACATGTAACGCTATGATGAAAAACTTTTATCTGTACATATATTGATTCTCAAATGTCCAGGTATATTTATGGGATAACTTTCTATAAATAAAATTGCTGGGTTATGGGTGTGAGTAATTTTTATAGTTTTTACTTCATTGAGCATAAGGTGTTTATAGTTTGAACAGCAATATGTGGGTGTTTCTTCATGGTGTCTGACACAGTGTGTTAATAAACACTTGGACAAATTTTGCATATTAGTATAAAGAGCAATCTCCCATCCTACAGCTATTAGCATCCACCAAAGAGAAAGAGACATGATCACCTGGATAGGTAGGCATTCTGGTAACTCCTTGTCAGTGAACATAAAATTACTCTTTGCCTTATTAGTTAATTTAGTTATATTAGGCATGAGAGGTTATTAATCTTTATGAGATTTTACAAGCAAGTTTAGTATGGTATTTCCTTTAAGGCTCTTGGAAATGTGAGATATTGGAGACAGTCCAGGTAAGAAAAACTAGAGTTGGGGTAATTTATTCTAGAAAAAACAAGGCAATCCTTGTTGTAGAGAAAGGTAGCCCTCCCAGCACCATTTCCTTTTGCATAGTAAGAGGGCATTATGTTGGCTCACAGCAATTTCTTATCAAGGTATGAGAAGGAAATCCTCTTATTCATCTAATCCTTGGGCAAAGGTCTGAGGAAGGCTTTTAGGGATTGAAGAGAGTATGTGAGAAAACATCGATAGGGTGGAGAATGGGGCTTTGAGGAAGTGTCAAACAAGTCCTAGGTTAGGGAGTCATGAATTAGGGCCTGGGGGAAGAAGGGAGGGGATGTTGTCTTTGAGTAAAGAGAGTGTGATTTACAAGGCAGCCTAGGAAAAAAGGGGTGGGTGGGTTGATGGAGAAAGTAGACCTTGAGGGGCAAGACTGCTGCTCGTGGCTCCTCTTCCTAACTTTCTGCACCTGGGTCTTGGATGATGCAGTGAGTTTCGTGGGGCCATCAAGCACTTAGCAGACAGGAGATCACATCAGTGAAGGTGGTGAGGACAGCAGTCAGCAATCCACCAAAACACTGCTCGAGTTGGGTGCAGTGCCACAGTCAGGGAACGTGGGATTGATATACTAATTAGGAACATGGTGTTTCTTACCCAGGACCTACTAACTGTTTTCTCTTTGATAAATAACAATGAAATGAGACTAATGCTTTATGATTTAGAGTGTTTTTATTTGATTCCCACAATAAGGTGACTATAGGTAATAATAACAATAGATATTATAGTTCCATTTTACAGATAAGAAAACTGAGACTCAGGAGTATTAAGTAAATTGCTTTGGCTGCCACAGTAAGAAATGGTAGGGCTGGGAATCAAGCCCAGGGCTTCTCATGCTGTACTTAGCACCACTCTCTTTTCCAAGAAGGAGAACTTGGGGATATACTGAAGAAGGAAGATACTAATAAAATGTCTAGCACAGGCATCTTGTGTGGAAGGGAAGAATAGAGAAGCATATAATTTATGTGACTCACTCAGAAATGACATTAAAGGCTGGTAGGGATTTCATAGATCTTCTAGTTTAACCTCTTTCATATGTAAATGGAGAAACTGAGAATAAGAAAGCTTAAGTAAATTTTCCAAGGTCATCTGGCTAGTTATTTTCAGAGTGAGGATCGCAAAAAAGAGAATCAACTAGATTTTATGTCTCCTGCTGGAAGATGCTATATAATCTATGTACCATTTTTGCTAAAAACAAAAACTTGAGTCTGACCAAAACTCTAGATCTAATAATTAACTTACAGGAAATACAAGGGTAGAGAAACATGTTAGCATGTGTAGGGATGTAATCAACAAAATCCAGACCACAAGAAAAGTCTGCAGAACAAACTCTACAGATACAAACCAATTCCAATTTATAAATCTTACTTGCATCCTCAGGAGAGTAGAGCAAACTATACAAAGTTTATCAGACAATGAGGGAGATTTCAACATTGACTAGATGTTTGATGACAATAAGAAGTTGTTGAAAAAGTATTTTACGTGTGATAATAGTATTTTATTTGTCTTCTGTAAAATTTCTTATCTTTTAAAGAAATATACTTAAGTACTTTCAAATTAAAAGATAAGAAATCTGAGATTTGCTTCAAAATAATTCAGGGTTAAGGAGAGAAGTGAGTAGGAATAAATACAAAATGAGATTGGCCATGAGTTAATAAATTTTTAATTTATGTAAGGGTACATGGGTATATTATTCATTGTATACATTTGAGCTTTTCCATTAAAAATTTACTAGTGATATATTAAATAAAATTCAAACCTAAAATTGTTTTCTTTTTCTTAATAGATGGCAAGAAAGAAGTTGAAAAATTTTACTACTTTGGAGATTATGCTCAGTGTTCTTCTGCTTGCGTTGTTTATCATTGCTGTTACTTTAATTGTGCTTTTAGCCACAGATTCTACAAAATCAAAAGGTAACAAGTAACTCTGGGGCTCTCCCTCCATATATTGTTCTTATCAGAGAAAAATCTTCATCAGTGATAGAAAGTAATGTTTTCATGTTCATTAGTGTGGTGTGTGCATGTGTGTGTGTGGTTGTATGTATGTGTTCTATGTGTTTTGGGGCAGCTCAATAGGTATAGATTGTAGGTGTAAGTTCTGACACTTTTATTTCTCAATTTAGTTAACACATTGCAGGATTCCACAATTAACACTCAATGTATTTACTGAATAATTCTAATTCTGTTAATAATGGTAAGTAATAATTTCCTTATTCAAAAGGCAGTCAGATAAGTATATAGTCAATTAAAATGTTAGAGAGAATGAATAATATTTGATAGCACAGCAAAATGAGTATAGTCCATGATAAGTTAGGGTGTACTTTAAAATAAAGAGTGAAATTGGAATGTTTCTAACACAGAGAAATGATAAATGCTTGAAGTGATGAAAACTCCAAGTACCCAGGTTTAATTAATACACATTGTATGCCTGTATCAAAACATCACATGTACCCCATAAATATACATCTTTTATGTACTCATAGCAACTAAAAATAAAATATTTTAAAAAATGTTTTAGGCCAAAGTTTGGTTCTTTAAAAAATTACCTGAGTTATTTTATTAAAAATTTACTGAATTGTTTTTTCTCAAAAGAAGTGCTGGATTGTTTTGAGTTACCCATGGTTTCTGTTCTGAATTATCTAGGAGCAACTTCTTAGGTGAACCATGCTGTCAAGGGTCACCCTGTGCTATTTCTATTTTTTTGAGGAAGTTAGATTAATAATCTCAAAGGTTGTTCAACTCTTAAAATTCTGTGATCCTGAAGATGAAACTAAAACTGTTATGTAGAAACTGGCACAAATATGGAGTTTAATATACCAATTTTGACTTGGAAACCCCAGTGAAAAGAAAACTAAAAACTTTATTGTTCTGTCTCAATGTCATTATTTATATATTGCAGAGTACCTTAAAGAAAGCTCACCTCCTTATTTTAAAATGCAATCAAAGTGCCTTTTCTGTTTTACTGATCTTTTTTTTTTTTTTTTTTTTTTTTTTTTTTTTTTTTGAGACAGAGTCTTGCTTTGTTGCCCCGGTTAGAGTGAGTGCCGTGGCATCAGCCTAGCTCACAGCAACCTCAAACTCCTGGGCTTAAGCGATCTTACTGCCTCAGCCTCCCGAGTAGCTGGGACTACAGGCATGCGCCACCATGCCCAGCTAATTTTTTTTTTTGTATATATATATTTTAACTGGCCAGATAATTTATTTCTATTTTTAGTAGAGATGGGGTCTCGCTCTTGCTCAGGCTGGTCTTGAACTCCTGACCTTGAGCGATCCCCCCGCCTCGGCCTCCCAGAGTGCTAGGATTACAGGCGTGAGCCACCGTGCCGGGCCTGTTTTACCGATCTTTAAATCTGAGATCAAAGTTCTCTAGCCTTTGGGTAGGTTCTAGCTGCTAGTTTCTAGACTGGTGGGCTCCCTTTACATTTTTTGTCACATAAGACTTTATATTTACAGAAGAACATCATTGCTCAGAGGGTTCTTTGTCCAGGGGGTTGGTTGTTGCCTAAGCAAGCGGAGTTGAGTTCACAGAGCTTAGGATGGCACTTGCACTGCGAATGTTCTGTGTGGACCAGTTGCTGGGGGTGGAAACAAAGGACCAGGGCAGAGGTCTGCAGACTTTACTGTAAAGGGACAAATAGTCAATATTTTAGATTTTATGGGCCATGTAGTCTTTGTCATAACTACTTCATTCTGTCATTGTAGCTATAAACAAATAAATGGGTGGTGGTTGTGTTCCAGCAACACTTTATTTAAAAAACAGGCTTTTACCTAATTGGACTGAAGGCCATGATTTGCTGACTCCTAGACTAAAGAAGGTTGCTCTCCACCTTCATGAGTTCCTAATGTAATGGTGAAGTTCTTGCTCTTGTGCATGTTGTGGAAGAGGGACTTGGGGGTAGAAGGAAATAATGTCAGTATACATAAAGGTAAATACAGTCAGCAAGAACAAAATAAGGTTTTATAAAGTGAATGCATAAATTTTGAGGATCTCAGTGTGAAGCCCAATCAGTAGTAGAGTTAATATAATTGAAAGTGTTGAAAAATATTGAATGCCTGTGATATTAGACCTGTCTGATGGTTATTTTATGTTTGCTTTTGGGACAGCCCCAGATCCTGGAACAACTGGTACTCCAGAACCTGGAACAACTGGTAACCCAAATCCTAGGACAACTGGTAACCAAAATCCTGGAATAACTGGTAACCCAAATCCTAGGACAACTGGTAACCCAAATCCTGGGACAACTGGTATCCCAGGTTTGGGGACAACAGGTACCACTCCTGGTTCTGCTGAATGCCCAGTGGTAAATGAATCGGAACGAATAAACTGCATCCCTGACCAGCCACCAACAAAGGTTTGAGTTATGGATCTTATTTTCATTTAAGAGTTATGCCATTGAGTAGGTGTTTTGTTTTGTTTTGTTTTGTTTTCTATTAGTAACTCTCAGAGAGTTGTTTGTGTTGCACCTATTAGTCGTTCAGGCAATTTAATCCTGTATTCATGCTTGTATTGACAGTGCAGCTTCAGAAGAGGAAGAGGGAAATTCCTTTGGGTTGCCAGATTTAGCAAATAAAAGTCCAGGTTGCCCAGTTAAATTTGTCTTTTAGATAAACAATGAATAAGTTTTTAGTATACATGTGTCCCATGGAAGATTTGGTATTTACTTACTAAAAATGTACTTATCTCTTATCTGGCAACACTAGATGATTACTAGTTCTCTCTGGCTCTGTCACAGCCTGAGTTCTTGCTTTCTGTTTCTCTACCTTCTTCTTCCAAAGGTTATCTAGGATTTATAGTAAAAATTCACACAAAACATTGTTTAAAATAAAGACAACATTTCAAGAGCCATATTTTGGAAGGAAGAAGGTTTTAATGCCAGATTAAAGATAGTGCAGGCATCTGGGTATTTACTTTAGGCCAGTGTTTCCTGATCATCGGCTGAAGTCCAACTGATTGCCGTGATTATAAAGTGTGTTGCCCACACCATATTAGTCACTTTTTACTCCAAGAATAAAAGTGGTATCTGAATGGAAACAGAATGAAGCCTTCTGAGTGACCACTGAGATGGACAGATTTGCATAAACTACAGCGTAGTTGCTCGCTGCATGTAGGGCTTGGACACATGGTACTCTCACATTTATCTCCATAGCCATTCTATTCCCAGTGGGCTGCAGTAGTCTGTGATGTTCTAGAGAGTTGCTACTTTGGTTTTCAAATGTTCTATATACCAAAAGCTATTTTTTTCTTTCTATATACCAAAAGCTATTTTTTTCTTTCTTATTAGATGATAAATCTGCCCTAGTGGATTAATCATCTTAGGGGAATGGGAAGAGGTGGAGTTAGGTGTGAGCCTGGAAGAAAGAGGCATCAATATCTTCATCTTGGTTATCTCAATTAGACCAAAGCAAATGATTAAAGACAGAAAAATGAATGAGGAGTGAAATCTCAGTGGGAAGGCACGATGCCCCCAAATATGCAGAGATTTGGTGTTCTGCAGCCCAAATTCTGATGTGATTTGATTTCTTCCATTTCCATGAGCAATTTATTATTGGGTAGATCATGTAGGCAGGTGTGTGCCTGGAATGTGTTGATAGAACAGCAAGGAGTCCAGTGTGGCTGGAAGAGTGTAAGAGAAGAGAATAGGAGGAGATGAGGTCATGAAGGAAATGGCATGGAAGAGGGAATGTATGTGTACAGATCTTGTGGCCCAAGGGTAGTTATAATATTGGATTAACCACTTTAATCATTAAGAGTCCCTGATTATAAATACAATTAGAAGTTCAGAAATGAGAGTGACCGCTGTAAGCCAGAGAAGAAGAATCTTGATGCTGGGACATGTAACTTACTTAGGCCCCAAGGAGCAGACAAAAGGGAAGATGAGAGTATGGCTGGAAGAAGGGTTTATGTGAACTGTGTTGGTTTCCTAGTGCTGCTATAACAAAACATGGCAAACGAAGTGGCATAAAACAATAGAAATTAATTTTCTTATAGTTCTGGAGGCTTGAAGTCCAAAATCAAGGCTTTGACAGGATTGGTTCCTTTTGAGAGCTCTGAGGAAGAATCTGTTTCATGCCTCTGTCCTAGCTTCTGGCAATCCTTGGTGTTCCTGGGCTGTTCCTGGTGGGTGTATCACTCCAATCTCTGCCTCCATCTTCATCTGTTGCTCTTCCTGTGTGTGTGTGTCTGTGTCCAAATTTTCCCTTTTTATAAGGACACCAGTCATATTGGATTGAAGGCCCACCCTACTCCAGTATGAGTTCAGCTTAACTAATTACATCTGCAACAACTTTATTTCCAACTAAGGTCACATTTTGAGGTACTAGGAATTAGGAGTCCCACATATCTTTTCTGGGGACACAATTTAACCCATAACATGGACAAAGTCACAGAAACGGAAAGTGTGGAAAGTGGAAATTGTTACAGCTTGGGCCTTTGATTTTGACTGAAATGATATAGACGTGGTGTCAGAGAGAACTAAGGCAGCAAAGAGGGAACGGATGAGAGAGCAGCCATGGGATGTGATGGGCTGGGGCTGTGGAGAAGCCTGAAAATAGGGCAGAGAAGGGAATCAGAGCCAGACAAATAGCTTAGAATAGAAGAAGTGCCTAAGAACTGCAGATTGGAGCAGAGTGATGGGTCAAAATTAGTCAGGAAGTCCAGAGGCTGTGTTGACGACAAAAGAGAGGTCCAATGTGATAGGCAGTTAAGGATCAGGAAATCCTCAGAATGTGTTAAAGAATCAGGAAATCCCCAGGACATGACAAAGCAGTCAGTGCCCTAACCAGCCATTAGGGCACAGAAGGGCAGCAGTGTGGGCAGCAAGCCTGCTAAGGGAGGAAGGAGTTCCAGAATTAGACCAGCTTATGTTGCCAAGACTGCTCTGTTATATTAACACAATCCTATTCATCTGGCACCTTACCCTGACTGAAAAGAACATGACCTTCTCTTGGATTAGTGAAGAGACTTGCCTGCTTGAATTAGGAAGAAAGGAGACTGAACAGGGAGAGTGGATTCAGATTTTGGAAGACTTTGGAAGTCAGGTAGAGGAGGTTGGTTTTATGTGACACACAGCAGCTAGGAACAGCCATTTAAGTTTGAAGAGAGTCATGTACTGGGGGAAAAAAAGGAAGGAGAGAATAAAAGACTTAGAAATAAAGGTAAAAGAACATAGAAGGGAGAAAGGAAAAAGCACCTTCAGTATGGAGCTAATTGTCACAAAATTTAGCATTTTGAGTGATAAGTTCAATTTTTCTTGTCATAGAGTTTCATAGGGGAGATAAGATAAGAGAATAAATAACTAGAATATAAAACAAAAATTCTTAAGATATGAAAGTAATACCATGGGGATCACAAAATAGAAGATATTATTATCAGGGAGAAGATGAAAGTCTAGAATTAAAGATAAGTAGGATTTTGATAGAGATGGAAGGAATGGAAGTGAGTTCAAGATAGAAGGGATAATATAAACTAAGTTACAGAAGGGTCAATTGTGGGGCATGTACATGATGTATTGAATGACCCCATATGGCCAAGAGATAGGGTGGGTGCCAGAGAGAAGACAATGTTTAAGACTGTAAGGTAAATTGGTGCTTGATGGTACAGGACTGTTAAAAGCTACTTTGTTAATAGGAAGGGGAGTTGTGGTCTAGATGTGTTGCACCTAAACAGGATGTTGGTGTGCTAGGTTTGCAGAAAGTTAGTGTGCACCCATTTACTTGCCCTGTCATATTGTACTACTTATTTCAATAGCTCAGTTCAGCTATACTCAAAAGCTCACTAGTTATTTGGAAGCTTGCCTAGAATACTGTTGCATCCTAACTATGTCACTCTCCTAACAACACTCCATTTCATTATTGGATATTGGCAAACTTCAGATGTCATCACTGCCACAGTGATGTTTCTTTGGGGGTTTTGTTATAAGGCCTTTCAATAAATACTGTGGTATCAAGATTGCAGTTCAATAAATGACCTTTGGCTTTTTCTACATGTTGAACCCAACTGAATTACTCTATGACCTTGGAGTTCGTTTATCAGTGTGCTCCTCTTTTGCTTAGCCAGAGAGAAATACTGGCACTTTCAATGATCCACTTTCTCATAGGAGGTGTATCTTAGGCATTTTGTTGCATGTTTCATGGTTTCTGAGTGCAATATGCTGATCCAGACTGTTGCTGAGAGGCTGAGACTGTGGATAATGATGCATTTATATCATGCATATATTAAAGGGAATATAGCTGGAGGAGGAAGGTTGGGAAGAAATTATGAACACAGCAGACAGGCTGGGGAGAATGTTCTGGTGTTGAGACCACTGCTGTACCATTTGATCATTCCTATCTTCTCTTCCCTAGGGTTACACATAAAAGAACTAACAGTGTAAATTCCTCCACAGATGATTCTTGGTTGTAGATACCACTGTTTCTTGTTTCCAATTATGGGAGGGAGTCCTGTCCAGGGCAGGAGAAAGGAATCTGTTAAACCACCCTGAGTATTCTTGGGAGACTCTTTTTTGGAGAGAACGGACTCCAGGAGTCCCCTTCACAGGTCTCAGAAAAAGTATCGCTCAGTTATCTAAATCTAGTCCCAATCCTTAGTTCTGGGCCTGCAGCTGGCTAGAGGGCAGCTTCCCCAGATGCCTTCCCGCCACATCAGCCGAATGCGTTACCTCCTCACCACGCCTGCTCTTTCTTCTCAGCTATCAGATCTCTGTCAGTAGGTCTGTTGTTCTTCTAGTTTCTGAGGTGGAAATGGCAGAAGTTCTTCTTGGCTCTTCCCTTCTGCCAATATTTCATGTGTTTTTAAATATTTTCCTTAATATTTTCCTGAAAAAATGCTTCATTTCAATTCTCACTGCTGCACTAGACCATCATTACCTCATGCTTGGAAGCCTCAACTCCCTGCTAGCATCTCTTCTGAATTCCACTTCTCCATCTGTTCCATTACGTGCATGATTAAAACTGCTCTCTTTGACATCCTACTTCCGTTATAGTTCTACCCAACTCCAGTACCTATAGCAGTTCATTACTGTATGTGTCAGGTTCAAACATTTATTCTGTCATCTGAGACCCCATTTAACCTTTTTTATCCCTCTACAGCTTCACTTATATCGTACTCCCATGCAGATTTTAGATACAGCTCTCCACACTTATTACAAACCTATGCTTTCTGAAAGAGCCTGTCACTTTCCACTTCCTAATGAAGATTTTATCCCCAATTCCAGAACCCAGAGTTGAAAGATCCCATTGATGGCAGGGTGTGGAAATATCGAGTCAAATTCCAGATATCCAGCTTAGGAAAGAGATGGTAGATAACAATTTTAAAAAGTTTAATTTTTCAGGGTTAAAATATACTGTATGTGGGAGAGCAAGGTTACATGCTTAAGGTAAACCTGCATTCCCTAAGTAACCATTGCAGAATGATTAAGCTGAGAGCAGCTTACAATGAAGTGTTTTCCAAAGATAACAAAATACTAGTGGTAATCTTTATCATGATATTTGAGAGATTACCATATTTCTTATTCATAAACTTTTGTCATCTTTTATAGCAAACACACTTGGTAGTTATCATTTATTTATTTGGCTTATGATATCTTTTTCCAAATTTCAGTTTCTTTATTAATGTGTTTAAGGGATCAAGTTTTATGATATATTGGCAAGGATACTGCATTTTGCTAAGATCATTGTGAGTCTCCACCCTTAAAATAACTCTGTGCTTACACAGCATCAGTTAGGAGCCATTATCTGATGCTAGGAGGAGCAGAGGAGTAGAGTCCCAGGTAGAGACTTAAGTTCGTGTTTCACACCTTGAATTGCTAATGTAGCCATAGGGAAGGAACATGGCAGGGGAGCCAGGGTCCTGGGTCCTGGCCTTGGCTTTGCTTCTGAAAAGCTCTGTGACTTGATCACTAAGTCACATTTCCTTGCATACTATAAAATCCCTATAAATGAGGTGAAACAGTGGTGCTCAGATAAATTTATTCATTGAACAGATGACTACTGAACACTTTATGAAACTCTGTGGTCAAAAGAGTTTAGAACAGTGATCTCTAAGGTCCTGGTAAATGTTCTCTGATCATTCACCATAGTCTGAGTTGATGGACTAGAAAGTCTGGGTTATGGGAATGGCAGAGGTAGCACCTTGGTTTAAAAGTCTTTGCTGTCAGACCTCACCTTGGAGTGGAAGGAAGTGGCCAAGCTAACTTTCAAAATCTGATTCAAGATGTATATATGATAAAACAGTCTATAATTAGAGCATTTTATTGAGTGGAGATTAATTTTATTCACTCATTTGTGTAAACTTGTTGCACGTAAAACCAACTAGGAAGCATTTTCATCAGAAGGTGACTTGGAATTCCTTTATCATCAGGTGTTTTCAACTTCTAAAACTCCTGCTTCTATTTGAGAATGGGATATTTTCCCTCATTATACTCACTGCCCCTATATGGAGGCTTTCTGGTTTCACCTTTTTGTTCACAACCTCAGGTTGTCTTGGCATTTTAAAAAAGAAAGTCTTTATTTACCTATAAGAGTAGAAAGCAGAAGAGATATAGAAATTGAATGCTTTAAAAATGTATTCGTGTTTGGAATTTAGTTCATTTCAATGAGTGCATCTTGTGTGTTTAGGATTCCCTTTGGGTCAATGATAAAGCAATTCTCAGAGAAGTTGGAAGGCTCTGAATCCGCTGCTTCCTACCTACTCCATGCTCCCTGCACTTGGACTAAAACACTGATTATCATAGAACTTTTTGTGCTGCCATAACAGAATACTGGGTAATTTATAAGAATAGAACTTTATTCCTCACAGTTCTGGAGGCTGGGAAATCCAAAATCAAGGTGCTGGCATCTGGCGAGGACCTACTTGCAGCATCGTCACATAGCAGGAGGAGGACTGGGCAAGAGGGAGCCAACTCCCTCCAGCAAGCTGCTTTATGAGGGCACCTAATACCACTCAGGGGGAGGAGCCTTCATGACCTAGTCACCATTTAAAGGCCCTACCTGTTAATATTATCACATTTTTGACACCTGAATTTTGGAGGGGATACATTCAAACCATAACACCAGCCTAACTAAAATTGCTCTAAGTCCTCTGTTTTTTTAGAGCACAGTCTCTTCATTTGTCTACTCCTGAATAACAAACTACCTAAACTTAGCGGCTTAAAACAGCAATCGTTTTGTTCAATCCCATGATATTATGGGTCAGAGATTCAGGCAGGGTTTGGCTGGGTGGTTCTTCTGTTTCACATGGAGTTGACTGGGATGACTTGGTGGTATTCAGTTGGTGACTGATCTGATCTGGAGGGTTTCAAGATGGCTTTACTAACATGCCTGGCACTTTGGCAAAAATAGCTGTAAGGCTGACTTCACCTGGGCCCCTCTCTCCCTCTGTGTAGTCTCAGAGTCTCTCTTGGTGGTCTATCTAGGAGGATAGTTGGAATTCTTAAATGTTGGCTCGGGTGCCAACATGTAAGCATTCTTATATGGTGCTTACATGTTTGCTGCACTCTGTTGATCAAATCAGTCACAGGCCAGCCTAGATTCAACTGGAAGGGCAACAGACCCCACCTCTTGATGGGAGGTGTGTCAGAGAACTGAAGCCATTTTAAATGGCCACAGAGGAATACTTATTTTGCTCAAAATAGTGTAAGGGCTACTATTAAGCATGAAGGCTGTGGTGAACTACTGAGTATTACAGGGTAGGAGGGAACTGCACAGGATTAGAGGAGTCAGCACTGGGAATAGGGTGGGTGGCAGGGCCAAGTGACTGAGACCTAATGGGGACTGGAAGGAGCCTATCCACTCCCTCCAGTGGCAGGAGACTACTGGTGCTACTGACACACTCAAGCGGACTCTCACTGGGTCTGGGATCACTTCCTTTTAACCTGTTTGTATTTATCCTTGCAACTTTGCCCTCTTTCTTTTCTAAATGCTGAAGTTGCTGAGATCCTGATTTTTTTTTTTATCTTAGATTTTCTGCTTTCTAATCACCTAGTGATTTACGCATTCCAAGGCACCTGTAATCTTATCAGTGAATTATTTTCAACTCACATCGTGAAACAACATATGAAATTGCTCCTGAGAACATTTCTGGTTGATAACTAATTTCACCTTTGGCATATGCTTTTGGGAATAGAAGGTGGTAATTATAAAAAAATGCATTTTTGTGATTTTTTTTCACTTAACATTGTGAGTTTTATCTATGTTGATATATATCTCTAGTTTGCTTATGCTCTCCGTAATTTAGTAAATCAAAATCACCATTTCTTCAGTTAAGAGAAATTTAGTTTTCTCCAATGTCTTGCAGTTACAACAGTGCTATTCTAAATATTCTTGTATGTATTTTTACTTGCATACATGTGATTTTGGGTATACATCTTCAAGTTTACTAGACATTATCAAATTGATCTCAAAAGTAGCTGTGCTAATTTATCATCTCACTATCGTTCTCTGCATCCGTGATAACATTTGGAATTGGCAGCCTTTTTAAATTTTGTCATTTTGAGGTTATAAAATAATATCTTGTTGTGGTTTCAGTGCCAATTTTCCTGAATGCTAATCGGGTTAACGTCTTTCACGTATTTATTTTCTGTGAATTTCTTTTCAGTCTTGCCCAATTTTGTATTGGGATGTTTATCTTTATCATTTTGGTCTGTACAAGTTTCTTATTTGTTTAGTCATGTTATTCTGGATTCTAATTTTTATTTTCATCATATGTGCTGCAAATATATACTCTTTTGAGGCTTTGGTCACCTATTTTATGCTGTTTTGGTGAACAAAAGTTTTACATTTTAATGGAGTCAAGCCTACCAACATTTGTGGTTTGTGTTTTGATATTTATATAATGCTATATTATATCGTATCTCAAAAACAATTCCAGGAAGATTAAAGGAAGAAACTACAGACTTAAAAGGAAAATAAAGGATCTAATATAATAATAATTGACTTATTTATTCTAATTTTTTTCTATAAATTTTCTTGAATTTCTACCTAGACAGTATCTATCTGAAAATAATGATTATTTGGCTATATACTTTTCACTCTTATACATTTTTTTCTTTTCATGTCCTATTATTAGGACCTCCAATGATCAAGGATATGCAAATTAAAACCACAATATATTTTTAAATTATAAACAATCTTAGACATGAGCCACTTAGTCTTTTTTTCTGATTCTAAAGGAAATGCTTCTGTTTCTAATATGTCACCATTTAGTAAGATACTTATTGTAGGTTTTTGGTGAATACCCATTATCAAACTAAGGAAGTTACTTTTTATTCCCAGTTTGCTAATAATTTTATTATGAATAGATGAGGAATTTAAATGATTATATGGTATAGTTTCTTTAATAAATTATTGTGATGAATTATACAAATGGATTTTCTAATATTAAAGGATCTTTGCATTTCTGGAAGAAACATTACTTGGACATTATTCATTTAATATATTACTGATTTCTGTTGTTAATTCTGCATGTGCCTTTTCTTTTAGGCATTTACATTTGTGTTCATGGATAAGACTGGACTCTAGTTACCTTTTTTCTTTCATGTTTGCTTTTGGTATAAAATATTTCCTTCTTCATTTCTTCTCTCTCTCTCTCTCTTTCAATCTATCTCTCTCTCTCAGGCATTAAGAAACAATGGGGGCCGGGCGTGTGGCTCACACCTGTAATCCTAGCACTCTGGGAGGCCAAGGTGGGTGGATGGCTCGAGGCCAGGAGTTCGAGACCAGCCTGAGCAAGAGCGAGACCCCGTCTCTACTAAAAAAATAGAAAGAAATTATCTGGCCAACTAAAAATATATATATAGAAAAAATTAGCCGGGCATGGTGGCGCATGCCTGTAGTCCCAGCTACTCGGGAGGCTGAGGCAGTAGGTTCGCTTAAGCCCAGGAGTTTGAGGTTGCTGTGAGCTAGGCTGACGCCACGGCACTCACTCTAGCCCTGGCAACAGAGCGAGCCTCTGTCTCAAAAAAAAAAAAAAAGAAGCAATGGGAGTTGGAGAAGGGGAAGACTAGGGTAGAGCAGAGCTTGACTGGGTCTTAAACAGTGTCTTCAGAATCTGGTTTCTCTTATCTCTGAGTTCTATTCAGTCCTCCTCTTTGTGTTGGTGTAAGGGCCTTTATATATCCATCATATAAAAAGTAACATTTTTGGGCCACATTGTCTATCAATTACTGAGGGAGCTCTTTAACAATATTCCATTCTGTACTATCTTAATTGTACCTTGTGATTATTTAAACTTTTCTTGTATACATTTTTAGTCTTTATTTTAGGTGTATATCAAATTTGAGCTGCAATATATTCCTGGTGGATTGAAACATTTATCATCATATAGTGACTCTATCTCTCCCTAATAATAACTTTTTACTTAAAGTCTATTTTTCTGATGTTAATATAGCTATACTAGCTTTTAGCTAACATTCTTCTCATGTATTTATTTTCCTCTTTTACTTTCAGTGCTTTTGTGAGCCTAGGTTTTGAATGCGTCATCTATAAGAAGCCTTTAGCTGGATTTATATCTTTAAATGTAATCTGTCTTTTTAAGTATTTAAAGTGTGATAATTGACATGACAAATTCTTTGTAAGGTCTCATCCTGTGCTTTCCATTTGCTCTGTTTAGGTGCTACTCCCTGCCCGCACTCCTCATAACTGTCTTCCCTCTTAATTTTTTGGCCTGGGGATTTCCACACTCCCCCCTACCCCAACCGGTTTTCCCTCAGTACTGGTAGTTACACATTCTATATTATTTGGCAATTTCTCTTAAATCTTAATTCTCATATCCAACTTGAAGGGGCATTTTGTGTCTTGGGTGTACTTCTTTTTGTGTGCCTTCATTCCGTTCATGCCATCATTTTTCACAGCTTCTCTCTAAAACTCTTTTCCCAGGTCTCACATACTTTTAACTCTCGTGTGGATCTTGCTCTGCGTCTCGTCTCTTCCTCTTCTCGTACCTGCTCAGCCCCACTGCAGGAGCTGGCATTCTCGAGTTGGCACGTAAAGACTGCTTATTTCCCCTGCTCCTTTGGCCACCCTGATCTTTACCCTTTCCAGTTCAATGAACGAATTATTAAGCTCTGCAGAGTGTGCAAAAACTATTCTGCTTAACACCCCTTTCAACACCCTTCTCTTCTCTGGTTATACTGAGGTTTCATCTGAGTGGATTTCTAAAGGAAATAACAAAAGCAAAACAGCTGATTGCAGTTGAGTTCACAGTGAAACCTGATCCCACAGCTATATAACCGCATATGAACATGGTTTTTCATCCATATCCTTGGCTATGAGTGTAAAAATGATCATTTAATTAAATTTAATTGTTACACAGCTAAGCAAAAAAGATTTTTCTTACCATTTGCAAGGCCATATCCTTCCAAAAATGTGCTTAGAGCTACAAAACGCAGAGTCTGGAAAAAAAGAAACGAATAGTGAGAGAACTAAGTTTGGGTCTTGCCTTCTCAATAGCTAAGTGACCTTTGGCAAATCATCTCTCCTGTGTGAACCTTCACCTATTTGGCCTCAGGTTCTTTATCTGTAACATTATCTGGCAGGATATAATGGTTATCTATTGCTGTGTAAGATATTATCCCAAAACTTAATGACTTAACATAACAAAAGTTGTTTTCTCACTGTTTCTATAGTCAGAAATCTGACCTTGGCTTAGCTGGGTGCCTCTGGCTCTGAGTCTCTCGGAAGGCTACATTCAAGCTGTCTGCCGGGACTGTGGGATGATCCTTGTTAAGCTCACTTGTGTGACTGTTGGCAGAATTCATCTCCTCAGGTGTTGTTGGACTGAGAAACTCAGTTCCTTGCTGGTGCCTCCTAGCTGAAGAGAATTGCCGCAGTTCCTTGCCATGTGGGCCCTTCTACGATAAGACAACTTGCTTCTCCCAGAGCAAGGACTCTAACAGAGAAAATGAAAGAGAACGAGCAAGACAGAATCACAATCTTTCTCATCTAATCTTGGAATCGACGTCCAGTTTCTATTAGTTGCAAGTCACTAGGTCGAGCCTGTACTTAAGAGATTTCTTTACACTTTTTTGTATTTAACCTCGTTGCTTCTCTCAAACTAGTTGGTGTGAGAAAGGAATTATATTAATTTTAGTTTTCACTTGATTCAGCCATTAATTGTGGTACAAGGCAGGTATCTTCCTTAAGAATTACAACCTATTTGGGAGTCAAGGAAAGATTATTTTCTGCCTCTGGAGCAATTGAGAGACTGTGTACATGTCACATATATCACATATGTGTAATACACACATGTATATGTAATACATATATTTAAAAGTCAAAGCCAAATTAGTTTGATTTGAAAGCTTCTGAGTAAAGTTGATTGCAAAGTCTTTTTTTATTTTTAAAGTCAAAGCCAATATAAATGAAGTTCCCTTTGTAATTTTGTATTACTGGTGATATAAGTATATTATGGTTTAGAATAGTTAAATATATTTATGAGTTTTATTGTGATGAAAGCTATGGAATGAATCATGCTTCCCGCACTGTTAAATAGGAACGACACTGGCCAGGAAAAATGGCTGTGAGTCGAAGCTTTGCCATTGCCTGGGATACAGCACAATTTCTCTAAATGTCTTTTTTGTGTGTGTGTGTGTAAAGTGAGGTTATTAATGCCACAATCACAAATTAGCTGTTTTGTGCTTTATAAATGATAGTGTTCTACAACTAAATGGAGTTACTTAGACTAAGTTCTTGTTTCAGGCCACATGTGACCAGCGCAGCTGCTGCTGGAAACCTCAGGGAGCTATAAGTATACCCTGGTGCTACTATTCCAAGAATCACGGCTACCAAATGGAGGGTGACACTGTGAGCACAAATGCAGGTAAGCCAGACTCTGCCACAAGGTAGGAGTTCCAGACCCTATGGAGGTGGGCTCTGTGTTCCCCGGGGGAGAGCTGTGGCAGCCTGCAGAGTACTGCTCTGGGGTGCCACACTACACATGTGGCAGAAGGTGTATTGTGCGCTGCTAGAATCTTTTTCTTTTAGAGATGAGGTCCCGCTATGTTGCTCAGGCTGGCATGCAGTGGTGCAACCATAGCTCACTGCAGCCTTGAACTCCTGGGCTGGAGCAATCCTCCTGCCTCAGCCTCCCAAGTAGCTAGGACTGCAGATGCACACCACTGTGCCCAGCTAATTTTTCTTATATATTTTAGAGACAAGATCTTGCTACGTTGCCCAGGCTCATCTCAAACTCCTGGCCTCTAGCGATCCTCCTGTCTCAATCTCTGGAGTTGCTGGGATTACGGGTGTGAGCCACTCATCCAGCTGAACCTATTCGGGCATCAAGAAACTATCACTCAATCGCTCTCTGCCTTGGAAGTTCAGAGACCATGTTCTATTTCTGGCTTCACCTTTATGTACCTTTCTAAACTTGTGCAAGCATCATAAACTTTGTTGTCCTCAATTTTATCACGTTTAAAGTGGAGTATTTGGAATCAGTAATCTCTGACTACTTCCAACTCAACTTTATGTAATTATCATGGAATGGAAACAATTCCAATTTTATTCAAATATGTTATGAAAGGTACCTAGTCAATGTCAGTGCTCATGGACTGCACATCCCCTATTCTTCCTCCTTCCCTAAAATGCAGAGCATAAAAATGAACATTCTGGGGGATAACAGAAAGTGACTACTTTGGGGAGGATCAGTATAAAGTAACAGGGTTTTTACCCTTTCAGATCTTCTTGGTCTGATGGGCTTTTCTCATAAGGTCTTAACTCTCACCTGGTTTACCATTTAATTAGGGAGATGGCATTAATGTCTATGATCACCTGTAATGTAATATGGAAATAACTGAGCAGGAATAATGTGTATATATAAATTGGGGCTGAGAGTGTAAAGGGTATCTTATTAGCACAGAATGACCCATAGGCTGGTGGAATGAGAGTAAGGCCTTTTTGGGGAGGTTTTTCAATGAGATTTTGTGGAAGGGAGGCAGAGATGTTTAGATAAGCACATAGCTTCAAGACCTGCTCTAGATAGTATGTGTGCATGATGGAGTATATATCTCTCTCTTCCCTTCTTTTGAGAAATAAAGGCTTTTCATCAGCCCCTTTGAAGTGAAGCTTAATTTTTACATGGCTATTATTTGTGAATTTACAGAGCTGGCTATGACAACTTTTTTCCTCCTACATGTTAGGATTCACAGCCCAGTTGAGAAGTCTGCCTTCTTCATCTTTGTTTGGAAGTGATGTCAACAATGTCCTTCTCACGGCAGAATACCAGACATCTAACCGTTTCCACTTTAAGGTTGTAGTTTGTTTATTTTTTTTTAAATCTTTTTAAGAGGCTCTTGTTCCCTACCTGATTACTGCAGTTACTACAAAATAGAAAATTTTGCTAGTGGGGGTATTTTTCTCTACTGTCATTATGATTTATCACCTATATATTGAAGGCTTTTATAGCCCTTCTTTAGTGTGATAATTTTCTAAGTATGTTAATATATTATAGAGTTTACTGGTGAGCTTTGGCTTTCATTTATTTGCCTTAGATTCCATGTGAAATATAGTAAGATGGGGGAAAAAAACAATTGTCACAGCTTTGAATTTTCTAGGGCTAACCCATCTCCGCACATGTGCAGTATATATCTCCACCTAAAAACTAACTTATGCTCAAATGTTAAACATTTGAATTTGGTAACATGATGGGTACATCCACCGTAGACATAATGCCAGTGTGATCAGTGCCTGATTCCAGCACCGCAAACACAGACACTGGGAAGTACCAATGTTAGTTGGGACACTTATGTTTTTGAAAAACAGAGAAGTTTTCACTTTGGCTTTCTTTCTGTTTAACTCTCTGTGTAGTTTACTGACCAAACCACAGACAGGTATGAAGTGCCCCATGAACACGTGCAGCCCTTCAGTGGAAATGCTGCTACTTCTTTGACCTACGAAGTCGACGTCTCCAAACAGCCATTTAGCATCAAAGTGACCAGAAGAAGCAACAATCGTGTTTTGTAAGTTGGGGAAACCTATCTGGGGATCGGGGTGGGGAGGTTATGGAGAAGGGAGGTCTGTAAGTCTGGGGAAGGGTTCATTTCAACAATATTCCAGAAGGTTGTGAGCGCACTATTGGTGACCAGACTCTCTGCCTCCTAAAGTGTGTAATTTTTTGTGTCTTTCTTCCTTCCTTCTGTTCATGCAATCATTTTTTTCTCTTTATTTTTTCCTTTCTTTTCTTCATCTGTCTAACCACCTGCCCACCAGTGAATATTTACTGAACCTCTGTTATAGTATAGGTGTGGTGTTCTGGTCATGTGATAGGGTGTCTGGGGCGGGGGGTGGGCAAATGTAAGAAATGTACCATGTGGTACCTGTGGAACATTTCAAGGAGTCCTGATCCCTTGGTGTCCATGGAAAAATGTCATAGGAGGACAACTGGGACTGATTAAATAGGGACTATTGAGTCATTGACATATAAACAACACTTTTCTAAGCAAGTATGTTCTCTCCACCCCACTCGCTCACCTGTCATTGTACTTTCTACCTGTGTCAAGGTTTGACTCAAGCATCGGGCCCCTCCTGTTTGCCGATCAGTTCCTGCAGCTCTCCACCCGACTGCCTAGTGCTAACGTGTATGGCCTGGGAGAACATGTGCACCAACAGTACCGGCATGATATGAATTGGAAGACCTGGCCCATATTTAATAGGGACACCACCCCCAATGGGGTAAGCTTTCAGGATGGGCTACTTTCCACTGAGTATCATAGCCTCATTCTTGAAGGTCATATCTATTAATGTAACATAATGTTTAAGAGTAAGGTTCTAGAGTGAGAATGCCTGGGTCTGAGTTCTGGCTGTACTACTTACCAGTTATATGGTCCTGGGCAAGTTACTTACCTCTGTGTCTTCAATTTCTCATGTATACAATGGAGATAATATCTCATAGGGTTGTTGTGAGGATTCAATGATTTGATACATGCAAAGTGTATAGGGAAACGTCTACCACTTAGAAAGTGCTCAATAAATGCAAACTACTTTATAATATCCCTCTAACCAGTTGTAGAGAAAATGTTATTAATACCTGCACTCTGAGCAACCATTGATTATAATCTCCATATTTTTAGGTTAACCTTTAAAAATCACCGACTTGCCAGGTTTGCCAGCAAAACAGGATAAAGTACTAGCCAAAACAATGTATGACTCTTTTGTGTGTGTAAAGTATTATTGGAACAGTGAAAGAATAGACAGAGTTTTGTTGTTATTATTGTTTTCTTTTATATTTGCTTTTGTTTGTTTTGGCTGCTAAAGCTTGAAGGTACACTGGTTTCTGGGCTTAGCAATATTCTATGGTTCAGGGGTTTTCCTGATTAACCAGAACTAATAGTTGGATGAAAGGAGATTATAGTAATAATAATAATAATAATAATAATGAAGCAACCATTTGATATATTATTCCTATTTAGAAAAAGAACCCAGAAATAATAAGAATAATTGTTTCATTTAATAAACAAAACTGAGGCCAGAGAAGCCAAATTAATATCCCAAGTTAAAATAATTTACAACAGAAAAAGAATCTAATCCCTACCCTATCTTAAAGCTCATGCTCTCTCTATATGCCTATCAGAAAAGCTGTTGCGTCAGAACAGCTTATCTAGGAATGGCTGGTGACAACTGTTTAATTAAGGAGCCTGAGATCCCTGCTATTCAAAGTGTGCAGCATGGGAACCACCGTGTGACAGGGGTGATCCTTCAGTCCCTTCTTCCATCTGTTGATGAAAATCTGCACTTAACTAAAATGCCCATGTAATTGGTGTGCACACCGAATTTTGAGAAACACTATTGTAGAGCAATGATTCTCAAATGTGACTACACATTGGAATTATCTGGGGAAATTTAAAAAAATAGCAATGTCTGCTTCCATCCCTAGGAATTCTGTTTTAATTGTTCTGGGGTGCAATACAGGTTGAGAACTCCTGTTCTGGAGTCTAGAGGACTGGCCTGGGCTAGAGCTTCATCTAGTTGTCTGATTCATATTGACTTGATGGCTCTCTTGCAGATGAGGCTATGGCAGGGGACTGCAGGTCTCTCTGAGAGGGAAACTTTTTCAAATTATGGTTTCAAAATTCCCATCCTCCCACCTTCTGACAAATATCACAACCTCCATATTCCTATTAGATGAATGGTCATAGCTGGCTCATCTTTTAAGAAAACACTAGTTCAGTTAATACCAACCAAATATATACCTTATCTTTTAAAATTTATCTGTGTGTTTATTGACTGTTAATTCCCTGTCTGTTACAATAGGATGTGGGCATGGAATATGTTTCTTTAAAAAATCTCATTGTAATCATTTCTATATGTACATTTGAAAATCTCCTTTAGAGACTCAGAACTTCTAAATTATTGATTTATTTTTTACATAAGGTCACTCAAGGGTGATTAAAAATACATCTCTCCTACATTGCTGTTTGCAAAACGTGTGATATTATGGATGTTAGATTGCATCTCAATGTTAAACCTTCACTAATAGATGTGTGAATCATGAAAATTATGTAAATACAGAAGTGAATTATGGACATAAAATGGTCATGCCATTTGGATAATGGTACCAGGCAGCTTTTATGTAATAACTAATGGCAAATATTCATGGCTAGTGATATATAAAATAAAATTTTGTTTGTAGTAAAATGTCTTAGAAGGGAGGATATAACAAGGAACTAGCAATTTGTATGACAATGAGCCTCAAATAACATCTTTTAATTTGATTTTGGTATTTCCTGTTTTGGTTTATTAGCATCTTAGAAGAACATAATGGCCTTATATAATGAAGCCTAATTATGCTGGACTGTTTTGAAGTGGTTTCATTGTTCTGATAGGTAGTTGTGGATGTTGGAGATGAGAGCTGAATAATCTTTACCTGAAATGGCAATATATAATTGCCACTTTGGCAAATACTCAATTCTAACTGTGATTCTTAGTAGAACAAGCTTTATTTTTCTAGCCTAGCAATGCTCTAGAAGCAGAGGAATCCCAGAGCCTTTTAAGATTTATGTGGTTTTCCTTTAAAAAGCTTCTGCTTCTGGAAAACAGTATTTATGGGTAGAACACCTGTTCATTATTTGCATACAAAACCCTTCCTAATGGGTACAAAGTCACAATTAGAAATAAGTGTAGTGTTCTATTGCACAATAGGGTTACTATAGCTAACAATAATGTATTGAATATTTCAAAATAGCTAGAGGAGAGGATTTTGAATGTTCTTACTACAAAGAAATGATAAATGTTTGAATTTATGGATATGCTAATCACCTCAATTTGATCATTTCACAATGTATACAAGTATCAAAACATCACACTGTACCCCATAAATATGTACAATTATTGTGGGTCTATTAAAATTTTTTAAAAATTTCTAAAGTAAAAAATCAAATATCTTAAACTGTGTTAAAAAAAAAAAAGAATTCCCTGTCAATTACCCACATGATAGGATGGATTACCTAAGCCAATTTAGCGATATGGTGTTTAGATGACTTGGTTGTAAATTTTGGTTTTTAATTATCTTTCTGCAGGATGGAACTAACTTGTATGGCACGCAGACATTCTTCCTGTGCCTTGAAGATGCTAGTGGATTGTCCTTTGGGGTGTTTCTGATGAACAGCAATGCCATGGGTAAAAGACTAAAGGAATATTCAGGAAAAAACAAGCACAAGAATGATTTTCAATCTTTTTCTTAGAGCCCTAGGATAAAAGGAATGGATCCCTTTAAGAACGACTGAACCATAGCTTAGAGAGGGCCTTATATATATTCTCTAATTGTTCCACCCCTACTTCATTACCTGTTGTTCCATAGTAACCATGAGTAGGGGATTTTCTCCTAGCTTATGATTTTCCTGAATCTGGTGGCCTCTGTTAGAATATTTTCTATTATAAAGTTAAGATAGCTAGCCCTTCCTTATAATCTACTCTGAGACACTTTCCACCACTTTGTTCTTCTCCCTCCTTAGCCTTTTATTCAGTAGATCCTAGGGACAATGAATTGTCATAGGGGCAAAGGAGATGTATCAGAATCTTCCAGGATTGATGGTGGGCATAGAACACTGATCCCTGAATTAAACCAGAGCTACTCAAAGTGTGGTCCTTGGATGGTTCACAAACTGTTTCAGGTCTATAGAAAGATAAGTATAGAACTGAGAGTAAGCATTGCTCTAGCATCTACATGCATGCATGAACCTTTTTCTAGTAACTCATGCTATTTTATAAAAGTATCAGTTAAAATTGCAAATTAAAAAAATAAAGATCTGATTCTTCACCACCAGATGTTTGAGAAGCACTCTACATGATCTAAGATGATTCTAGGATACCTAATTCTCAGATATCTAGTAAAATCTTAGATGTTCCTAAGGTATTTAAGATACCTAATATCTTAAAGCTAAGATAATACAAGGACTGTACAGTTTCAGGTAGGTGAAAGGAACCAGAAAACAAACCAAGTCAGACTGAATGGGAAAGGCCACAAGGTTCTAGATACTCTGTGTGATTTGTTCCTATGACCAGAGAGTACATTTCAATAGCTCTTGAGGCCTTTTGACCCTAGATGCAAACCAAGATTATAAAGCAATTCTGAGAATGGTGATTGGAGCTTAGAGGGATTTTGAATTTATGATATAATCTCTGACACTTTTTTTAATTTGGCTTTTGCTTGATGTGAGAATCACTGAGGGTAGCACCTCATTATGTCTAGTTGGGTTATATTCTCACAATAATAATGGGGTATGGGGCTGGAACAGCATGTTCTGTGGTTGTGAATGTCAGGGAGGAAAAACGTTTCCTCTAACCTCTTATTAATAAGTTTAATTCTTGGGGACCTGCAAATTAAAGTGACAAAAAGATTAGCAAGAGAAAGACAGAGATTATTTACACATGCAATACTGGTACACACAGGGGTGCTCAGTGATGAGTAATTCAAAGGGGTGGTTAGAACTTGGCTTATGTGCCATCTTAATAGGTAAAAGGAAAGGGGAGAAAGACACTTCTGGAGGAACAATTGACTTTTTGGAAAAATAAATGGACCCTTAGGAGAACAGATGGGAAATTTGATAGTCCTGTGACAATGTCTATCTGAAAATTATGCTTATCTTCTCAGATTAGAGGTGCTTCTGGGCGTAGATTTATGACAATTGAGTTGTGTGGTTTTTTTTTTTTTTTTTGAGTTCTTTTTTAAGCCTCTCGAATTGAGGCTCTGCTTTTAGGCAGATCAGAGATTTCAGTAACTTAAATGCCTTCAGCACAAAATAATTTTTATGCCACAGTGGCTGATTCCGGACCTCTTCATGAACCTGGCTGCTTTTCCTCAGAGCCTGGGTCCTGGCACAGGGAGCTAAGACACTCCAGTCTCTATTGTTAAAGTCTGTTCTGGAACAAACGCTTTGGCTCCCATGCGCCACAAGGGTGGACTTTGATCATCAGACTTTATCTCTTTATACAAAATGTAAGGCATTAGGCTCACATTATTAATGTTCAGATGGTTAGTAATCCTCTTGTATAAAACTTGGTAGTTACTCTCTAGAGTAAGTTCTAAGCTCTAATTTTTATTTTTTTCATTTTTAATCTTTCAAGAGGTTGCCCTCCAGCCTGCCCCAGCCATCACGTACCGCACCACGGGGGGCATTCTCGACTTCTATGTGTTCCTGGGAGACACTCCAGAGCAAGTTGTTCAAGAATATCTAGAGGTAAACTTACGGTATCATGACTATGACTGAGGAAATCCTAAATAGCAAGTATTTAAGAAAAGTTAATTTAATATGCAAGTGTGACCCGTGAAAATCTGCTGTGACAAATTTGAGACATTAAAGAACAGATTTCATGTATGCAGTGGCAACTTGCTTTATAGCATTTTTATGTTATAAAAAGGTGAGAGATTATAAAAGCACCTAAACATGGCTCTACCCTCAATAATTTATAAAGAGGCTGGAAAAATAGATATGAACATTCTAACAATGATGGATCAGCATGTTGGAAAATGGAGCATGTTTTGTATTCCCAAACCAATGCTTAGAAAAATTTTTATTAAAAATAGAATATTTGCTAACTTTCACTTGATGTATTTCTCTCAGCTCATTGGGCGGCCAGCCCTACCCTCATACTGGGCCCTTGGCTTTCATCTCAGCCGTTACGAGTATGGAACCCTAGACAACATGAGGGAGGTCGTGGAGAGAAACCGTGCAGCCCAACTCCCTTATGTAAGTAAGCAAGGCTTCAAAAATTCTCCAAAATAAAGAAATTCCCTTGAGGAATTAGAACAACTGTTTATATTTTCTCTCCCTGATTTTTTTAAATTTTGTAATGAAATGACTTTTATGTAGTCATAATACTAGACTTTCTGTGTTGGACCAACAATTTTTTCAGGGAATCCTACTGCTTTTTAGCAGGAAATAGTACTTGGAGACCACGACTAAGGGTTAGGAGGCACTCTGTTTTTGTCTCTATTTTTCTTATCACGTATTTTATTAGTAAAGTTTTGGGGGCTTATTATACTGACTGAATTTTACATAATGTATTTTTATTTGAGTTCTCAAGGCATTTCTCTCTCTAGCTTGGATTGTAGCATTTTAATGCCCCTCAGTATAGATTTTCTCACTTTATACATTTTCTTGGTTGGATTGTTTTGACTCAAAAGCATCATGGCAGGGACTGACCATAAAAGTGATATCATATTTTTAGAAATTTTTCTAAGATTCTGATATAAGCTTGATTCTTAGGTTTGGTGTCAGGTAATAAATGGTGCAGATCTGTGATCTCCCTTTCCCTCTTCAATTAATATACTTTGATGTTTTAAGGGGAAATTGAGGAAGTGGAGTAATTCTAGACCTCAAGGATTTAGGACAAAACATTTTACTAGTACACAACCTTGAGCCATCTAGCTCAGCATCCTTTTTTCATAGATAATCATCTGAGGTGTTTAGGAGGAATAATTTGACTGAAACCACATAGCTGGTTAGTGACAGAACTGATACTACATGATTAAATGGATTTAAAAAATTATGTAAGTTTTAGGTCCATGTGTTTTTCCATTGGAATTTTGATTGCTATTCAACTGGCAATAAATGGAGTTTGCCTTTCTGCATGGTGTGGTCACTTTGCAATTGAAGCAGAACTTCAGTAGATATTTTGGAATTTGGGGGAAAGAAAGTCCATAAATATGAGTGTAAAAGAAAGTACTTAACACAATTAAGATTCAAAAAGCCTAGGAGCACTGAGGAGGTGGGGGAAGCAGACAGAGTGGATGAAGATGTTCATTCTTATTATCCAGCACTCAGCAGCTTTATTCCTGTGGGGGTGGGTTGGGGGAGGAGTGACAGGAGGAATGGTAGAGGCAGGATTGAGGTGAAGAATAAGAAGCACAACCTCTGCGATAATGACACCAAGTGGTGAACTCCTGTGGCAGACACTATGCTAGATGCCTTCTTTAGTTATCTTAACAACCCCTGTTTAATATTAGAGCCCCATTTAAGATTAGAAACCTCATTTAATACTAGAAAATCAGAGGAAATGGTTTTCAAACCCAGATTTCTAACGTCCTAGTGGATGTCTCTTTTTATGTCGTTCTCCTTACATATAGACATGTATTATTAACTGAGTTCAGTATAGGTGTCGAATTCTGCCAAGTTTAAGTGGACAAAAGAATATAGCACACACATGCAATAAAATATTTTTGCACTCTGCATGGCTAAATTTGAATGTGCCTGTTATATTGGGTGCTCTAATGGGGAACAAATGGAAAAGCCCCAAAGTCTCTGGAATAAACTTCTTCTCTCCCTCATCCCATTCCCTTGGAGGCAGACCCTTAAGTCTTAGAGCAAGAGCAATTTCATTCTGGGCTCCACAATTTTCATACAGGTAAAATTAGGAAGACTTGAACACCAAAGACTTGAAACAGAAGAGAAGTAACAAAATGAAGTGTGGGATAGTAAAATGAGGGAGAAATGGGGAGGGGCTGTCTTTCCCCCTTTTATCTTGTGGATAGGCTGAAATTTAGGTAATTTCATAGGTGGCTATGTCTTTGATAATCTTAGTGATTTGTCATAATTATTATTGTTTGTTTGTTTGTTTGACTGGTTTTTAATGCCAGAGTGCCAGGCAACAAGGATAGGATGATGTAGTTAACTTGTTTGCTAGGATCAGGCCAGGCCTTAGGGAAACAGAGGATCATTGGTTTTTGAAATCATCATTGGAAACGAAGTACTCAGATGCCAGGGACTGATTAATATTTACAGCCTAGCACAGAGCTGTTTTTTTGTTTGTTTGGTTTTTTTTTGAAAAATAACAATGAAAATTTGACTGATTCATTTTAACATGGAAGTTCCTAGGCACTAAATTATGGGCTTTGTGAATTCTTTCAGGATGTTCAGCATGCTGATATTGATTATATGGATGAGAGAAAGGACTTCACTTATGATCCAGTGGATTTTCAAGGCTTCCCCGAGTTTGTTAAGGAGTTACACAACAATGGACAGAAGTTTGTCATCATTGTGGTATGTGCTGCCCACTTCCCCCTGCCAAGTCAGGTATTGGTTCTTCTTTATCATAACACCCACCTTCCCCACTTTTGTCCCCCAGTTCCCAGTCTCTTTGCAGAGCTTCTAGCTTAAAGCTAATTTCTTCACTGTGTTTTTCCCTTTTTAGGATCCAGCCATCTCCAACAACTCTTCCCCAAGTAATCCGTATGGCCCCTATGACAGGGGTTCAGACATGAAGATATGGGTGAATAGTTCAGATGGAGTGACTCCTCTCATTGGGGAGGTGATGTAACGGGGAGGCTGGGGGCCAGTGGAGGGGCTGTGGAGTGGGGGGTGTGTGTGTGTGTGTGTGTATGTGTGTGTGTAATTGTTGTGTCGTACATTTTCAGATGCTTTAAATATGCTGGGGACAAACTTTCCACTGCCCTTTCACGCCCCAATACCTCCCACCCATCCTCCCTCTCAGATTCCTTTCATAGCCAAGGGCCTTTAACCAATGGCTCACACACGGAGTGTCCACTTCCTCACCGCCCGTTCACTCCTCAGCTGACTGCTGTCTCCTTTCTTCCCCATCACTTTCCTGACACTGCTGGGGTGTCAGTTACTTCCCCGTTGGTAAATCCAGTGGAACTGTTTCGTGCCTCTTCCTACTCAGTTTCTCTGCCGTATTTGACAAGGTTGACCACTTCTTTCTGAAACCTTCAGTCTTTGTTTTACATGAGAACGTCGTCTGCTGGTTCACTTCCAATACCTCTGATGACCATTTCAGAGTATAGTATCTTTGGTAAATTGGGTAGGAAAGGCAGAGAGAAAAGTAAATGATGTTAGGGTCCATGCTTGTAATGGACTAGTTGAAATTCCACAGTACTTTTCCCCATTTACTGTGCCGACAATTGAGATTAGAAAGAGTGATAGGGAAAGTGATTCAGAGCTGAAGACTAGCAAGCTAGACAATGCCTTTATCCATGGATTTTTATTCATTACGGACTTAACTATTTTTTTAAATAAATTTTTCCTCAAGTAGCTATTTGATTACCCCTGACGTTTATACTAAGTACTCTGAGTGCTTTACTTTCCTCACTAAAAAGGACAGTTCCAGGCTGGGTGCAATGGCTCACTCTGGGAGGCCGAGGCGGGAGGATCCCTCAAGGTCAGGAGTTCGAGACCAGCCTGAGCAAGAGCAAGACCCCGTCTCTACTAAAAATAGAAAGAAATGATTTGGACAGCTAAAAATATATATAGAAAAAAACATTTAGCCAGGCATGGTGGCGCATGCCTGTACTCAGGAGGCTGAGGCAGGAGGATTACTTAAGCCCAGGAGTTTGAGGTTGCTGTGAGCTAGGCTGACGCCACGGCACTCTAGCCCAGGCGACAGAGCGAGACTCTGCTCAGAAAAAAAAAAAAGAAAAGAAAAGAACAGTTCCTGGGAACCTCAGTGACTATGACCACATTAGGAATTTCTTTCCAAAGTGCTTTATTTTTTTTTATATTCATTTAATTTGCTCTTATCAGTGTTTTTCTTTTTATCCCACAGGTCTGGCCTGGCAAAACTGTGTTTCCTGATTACACCAATCCCAACTGTGCTGTTTGGTGGGCAAAGGAATTTGAGCTTTTCTACAATCAAGTGGAGTTTGATGGAATCTGGATAGTGAGTTCTTTACACCTTGGTTATTAGGTGACAAATGTTTAGATTGTGTATATTTATATCTATATCTGTATCTGTATCTCTATCTTTGCATCATGGAGCATAGAAAGAAGAGGAGGAGAGAAAGCAAGTATGCCAGTCATTCTTGGTATTCCCTATCTTGCTGTTCAAATAATCTTACCAAGACATACAGCTTAGAATCAAAATCAGAATGTCAGAGCTAGAAGGAAACTCACGATTTTTTTTCCTTTGTCCAGCTCTCCTTTTACAAATGAATGAGCTGAAGTCAAAATGGTCATATACTCCTTACATTGTCACAAAGTACAAAAATTGTTCAATTGCGAGTTCAAGCCCCTTTCATTTGAACATATTGGACAAATTAATGAGAGCCAAAGTACCCAGGTGCATGAAAAAACTGTGGTCGCGGTAAGAAGAAATGTCTCACGTGATGTCAAATGAAAACAAACCAACTTATGGTTAGTGAAATTTATGGAATTCTACAGTTGAACATTTTTCTATTTGTAAAAAAAGGGTAGAAAATTTAAACAATACAGAGAGTTAAAAAGATGAGAGCAAAAATCCTCTAAAATGGTAGCAACCAGAGACATCTAGTATCAATATTTTGGTTTGCATCTTTCCAGACCTTTCATTTTCACAGTTGTTGGCACATGCACTCTCTCTCTTCTCTCTCTCACCCAATATGTATATGCTTATATATATATATACACACACATGTATGTATGGATATGGTCATAGTTATGTATTGGGTACAATGTACATTGCTTGGGTGATGGGTACACTAAAAGCCTTGACTTCACCACTATACAATTTATCCATGTAACAAAAAAACCATTTGTACCCCCTAACTTTAATGAAATAAATTTTTTAAAAAGGTTAAGTTAAAAAAAAATGTATAAGTTGATAAATATGGCATAATATAAATTGAAAGTTTTACCTAGTATGTTTGGAAATTGTTCATTTCCAGTGATTATAGACATATATAATTTTACAGGGATTTTAAGAACCTTTGCCATGAAGCCTTCAATGGGTAGACAAGACAGGAACATCTATTTCATTCCATATACATGAGTAACCCTTTAAAAAAATAAATATCTGGAATAATTTCTCTGATTCCTCAAAAAAAAAAAAGATACCATCAGTACAATGTAAGGAAACATGTTACTTTCTTAATCATTTTTGCTCTTTGTCTTGTAGGATATGAATGAAGTCTCCAACTTTGTTGATGGTTCAGTCTCAGGATGTTCCACAAGCAACTTAAATTATCCCCCATTCACTCCCGGTAAGTTTGATGGTCAGCCTGATTTAAATGGCAATGCATATATGATATTTTAAATTCATAAGGATAGATCTGAACAACCTGGCAAGAGGTTTGTACATAAGTGTGCACAGGAAGAGGAAAACGTGGGCAATATATACAGAAAACTAGGAAAGAAAATTAAAACACCCTATGCTTTCCTAAAAGAGGCATAAATTCAAAAGGGGCAATCTAGTTCTTCTGCCTATAGTCCTAGCTATTAATACTTCTAGGGGAAGGTCCAGAGAGGATATGGTGTAGAAGCTAAAGGCTAGTAGTTAGTTTTTGTCACTCTCAGGTATGTAACTGCCTCCCTAACCCCCCACCCAGCCAGGGCTTACCTGAGAGAGACCAGATAACCAGGCTTAGTCTAGATGAGGGTTAAATCTGGTGATATATACAATGTCAATAACAAGCATGAACCATAGGATAATAAGAAGCCAGAACTCATGCCTGGGAGGTCTAGGTCAAAGTCAGAGAATGTGGTGATCCTGATCTTTGATTGAATTTTGGACAACACTATCTCTCAGGGTGTGGCCTTGGAATCACAGCATTGGTTATAGTTTGAAGGAAGCTAGAGGCTCAAGAAAAATTGTGTCTTAATTGAGAAAGAAACAAAGCTTCTAGGATTATAATATTTTATGAAGGCTTCAATCTGGTGGGAAAATGGGAAATTGGGGCAGGTAGGTTAGAATCAATTGTTGAGGGGCTTGGATGGGAGGCTAAACAGTCCCCACTTCATTCTTTTGGTGATAGAAGCTATTTATGTTTTAGTAAGAGAGAAGTGTGACAGTCAAGTGGTTTTGGAAATATCAACCTGGCATTAATATGAATTAGAAGATAGATTAGAAGTTAATAAGTCACTAAGAAGCTGTTGTAGTAGTTAAGATCCAAAGATAATTTAGATCTGAACAAGAGTGGAGTGATGGAAGCAGAGAAGGATAGGTGAATGAAAGACGGATTGGAAATCATTCTTTATAATGTATGGTTAGGGGAGAGAAGGAGTCAAAAAATTTACACTTTCATCCAGTATTTCTATTCTTAGACTACTTAGTTTGAAGAATTCAGATTGAACCCAAGTCTAACTGGATCTTCTTGCTTCCAAATGCCTGCGCCTGGTCACATGAGAGCCCAGGTGGGAGGATGTGTGTGGGTCAGCACCATTTATTTATACATCAGAGAAACTACCCCAAATGTATACCCTTCTAATAGTGAGGAAGTCATATGGCCATTTACGGGGTATTCACAATAAATGCCTGCCCAGGAGAGCTATTATTTCAGGTTGTGTGATAGTCAAAGGGCAGGCTATGTGCATCTGAGGCTCTCACTGACTGATCCCTCTCTTTCAGGAGTCCTGGATGGGTACCTGTTCTGCAAGAGTCTCTGCATGGATGCAGTGCAGCACTGGGGCAAGCAGTATGATGTTCACAATCTGTATGGCTACTCCATGGCAATTGCCACAGCCGAGTAAGACCACTATTTCTGTGATCTGCTAATTATCCATCTGCTAGATGCTGGGTGACTCATATATATATATATTTTAAAAACTCTACAAAAATAAATATAGTTGTCATTATTGAGTAAATAAAAAAATTGCCTGCAACACAGAGAAGAAGGAATCCAATAAATATTTGTGGAATGTATAAGAAGATAGAATGGATGAGTAAATAAATACTTGAAAGATTGGAAGAAAGAAAGAGTAGTTTAGAAACTTGCCCAAGGTCGAACAGCTAATGAATTGCGAAAGCAAAATTTAAAGCCTTTTTTCCATGAGTCCAAAGTCCATGTATTTTCCCTTCCAACACACTGTCTAGACTGAAGCTTGGAGGATTGAGTAACTTGTAAATGTCCATGTGGTTGGAGTTTTAGATATTGGCTCAGCATCCTTCTACTGTGCTGTTTACCTTTGTGTGTGGACTCAAATTCTACAGAGAGGAAGAAATATTGAGAATTTATTCTATTTACTGTCATGGTGACAACAGAGAAATCAGAACAAAAGCACATTCATTCGTTAGCAAATTGTAATGTATGTCATTTTAGTCATTTTGAAAGTTGCTAAAAAAGTTCTATAGCAAAAGTTTAAATATATATACACACATACAGACTTCTAATTTAAAAATAAAGATGATCCTTATGTTTACTTATAAAAGTAAACATACACATCTAATTTTAAAATATCTTTTCTTATTACAAAATTATTACCAAAGTATTTCTTCTTAAAAAGAGTTTAAGTTCGAAAAGGTTGTTCATCATTTCATTTCTTGTGTATGTCTCAAGTCTCATGATATAAAAGACCAATGTATATACATCTATGTAAAGTTAAATTTCACCTTGGTTCTATAAAATTTGTATACCTCTAGTTGCTAACCTTTTCAAGGCTGCTTTTAAAATTCTTGGAAATTATGGAGTTAACGCATAAAACACCTTAAAACAAAACAAAACATAGGAGTGTAGGATGCTCCTAACAGCAACTAACCCTACTGAGAGAGAACTAGAAGAATAGGGTATTCAATTTTAATATCCTTGGTCTTGTTAGTGTATCCCCCAGGCTGGGATGAGCTGAAAATCACACATTGACTCCCTAAATGTCTCTTCCTTTCTAGAGCTGTCAAGGCTGTGTTCCCTAATAAAAGAAGCTTCATTGTAACCCGCTCTACCTTTGCGGGATCTGGCAAGTTTGCAGCCCATTGGTTAGGAGACAATGCAGCCACCTGGAATGACCTTCGGTGGTCCATCCCTGGCATGCTTGAGTTCAACCTTTTTGGTATCCCAATGGTGAGTCCCCATCATCCCAAGCTCTCTTATGAGCCTCAATCCCCAGGAAGCCTCATTCTAGAATATTTTCATGCCATAAAGCTCTCCTTTCCTGCCTGCCATGGCCCAGAGGTTTAATGTTTTGAGGGCACGTGCTTCATCAACACCAGCATGGCTCTGACATCATGCCATTCTTTCCTGTACTCCTTTGTGAAGATGGAAAGTGCAACCTTGATATTTACTGAAATATTTCTTTCTATTAATTAAAGTCTAATATACATACAGAAAAGTATACCTATCCTTAAGTATACAGCTGATCAATTTCACAAACAGAACACATCTGTCCATCTAGCACCCAGATGAATAAACATAACATTGCCAGCACTCTAGGCTTTGGCATTTTTTAGTTAAATTCAACATATTTATTAATTGAGCTCCTACTATGTTCAAGGTCCTGAGCAGGGTACGCATGGTGAGAGTGAAGAAAAGCATAAATATAGTAACAAAACACCTGCTACTTTCCTCAAAGAGTCTACAGTTTAGTAGAAGGAGACATATATGTAAATAGATAATTATGACAGAAGAGGGTAAAAGGCAAAGAGGAGCATATGAATTATATGTTATGGGAGATCGTGAAGAAGGGGTTTATCTATAACAGATGTGAGGGAAAAAGAAAGTCAGGGCAGGGAGTCAAGAGAGACCTACCTCATAGAAAAAATGACACTTGAGTTTAACCTTGAAAAGTGGGTGTATTTCATCAGACTAATGAGGGGAGAAGCTTGTTTTAAGACTGAGAAATAAACATTAACAAAAACAGTGTAAGGGGCATATTTGATGTGTCTGTAGGGATTAGCATGTAGAACTGCAATGGGAAATGATGCTAAAGGGTGGTCAGAACCAGGTTTTGAAGCGCTAAACGGATGAACAGCAAGGAGACCCTGGAGATTTTTAAATAGGTGAGTGATGTGATCAGAGTTCGGTTTTAGAAAAATAATTCTGATAATGGTGTGGTCAAAATAGTAATAATAATATCAGCAGTATTACTAGTTACTAGTCATCAAAAAGCTATTGTATGTCATGTGTTTTATTTACATTATCTTGTTTACTCACTTAGAACCCTGTATAGCTCAGTAGTACCCACTAACAAAATGAGGAGACTGAGGCTCAGAAGGGCTAAGTAACTTACTCAAAGTCATCCAGAGGTAAAGAGTGGACATAGGATATACCCCAATTCTGACCATACTGTTAGCCTTTTCAGTAGGAGATTTTAGCTAAGTTCAATTAGGAGGTCCTTGGTACAAAGCAAAAGAAGGTGGTGGAAGTGACATATGCCCACTATGTGTGTGTCCTTCCAGGTGGGTCCTGACATATGTGGCTATGCATTGGATGCCCCTGAGGAGCTGTGCAGGCGGTGGATGCAGTTGGGTGCATTTTACCCATTTTCCAGGAATCATAATGGCCAAGGCTACAAGGTAAGGCTCCCAGGAAATATAGTCCAAATAAATTTGGCATGCATTAGGGCTGGATCTGTCTGCATCCTTGCCAAGAAATCTGCCGAGCCAACCTCTTGCCTGGTACTTCACTTGTGCTAGTTTGCACCACCCTGTGCAATTAACCAGGGCCTGGGCTGTATGTATCATTGAAATGCCCGACTGCCTCAGCCTGTAGTCAAGGAAATGGCAAGTCTGTGAAGGTCTTCCATCAAACTTCTGTCTACTTTATCTGTGTTGCTCATTTTTAAATGAGAAGCAAGTTATGGAAATACTTCAAAATTATTAAATGGCAGTCTCCTAAGAGAGTAATCCTAAAGAGTGAATGAGACAGGATGAGTCGAAAGGGCAAGAATGGCCCCTTACTTGGTGAAACGGTCCCCCCTTGCCCAGCTGTTCTGCTCAGAGGCAAAGTTTGCAACGTAGGCCCTAGGTCACTCAGCTTGGAAAGTATGTGATGAGTGGGGTCGGGAACTCTGCAGGAGCTTCTGCTGTCTTGCAGCCAAACCACAATCGCAAACTCCTGTTTCCTCCCAGGACCAAGACCCTGCCTCCTTTGGAGCTGACTCTCTGCTGTTGAATTCCTCCAGGCACTACCTTAACATCCGCTATACTCTGTTGCCCTACCTATATACCCTCTTCTTCTATGCTCACAGCCGCGGGGACACAGTGGCCAGGCCCCTTCTGCATGAGTAAGTTCACCTAACCCAGAGGAATTTTGTTAATGCATCTAGGATGACATTGAGTGTATCATGAAATATCAGAGTGAAAATTGACACAATTCAAGCAGTTATTCATATATGTAAATATATATGTGTATATACATGTATTTAACTGGAATACTCAGCTGGTATTTATAAGGCTATTCCTGCCTAGATATTGTAGGGATATTTTTAAGTATTATAGCCTGTTCCCTTTTAGGGAGACAACTAGACTTAAAGTCATGGGACTTGGGGTTTTTTCTTTGTTCTTCTACCAACTAATTCTATATCTTAGACAAATCATTTAAACTCCTTCATCAATTTCTTTAGTCTTAATTTAAAGGATTTGATAGCTTGATTGCAATGGTCTCTTCTGTAATGCACTGTGATGCCAAGGACTGTGTTCAAACTCTAGAATGAGCCAGTAATTTGCACACAAATAAGAATATTATAAAGGATTTCTACAATTCCAGAATTCTTATTTGCTAGCCAATGAACATCTCTAACTTAACTCTAAAACAGGGCACTTAAGAATTTTTCCTTGTCAAAATGCAGTTAATTCCCTTGTGTGTATGACCCATGCACATTCTGTAATATTATATAGTCACTCTTTTGGGAAGTTTTTGCCACCTCTTGGAATTTCTGTTAAAAGGCAGATATCCCAAATGAGAAAAAGAGTAAAATTTTAAATTATCTGCTATTTTTTGTGATTAGATCTAGTTTCTTTTTGGTAGTTGGCTGAAGTTCTGAAATGTATTGGTTATTTTCTTATTCTTTTTAAACGGGGTATGGCATATAGAATTACAGCCCGGGACCTGCCTAGCAGAGATACTGGAGTGGGAATTCTGCCCATCCTTGGGGAGAATGGGAGGGTACATGGGCCAGGGAAAGTGGACCTGTCTGGGGGTCAGGGTAGGGGTCGAATAAGTGTCACAGAATAATTTGGGGGTTTTCCCAGGCAGGCAGCCTGCATGCTTTCCACAAGTTGGGGGTAGAGATGCCAGAAAATGGTGGCTCAAAGCTCAGTGAACCGTCTCTCTGGCCTCCAGGTTCTATGAGGACAGCAGCACTTGGGACGTGCACCGGCAGTTTTTATGGGGGCCAGGCCTCCTCATCACTCCAGTTCTGGACGAGGCAAGTGCTCCCACAGAGACATGCTGGGGATCTCTGCTTCTGTTTCTGATGCACCCTAAGCTTTCTCTCCTCCTGTTCCAAACCCATTTCTGACATCTGCCACTGAGTCAGCCTTGAAGGGAGTGTGCTGGGTTTGGAAAAGTTGGAGATCTGATACTCACGTCTTCCTCTCCAGAAGTATTCTTCTTGACCAAGTTCACAACCAGTGTAGAAGCATCTGCTGGCAACTCTAGATTTAGGAGTGATCCTGTTTGTTGTCAGAGTCTCACAGCAGGTCGTCACTTGCCCCGTAGAGGCAGAATGAGGCAGTGACCCAGCAGTCACTCTAAAGTCAGACCGGTCAGGGGGTGATTGTTGTCTCCACCACTTAGTGCCTATGTGATCTGGGGCAAGTCACTGTGCTGGTTTCTCATCTATCAAGGTGAGGTAATAATGCCATTTGGGGCTGTTGCAAAGATTGAATGAGCTAATCATGTAAAGCTAGAATATTTTCCATGATACATGATTTGTTGTTATTATTATTTCTAATGTGGTCCTATTTGGGATTTTTCACTGTGTGGCCAAGGTACGGCTTCGATGATTTGTGTTAGAGGAAAGGCAGAAGAAAGCCATGGTTTGATAACAGAAAAAGGAAAGGCCATTTCTGCCCTCTCTGTATACAGTTAAGAAGTTCCCTAGGGAATGCTAAGATGTCCATTTTATCCCCCTGAGGGGGAAATCTTTTGTTCTAATTTCAGGGTGCAGAGAAAGTGACGGCATATATGCCTGATGCTGTCTGGTATGACTACGAGACTGTAAGTAGCTTTGATTTTCCTTGAACTCCCCAACACCACAGCTGCGGTTGCAGAGACAAGCTACCTCCCCGGAGGGAGAAACATCCATCCACGCACCGAGGAGTGTTTCTGTAGTGTTTTCTGTACTTTCATAGGAGATCTTGGATAAAGTGAGCCTTAATCCCTCAATATGATGAAATCTTAAACAAAAAACAAACAAAAAAATCATTTTGTGTACTTCATTCAGCAATAAGATAAAGACTCAAACAGTCTCTCATGAGCAAATATTGGGGGAGTTGATGGACAATGTAAGCTTGATCAGGAATCAGATTACTTTTTTAGAACTATCAGTTCATATATATATATCAAATAGCCTCAGCATGGCGTAAATGTTCTCTCAAGACCCCAATTGATGACAAAATATGTTGTTCTTAATTTTTTTCCTTTCCTTATTTGATTGCCTGGCTAGTCAGTAACTCAGGTAGGTGGAAAAGGGAGAGAGCTGCACCTCACTCAGCACAGGGCCAGTCAATGAAGTCAGTGTGCTGTCATGCCAGTGTGTCTGATCTACCTGCCTGCATCAGGGAGGGAAAGTGAGATGGAGGAAGCAGACAGTCGAGATGGAACTTCCTGGAGACAAGATTGGACTTCATCTTCGAGGAGGCTACATCTTCCCCACCCAGCAGCCCAATACAACCACTCTGGCCAGGTACAGCATGGCTAGGGGTGTCCTGTAAGGGGGAGGCTGATGAAGCTGGTCATTTGACATTATTGATGCTAGAGAAAGATGCACCTGTGATTTTGCCTTTGTGACTAAAGAAAAGCAGAGACATCTGCTGCTAGTAGATTTCCATTTGAAATTTGATGGGGACATTCCCAGATTATTTGGCAAAATTCTTGGAGACCTAAGTTTTTGTCTCTTACATAAATCTTGTTTCCCACAGTCGAAAGAACCCTCTTGGTCTTATCATCGCCCTAGATGAGAACAAAGAAGCAAAAGGAGAACTTTTCTGGGATGATGGGGAAACGAAGGGTGAGTGCAGTTATAATAATAGTTACAATAACGTTACTGTTTCCAAACCTGCATCTTTGACTTATCATCCTTCACTCCTCTTGGCCATTCTGCCGTGGGAGAAATCTCACCAGGCACAGTAGCAAAAGTCATATAAGAATTTTATTTCTGGTTGCACTGTCCAGGGGTAGATGAACCACAGATGGAAGAAAAACATGTTTCTATAATATCTCTTAGAATTCTCCCACTGGCCAGCGAGATATAAATATATAAAATAGGCTCTCATTTTATTGTCAATGGGCACTTGGAAGAGAGTTTCAAGACTATTCCTGTAATTCAATATATTCAAGATATCTTCGTCCTAAAGTATGTATGAACAAATGTTGATGATATAAAAACATACCATGCCAGTGAGGCATTGAGAATATACTTTTCTAGGTTATCTAGCTATACTTTTTAGCACATTTTTCTGGCTACAGTATACTAACAATTCTTGTGGCTCAAGCTTAGGAAATATACACTTCCCTTGAGGAATATGCCTCAGAAGCACGTGGAAGGGAGTCTTTCCAAGGTTACAATAAGAAGGAAAAGGAAAAACACTGGCTTGGCCTTGGAGACTCTGTCCATAAAACAACATACAGGTTTTTAAAGAAAATTTTCATTTATTTATTCAATTGGAAAATATTTAATTGACAAATAGAAATTGAATATATTCAAGGTATACCATGTGGTGCTTTGATACATGTATACATTATGTAAAGATTACCACAATCAAATTAATGAACACATCTCTCACCACCCATACTGTACACTAGATTCCCAGAACTTGTTCATCTTATAACTGAAAGTTTGTACCATTTGACCATCATCTCTCCATTTCTCCCAGCCCCCAGCCCCTGAGAACCAGTGTTCTCTGCTTCTATGAGTTCAACTTTATTAGATTCCACATATAATTGAGATCATGCAGTATTCGTCTTTCTGTCTCTGGCTTATTTCATTTAGTGTAATGTTCTCCAGGTTCATTCATGTTGTTGAAAATGGAAGGATTTCCTTTTTTTATGGCTGAATAATAATCCATTGTGTGTATGTGTGGTGTGTGTGTGTTTATACACCACAATTTCTGTATCCATTCATGTGTTGATAGACACTTAGGTTGTTTTTATATCTGGCTATTATGGAAAATGAATTAAAAATTTAAGTATAATGGCTGAAATCATAAAACTCCTATAAGAAAACATGACGTTTTCTTGGCAGTGATTTTTTGGATATGACACCAATAACACAGGCAACAAAAGCAAAAACAAACAAGTGAAACTATATCAAACTAAAAAGCTTCTGCCAGCAAAACAAACAAACAAACAAAGTGAAAAAGCAACCTATGGAATGGGAGAAAGAGTTTGCAAACCATATATCTGAGAAGGGGTTAATATAAAAAATGTATAAGGAACCCATGAAACTCAATACAAAAAGAACAAATAGCCTGATTAAAAAACGGGCAAAAGACCTGAATAGATGCTTTTCCAAAGAAGACATATAAATAGTCACCAGGTATGTGAAAATGTGCTCAACATCACTAATCATCGGAAAAATGCAAATCAAAACCACAATGAAATATCACCTCACACCTGTTAGAACGGCTACTATAAAAAAGATAAGAGCTGGAGCCCATTCTACTAAGTGAAGTATCACAAGAATGGAAAAACAAGCACATATATGTACTCACCATCAAATTGGTATTAACTGATCAATATTTATGTGCACATATAGTAGTAACATTCACCGGGTGTCAGGCAGGTGGGAGGGGGAGAAGGGGTTGGGCATAGTCACACCTAATGAGTGCGGTGTGCACCGTCTGGGGGATGGACACGCTTGAAGCTCTGACTCAGGTGGGGCAAAGGCAATATGTGTAACCTAAACATTTGTACCCCCGTAATATGCTGAATAAAAAAAAGAAAAATTACAAAAACGAAAAAAAAAAAGATAAAAGATAAGAGATAACAAGTACTGACCAGAGTGTGGAGAAAATGAACCTGTGTATGCTATTGTTGGGAATGAAAATTGGGATAGCCATTATGGAAAATAGTATGGATATTCCTCAAAAAATTAAAAATAGAACTACTGTACAATCTATGAAATACCACTTCTGCATATATAGCCAAAGGAAATGAAATCAGTATCTTGAAGAGGATATACTCACGCCCACGTTCTCTGCAGCATTATTCACAACAGCCAAGAAATGGAAACAACCTAAGTGTCATGTCCATTGACTGATGTATTAATAAAGAAATTGTGGTACAGGTATACAAGGAAATATTATTCCACCATAAGAAAAAGGAAGTCCTGCCATTTGTGACATTAAGATGTAGATTTAAGGAGGGGCAGGGTGAAATCTGTTCTTCTGTGGTAGACAGGCCAGAACCTGACTTGTCTTTCTCTCATTTTCAGATACTGTGGCCAATAAAGTTTATCTTTTATGTGAGTTTTCTGTCACCCAGGTGAGAAGCATATTTTTAGGAATCTTAGGTCTGGGCTTTTGTCTGACCATTAGCAATATGTGATTATGTATATTTATAATTATATTTATAACTTTATATGCATTAATAGTTATAACTAGGTGAGCACATTTCCATTTATAACTTAACTCCCAATAATTGAATCATCTGTGTTATGAAAAGGAAGCAATAATTTAGATAAATCAAAGCAGAAAGTGTTTCTAGGCCGGGCGCGGAGGGTCACGCCTATAATCCTAGCACTTGGGGAGGCCGAGGCAGGGAGGATCACTTGAGGCCAGGAGTTCAAGACCAGCCTGAGCAACATAGTAAGATTCTATCTCTACAAAAAAATAAATTTAAAAAGAAATTAGCCGGGTGTTGTGGCACATACTTGTAGTCCCAGCTACTTGGGAGGCTGAGGGAGCATTGCTTGAGCCCAGGAGTTCAAGGTTATAGTGAGCTACGATGACACCACTGCATTCTAGCCTGGGCAACAGAGTAAGATCCTGTCTCAGAAAAAAAAAAAAAAGGCAGCTAATGTTTCTAAACACAGTTTTTAAAAATGTCTATGTGAGTGTGTAAGTGTGTATTCCTGATTTTTTTTTTTTTTTTGCTTAGAATATTAGTAAGATAAATTTTTACTCCTTGATTACATGCTAGTAGAAAAAGTTAAGAGGCAGTGGGGAGTGTCTGGTTGAGGATGGAATATTTGAGTGACTTTCAAATCTGTGTATTATAGGCATATCTTTGTGCTTGATTGAGCTTAATTGTTTTACAGAACCGCTTGGATGTGAGGATTTCACAATCAACCTACAATGATTCCAATAATTTAGCATTTAAGGAGATTAAAATCCTTGGGATACAGGAACCTGTCAACGTTACAGTGAAACACAATGGTGTCCCAAGTCAGACTTCTCCTACAGTCACTTATGATTCCAACCTGACGGTAAAAATCCATTTTGTTAAGGTAGTTTATCAAGAATTGTTTATAGCATCAGGGTGTTCCTTCTTGCCAAGGTTGCACGGGTTCCTGAAGGACTAGAGCATGCTCTAAGGCCCATGGTGGGGACATCAGAAAGCTGGGAAAGGAAAAACAATGGGGCGTCCAGAGCTAGAATGAATTGGGGAGCTGCTGAGAAGCGGGGACAAGGTATATGGTCTTTCCACCTTATTCCCTTCTCTGCCTCTCAGTGTTCTGCTCTCTCTGACTGATTTCATCTCTAAAATAACAAAAGAAAAGAAAAGAAAAGAATAGTGATGATGGAGCACAACACAAGAAGAACACAGTTAGGAAAGTGGGGAACAGGATTAGAGGAAAAGCATGTTTCACGGCAGCTGGCTGATGCTGGAATGGTAAAGGTAGGGGGTAGGAATTCCATTAATTAGAATTTTGAAATGCATTTTTTTTTTTACTATGCTGAGATATATAGACTCTAACACATACATTTTTAAGAAATATTTTAAGAAAAGGAACTTGATTATCCTCACTAATGGCTACTTATTTGGTTAGATGATAATAACAAAATAATTTTTCATCAATTATAATGAGACTTGATGCTCCTGAACAGCTTGTAATAAGTTCCTCCAATACCTTAGCATTACAAGGAATCCCTTCCCCACATAGAACTTACTACAGGTACTCCAAATGACCCAGCATTGGGAGCTGCTGGGTCAGCATGGTTTGTGAGGGACCTTCCAAATTGGGGGGTGGGGGGTGGAAAACAATGTAGTTTTTTACTCTACGGATATATGGATGACACTGGACATTTTGTCCTGACAACACATATGGAGGATGCATACCATAAAAAGTTAGGATCAAGTAGTATATGGTTAGTTATGTTTATGGCAGAGTGCAAGCCATTTGAAGGACACATATGTAAAAACAAGCTCAATAAATGTTTGTTAAATAAATTAATTAATATAAGGCCAAAGTACCTCTTTTATGGCTTGAGTTTGGGCAGTGGGGAGACACATTTTATATACATGAAACTATTGGGAAGGGGGCAGGGAATTCAAATTAACATACAGGAAATCAAATTTGGTGGTCAAAGCTTAATGGAACAGTTAAGCAAAGGTTCTTGGCGAAGGCAAGGCTGGGCTAGGCCTTGAAAGATGGTGTGTTGGGTAGGGATTCATCAGCGGCAGGTGACAGGAAACCCAAAATGGTAGTTTAAACAAATTGGAAAAATTTCCCTTATGTAATAAAAAGTTCAGAAGGTGTAGAGTTGCTGGCATTGCATCAATGGTTCATAGTTGTCAGAGTTGAGGTCTTTGGAAGTGGCGTTTATTCCAGTCACCATGCCCCTGTGCTAGCAGAAAAAAATGAACAAATAAAAGCGAAGAGGAAATAAGAAGGAAGAGGTAAAGGTGAAGGGGCAGGTCTTTAAATCAAGAAAGAAATACTTGGCTAGCAACTCTCAGTGGACTTGAACTTATCTCTCAGTGGCCACAACTGTGTTTCACTGATTACAAATTTAGCTCTTAATTGGGAACTTTGGTATTCTAATCTGAAATAGCGAATAAGAAAGGAACGTTTTACATAGGGCAGGCAACTAGGTAAAGTATTTTAGGTTGAAATATCAGAATAAGCCAATCCAAGGACTGAGAAGAGCCTTACATTATTAATCTATGAATTTTGTATAACTAGCATATATAGGCTTAACTTTTAGAAGGCGCTCAGTTTGGACAAGAAACTTGTGATCAGATTTTGGAGGGTCTTGGGTACAAAAATGAAAAGGTCACACTTGATTTAATTCTCAAAGGGTCTCATATTGAGCTACGAATCATTGCAGTGCCATTGTGTGAGCATTGTCAGAGCTAGGGGTCGGGGTGCTGTTGGGGGTTGGGGGCTGGTGGAACAGGGAAGCGCAAAATAATTTAGACTGGGAGGAGACTAGGAGAAAGATGATAATCCTTAGAATGTGATTTTAGTTCACATTCTAAGGATTTAGACAAATGAGAACTTTAACTATGGGAAGTGCTATTTAAAGAAGAGTCAAATATGAGAAAAATATGTAGAAAATATTATATATTTGAATTAGTGAGTGGGATTCAAAGAAGAAGGTTTCAAGTTTGGAGCTTTTGGGCTTGGAGAAATGAAAAGTCTGGGATATTGGAGATGGAAAAATATGTAATGAGTTTGTCAGCTCACCATTTTGCAGTTGATAAAGTTGAGACCCAAATAATTGAAATAATTTGTCTAGGATTCCACAGAAAAACGGGCATGAGAACCCAGGCCATATGACTGTTATTGCTATGTTCTTTCTACCATGTCAGACCTATGGGGGACACTGTTTGGGAGTGGGGAGCAAGAAGATCAGATCAGTTTGGGATGGAACCATGTGTTTGTGCGTGTTATGCTATAAGAGGAAGTGCAAAAGTGCGCCTTCCCACCAAAATAAAGAGGGGGAAAAGGAGTAGGGGAAGGAAAGAAGAGTGCTCACAACAGATTTTATTTGACCTAATTCTTTTCACTATGTTGCGTACAAGATTCCAATGGAGTTGTGACATTTGCCCTGTTGCCACTGAATAGTCTCCCCACCATACAGCTCCCTTCATGTAAGCTACAGTCGTATGCTACTTGGAAGGTTGAGAGTCTGGTCTGATTTATATTTCTTTTCCTTAAAAAAACCCTTCAGATCTTGAAAGGCCTTTGTCCTGGGGATGAATTTCCTTGTGACTTCCCCATTCCTGCAGGTTGCCATTATCACAGACATCGATCTTGTCCTGGGAGAAGCATACACGGTGGAGTGGGATGTGAAGATAAGGGATGAAGAAAAAATAGACTGCTACCCTGACGAGAGTGGTGCTTCTGCAGAAAACTGCGCTGCCCGCGGCTGTGTCTGGGAGGTAACGTGCTGATGGTGTTAATGTGCACTCAGCTCTCCACACTGCGTCTGCAGTTTCATGAGCATGACACCGGTACCTATGTAACTGCTTACCATCCACAGGAAGAAAGGACTTCCAAAGGAGTCTGATCTGGATGTGCAGAGTAGGTGGGAATATATATGGGACTTTTAAAAATAAATATTTTTCTTGGAGACCAGGAATTTAAATTTATGTCACTACCAAATGATATAGAAGGGAATGAATGATGAGCTGCCTTTATCTCCCTATAAAATGACTTTTCTAACTCTTTCTATTTGGTAATTCTAGGATCACAAGCTGATCTATGACTTTGGCTTTACTTTTCAGGCATCCAGTTCTCCTGGAGTCCCATTTTGCTATTTTGTCGATGATCTATACTCTGTCAGTGATATTCAGTACAACTCACATGGGGCCGCAGCTGACATCTCCTTAAAGTCTTCTCCTTACGCCAATGCCTTGCCCTCCACACCTGTGGACTCCCTCCGCCTGCAGGTGACCTACCACAAGAATGAAATGCTGCAGTTTAAGGTAAACATAGTATATGTATCAGGTGCTGACTAGACCCTTAATGGTTCCATTACTTTTGGCTGGTCAAGGTTACAGAACTCTAGAGTAAGCTACTCTTCTAAGTTAATCATGCTACAATAGACTAGATTATTCTCCTAAGAGCAACGATAAAGCAATGATGGAAGAATGAGACCTATCCTAATTTGCATTTTTAAAAGATTACTGTGGCTACTGTTAGGAAAATGGTTGGAAGAACAAGAGTAAATATGGAGAGACAAGTTAGGAGACTACCAGTTAGGCAGGCCAGATGGCAGATTGAGTTTGGATGAGATATGGGAAAGAGAAATGAAGAACAGTGGACATGTTTGAAATTGAGCACGTAGGATGACAGGGTCTGGGATTGATTGCAAGTAGGTGATGAGAGAGAGGGAAGCACGAAGAATGACTACCATGTTTCTGGCTTGCATCTCTGTGTGGAGGGTAGTGTCATTAGCTGGAATGGGGAATACTGAAAAGGTTGTGTTTGGTCAATATATGATGATGAGTTCAGTTTTCAATACTGAAGTTGAGATATCTATAAAATAGCAAACTGCAGTGATTTCTTCCTTTCCCTTTCATCTAAGGACTAGGGATGGACTTGCTTGCTGCTTTTTTTTTTTTTTTTTTTTTTGAGATAGGATCTCACTCTGTTGCCCGAGTGCAGTGGCATCAGTGTAGCTCACTGCAACCTCATATCCTGAGCTCAAGCGATCCTCCTGGCTCAGCCTCCTGAGTAGCTGAGATTTCATGTGTGCACCACCACACCCAGCTAATTTTCCTATTTTTTGTAGAGACAGGGTCTTGCTATGTTGCTCTGGCTGGTCTTGAACTCCTGGCCTCAAGCTATCTGCCTGCATCAGCCTCTCAAAGTGCTAAGATTATAGGCATGAGCCATCACGCCCAGCTTCTGGACTAGCTGTTATTATGTCTATGTCTCTATTAAATTGTAAGCTTCTCAAGAACAGGAATTTGTCCTTTCATCTTTTTGCTTCTGAAATCTAATACAGAGTCTGGTAAACAGTAATCACTCAAATGTTGTTGAGAAAGTAAATGAAAGAGATCAGGTCAATGTGGCATTGCCTGGAAGGTTCTTTATAATCTGATATTAACCTGAACTCTGAGTTCTTTTACAGCCTCTATTGCAGGGATGATGCTTTTTTATGTTCATATCCTCACTATAGCACCGGTGAGTGGTAGGCACCTAATGGGTTTGAAGTGAATGAACTTGCTTGGGTTTCTAGCCTTAACTCTTGACTACTCTACCTGTGGAGCACACAGTAGCTTTCTCCAAAGTATTTGCCTCTTTCTGAGCTCACTGTAATAATCTGTGCCTTTGTGTTTGTTATTTCTTTGCCAGAACGACTAGATTCCTTTCTGTGTTTGGTTAATGGCTGCCAAGCTTTTAAGACTCAGCCTGTATTTCTCCCATGAAATCATCTAAGTCTCCCAGAAACCATGTTAGGCATTTCCTTCCCTTAATCTCACAGCACTTCTATGTAGCTCTACCGTAGTGCACATCCCCCAGGTGTTATGGATTGTTCTCTTTCACTTCCCATTAGCATGTGAATTTCATAAAACAGTAATGTCGCCTTATTCAGTTCATTTCCCTAGTGTCTAGTACAGTGTTGGGCAGGGATATAGTAGGTACTCGGTGAATCAATTTAGATACCATTTTCAGCAAGGATGTCTTTGATTATTTTAATCAAATGGAGTTCATGCTTGTTTTTTTCAATTCAGAAGAGTTTTCAGGTATTCACATACACTCATGCCTACACACAAAGTAATAAATAATACACTCATAAATAACACATTGATTCCAGAATGATTTTCTAAGTTAGCACCAATGTCAAAGTGAATGTGTCACTGTAATAGAAGCCTTAAAAACCAGATATGACAGACTCTGATCAAAATGTTAAATCTGACATTGTTCTTTGATATGTTAATTAAACTTCAGTTATTTTGAGCTTAAAGAAGACAAAAAATATAGCATCTGAACTCTTTGTCAATGACACGAAAGTCCGGCTAAGGATATAGGTTTCAAGAGTACTATCCTTACCTAAAATCTATTTTTTCTGGCCTAGATTTATGATCTCAACAACAATCGGTATGAAGTTCCTGTCCCTCTGAACATACCTGAGGCTCCGTCCAGCACCCCTGAGAGTCAACTCTATGATGTCCTCATTAAGAAGAATCCATTTGGGATTGAAATTCGCCGGAAGAACACAGGCACTGTAATGTAAGTGGCTTTTAGTCTGCTTCAAAGTTGATGCTTACCTGTGCACTCTTTGCCAGGTCCATTGTCCTTGGAGCTATCTTGGCTCAAAGCATCACACTGTCCATTTCCAGAGCCATAAATAAGTTATGTCCTTCAGATCTGTTTTTATAGAAAATCCTTAGCATCCTGGGAATAATTACTGAGGCAGTTGCATGTACCTGGGAATTCATCCAACAGTTCTTTATGGGGCACCTTCCCTATAATTAGGTGCTGCAGGTTATAGACAGATGAGGCTTCTCTTGATGAAAAATACTTAGTGAATAACAAAGATAATTTAAGTTACAATATAAAGAGGAAGTTGAGATGGTGACGACTGCTGTGTAGGAAAAAGAGCAGGGTAGTCTAGAGTTATAGAGAAGTTACTACTTTGATAGTGTGGTCAGAGTCAGTCTCTCTGAGGAGGTGGCATTTGAAATAGGACCTGGATGGGAAGGAGCCATGCACGTGGAGACTGGGGGACAGGGAAAGAGCATTTCAGACAGAGGGAATAGTAAGTGCACAGGCTGCGAGGTGAAGCAAATGTGGTGTTAAGGGATAGAAAAGGTCCCATGCGGTCGGAGCAGTGTAGGAAGTGAGGAGGTGAGTGCTGGGAGATGAGGCTGGGATGCTGGGTGGGCTTCAGATCAGGTGCAGCCTCGAGGGCTTCAAAAGATGTATCCATGAGAAGCCACTTGTAAAAACGTCACTCTGGAGGCTCTGTAGAAAATGATTGAGGGGCGCAGGAGTGGCAGGGAGGGCTGGAGTGGAGTGGTCGCAGCTGAGATGTGAGAAGTGCCTGGGTGTGGTATTGTGGAGGGAGTGCTCAGAGGGGGCAATGATAGAGGGAAACAGAAGAAGGCAGGAGGACACCTGGGCTTTTAGCAAGGATATCTATGACTATTTTAATCAAATAGAATTTATGTTTTGTTTGGAAGATGAACAGGTTCTGGGAGGTGGGGAGGGAATCAAGGGTTCTGTTGTCCTGGAAAAGTCAGCTGCTTGAAGCGGATAGAAAAGCCCATTCTCTTTTTCAAACCTACCTTTCTGTGCACAGATGGGACTCTCAGCTCCTTGGCTTCACCTTCAATGACATGTTCATCCGCATCTCCACTCGCCTGCCCTCCACGTACCTCTATGGCTTTGGGGAGACCGAGCACACAGCCTTCAGGAGAGACTTGAACTGGCACACGTGGGGGATGTTTTCCCGAGACCAACCCCCTGGGGTAAGGGCAGGGCGTTTGGGGTCTGTGTCTCTGCCTCTCTGCACCCACACTGTGTGCCCTTTGTGCTTTGTTTTCCCAAACTCAATTCAGATTGTCACATTCAGCTTCTAGAACAGTGGGTCAGTTCTCAGGCTCCTTTGTTTCCATGTGTTTATCTCATGGAGAAAGCTGGACCCATCTTTCTCAGCACAATGTCTTCACCTCCTGCCACTTCTCCCCCATGACTCTCCAGTACAAGAAGAACTCCTACGGCGTGCACCCTTACTACATGGGACTGGAGGAGGACGGCAGTGCCCACGGGGTGCTCTTGCTGAACAGCAATGCCATGGGTGAGATGATACCAGTGTCGTCCCTTAGTTTTGTGTGCCAGCCATCCCTGAGTTAACTTTAGAATGTGTTGGATCCAGCTGCTCCCTGAAGTCAAAATTATTATCTTGTGGGTGGTGTTTGTTTTTTTTTTTCTTTTTGTTTAGCCTTTCTATTTATTTCAGTCCAGTAGCATGTGACAACAAGATTTAACTCAACTCTTATTTTGACAAAAATCATATAAGAAGGGATAAGTAAAACCAAGTGAGTCCCAAATATCCTGAGGTCAGCTAGTGGGAGCTGTCTATACAATCTGAATTAGTGGTGAGGCTGTGTCAAAGTAGTCTCTGAGGGGGTATGAAAGTATGAAGAAAATTTGTATGGTCTACAGGAGAGGGGTGGGAAATCATGGGGATGGAAAAAAAAAACAGGTATGTAAAAACCTGGTGAAATCTAAATAAGGTCCATACCTGAGTTAATAGTATTATATCAATGTTAGTTTCCTGGTTTTGACAACGTACTGTGGTTATGTGAGATGTTATCATTGGGGAAGGTAGATGTGGTGTACACAGGAACTCTCAGTGCTATTTTCACAACTTCATGTGAATCTTAAACTATTCTTAAATAAAAATTATAACAATAATTTTTAAAAAGCAGAATGACAAAACAGAAAGCACATCAAAGGATAGAAAACTCTAGGGATCGGGCCCTGTAGACTTTCACTTAACTTCTTTAATTCTATGTGAACATAGTACAAAATACCTGCTCTTAACACTCCACAATAGGAAGGCACAGGAAGAGGGAGAAGGTATGGAGTTCAGGGGTAATTTCTCACCTTGAAGGTTTCCAACTGCATTGACCTTTTGCTATACTTTCAGATGTGACGTTCCAGCCCCTGCCTGGCTTGACATACCGCACCACAGGGGGCGTTCTGGACTTCTATGTGTTCTTGGGGCCAACTCCAGAGCTTGTCACTCAGCAGTACACTGAGGTAGGGGGAAATTCAACGGGTCATCAAGTATTTATACAGCACATTCTCTGTGCCAAAATCCGCATTCATTACTATAGCTTTCAGATGATAACTGGAATTATTGGTCTTTCCCAGAGACAGATTATAGAATAAGGAAAAATAAATACATTCCAATAACTATTCAATTCAATACCCCTCTAAGCATTGCAAAGTAGCAGAAGTAGTAGTGTTATCAGTGGTGGTGATGATGATGGTGGTGGTGGTGGTGGTGGTGGTGGTAGGAGGTGGTGATGGTGTTGGTGGTGGTAGGGGGTGGTGATGGTGGTGGTGGTTATGGTGGAGGTGATAGGTGGTGATGATGGTGACAGGAGTGGTAGCTGGGGTGATAGTGGTGGTGATGATAGTGGTGGTGATAATGGTGGTGGTGGTGGTGATGGTGATGGTGGTGGTGGTGGTGGTGGTAGGGGGTGGTGATGGTGGTGATGGTGGTGGTAGGGGGTGGTGATGGTGGTGGTGATGGTGACAGGAGTGGTAGCTGGGGAGACAGTGGTGGTGATGATGGTGGGGGGGCAGTAGAGATGGTGGTGGTGGTGACAGTGGTGGTTGTGGCAGAAGCAATGAACACATATACTACTTACTGCATGACACTCATTTATTACTTACTGCATGTCAGAGAACTTCACATATATTAACTCATTCAGTCCTCACAAAAAGACACTATGAGGCAGATACTGTTATTATCCCCAATTTGTAGGTAAAGATGCTGAGGCACAAGAGGTTACTTGTGCCCAAGGTCACACAAGCTAGCAGGACTGGAGCCTCTATGCTAAGGCAAGCATTTTGCCTCTGGGTTCTGTGCTCTTAAGCAGTAGGATAGGATGCCTCTAGGAATCAGAGTGAAATCAGATTTTCTAGGCTTCCTAGAGAAGAAACTTCCCAGCAGGGAGCTTTCTCCAAGGCATCCCAGTGGCTCTGCATCTCCTCAGTTTCTCTTTGGATTTGAATTGTTGATTGTTTAGCCTGGGGCATGGAAAATATTTTTATTACTTCATGTAAAATTTCAATCTGGTTTCTCCTTTCTGAGGACTAATATTTTCTTTCTATTTTCTAGTTGATTGGTCGGCCTGTGATGGTACCTTACTGGGCCTTGGGGTTCCAGCTGTGTCGCTATGGATACACAAATGATTCTGAGATAGCCAGTTTGTACGATGAGATGGTGGCTTCCCAGATCCCCTACGTACGTTCTCCGTCGTGGCTCGGGGACATTGTAGCTAACCCCAGCATGTCTGTGTCTGGATTCGTTTGACTGATTTTTATGGGGTTCTAAAAAGATACAAAGTGCTTTCCTGTAAAATACCACACGGAGCCTCACCCTGGCACAGTAATACAGTGGGGGCCCTTGTCCCCATCTTGTAGAGATGGTAGCTTGAAGATTCACAGTGATTCTTCCAGAGGAGGAGGAGAGAGGGCCAGCTCCAGGGCTCTTTCTGCTGTACCGTGCTTCCTTTTATTAATATTACTTTCACATGACTTCAAAACATTGACTCAAAAAATGCTTAGTTCTATAAGAATAAATGATCCACCAAACAGCAGTTTTGCTTAATTTTTTTTTAAAAAAATTAACCCCTAATCAGTCAGACTATTGTATATGTAGATATGACCCCAGTTCCAACACCTCTATCTGCTTTGAGCTAATCATTGACTGAATGTAGGGCTCCTGCAACAGGTTTCCAGAGTAAATACACATGGAAACAAACTCTTTCTCCACTTGAGGACAAGAGGGGAGTCCAGTAATCAGAGAACTGATCCCATGAGCCACTTACGTATTTAATTTTATGCTACTTACTTTTGTATTGTTTACAATTGTTCCAACATTGGAAAGTATGTCACAGGATTTCGTTCTTAATAAGAAAGCTCTGTCAGATTACCCCCAAGATTGGATATTTCAAAGCAATTCCAGGTCTTTGTTTTGTTTTGTTTTGTTTTGTTTGTTTTGTAGGAGATTCACTGTCCATGTCGTATTAGTCCTGGGTGGTTAACTCTATTTTCTCTGAACCTGAACCCCTGATACCAGGGGCAGCCTCTTGGGGGAGGTAATCATGACCACTCCTTGTATTGGCAGCTTGCAAAGCACTTTCTCCTCCAGTGACTTTATTTATCCTCACAACAGCCCTGCCTGGGAGGCGCTACCATTCTCTGATGTCATTTTCTGCTAGTCATTTTCTGATGACTTAGTTTTGTTCTATTTTACAACTGAAACTTTGAAAAACAAGGCAAATTTCCCAGGGCCCATACCTAACAAACAGCAGCGCTGTCTGTAGTTCATCAGGTAGCGGAGGGTTGTTCTCCAATGGAGCCTGGACTTGTACAACTGCAGCCGCTCAGCGTCCTGTGTCCTCTCGCAGGACGTGCAGTACTCAGACATCGACTACATGGAACGGCAGCTGGACTTCACCCTGAGCCCCGAGTTCACTGGACTCCCAGCTCTGATCAATCGCATGAAAGCTGACGGGATGCGAGTCATCCTCATTCTGGTCAGTCGTTCGTGGCTGGGTGGAGCCTGTTTGGGAGCGTGGATGGACTCTAATAAAGAAAGCCTTGTACTGTCTTTCCATGTGACGAGACGTGGAAATGCAATAAGAAATGGGGGTTTTCCGGGATTCACAGAAATTACAGTTCAGGTGGAAGCTAGGGACTTCCCTCATGAGGAGTTCTTTGTTCTGTGCCCTGTTTATTTTCTGGCTTTGGTTTTTCCAACTGACTTGTACTTTGATTTCAGGATCCAGCCATTTCTGGCAATGAGACACAGCCCTATCCCCCCTTCACTCGAGGCATGGAAGATGACGTCTTCATCAAATATCCAAATGATGGAGGCATCGTCTGGGGAAAGGTATCATCTAAGCTACGATCCACTAATCCCTAGCTGGGGTTGGCCACTGTTAGTGTGTTTGTGCATGTTATTTTTTTGCCTTTTCCTTTTGGGGTCTGTGGCCAGAAGTTCTTATTTTCTCAATCAATATTTGTTAACACAGTTAAGGACTTTTAAAGTAATGTAGATGCACTGTGGAATCCACTTTTCTCTAGATCAACTGTACCTGATATTTGGAGTATATTGCCCTAGAAATGTGGTTTATAATTTCTTAGGAAATACTATATAAGGGAAATTGTGTAGTGCATTTCTGTTGAACATTTTTCTCTCCACAGGTCTGGCCTGATTACCCTGATGTTGTTATTAATTCATCTCTAGACTGGGACAGTCAAGTGGAGGTAAAAGGCCCTTTGTGGGTGCTGGGTGAGGTCCGGGTGGCTAGGAAGGGGCAGCCTTACCCACAGTACTGGACATGCCAATACCATGGACTTGGGCATGATGAGGGAGAAACACTTAGGGAATGTGCTCTGGGTGTCAGTCTGTGTGCTGACTGCTTTGCATGTAGGGTACTTTACTCCCAGGTGGGATGTAGGTACTTATTATCATCCTTGGGATCTAAGATCAGAGAGTTTAAATTACTTGTCCATGTTTTTAAGTGGCAGAGTAATGATTTCAAATTCAAGGCTGTCAGATTCCACAGGCCCATGAAATTTCCACTGGATGATATCTACAGGAAGTACTCTCTTTTCTCTGAATTAATATGCATGTTGTTGCCTTAGGTATACATTTGAAAAAAAGAGTCTCCAACCCTTGTCTTTAGTGAGTAGGTCTTTTTCTCTGTATATATTTTTTTCATGGACAGTCTTCTCCACCTTCATTCTTGTAAATCCTGCCCCCACCCCATCCTTCCTTGGGTTTCTCAACTTTGTTTTTGCGTCTCAGTTTCCAGCCTTAGGTTAAAACTTGCTCTCTCCTGGGAACAGCTTCTCGCTTATAATGGATCCAGGTAGCTCATGCTTCTGAACCTGAATTTTGTCCCAGATTCACTAAGCTTCTCTTGCTTGAATAAATACATGAATAAATGCCTTACTGGTCCAGGAAACCTCAGCCCCATCTTGTGGCCAAGATGTGTGCCCTGTAAACTGATGCAACCTGTTTGCTTCGTTACCGATTGCTGTGATAATACCTGTAGCAGGGGTCTCAAAGAGGAGTTGGGGACCTTCTGGAGAGCAAGAATCTTGCCTTAGCTCCTGAGCTCTTCTTCAACAATGATTATTCTTTCTGGGCAGGAACTGTAGCAGGGCATGTGTAGCCTTTGCGACCTCCACAGAAGAGCTGGGGAGACAGGAAAAAGGCCTATTTTCCAGGGCTCCTGCCAAGGGTTGAAGGGACAAGGATACCATCCTCTGTATGGTCAGCAATGTGGCATACACGTTGGGAGAGGAACTGCTTCTGCTGTCAAGGGGCTGGCGACTATCTTATGAGCCCCTCAGCCCCTTAGCCATTATGGCCAATACTGGCATCTTCAGGGCATTTGGACATCTGGGGGCAGTGTCCGTTATCGCAGTGACTGGAGGACACCAACTGGCATTTAATGGGTGGTAACCAGGGATGCTCATAGCTCTGACTGCAGGGGATTCTCCACAAAGAATTCTCTTGCCCCAAATGTCAGTTGTGCCCCTGATGAGAAGCACTTCATTAAGGGGTCACAGAATCTGTTAGGTAGCTCCTAAGAGATTCTCTGTAGATAGAATAATTTTAGCTATTTATGTTAGTAAGATCTACTCAATGAGGCTGGGACTGAGGCTACTGACATCCAGGTCTGGCCTCGCTGAGGGTAGCGTAAAAGAAACAACCAAGCAGCCTGTGGAAAGCAATTTCTGAGTGTGAAGGTGGGGAGATTTAATTCAGCAAGTTTGGGGTGAGGTCCAGGAATTGTGTTTTGGTAGCATGAAATGGATTGTGTTAAGTGATCCTGGGGCCCAACTTGCACGTGGGCACATCACTGGTGGAAGGCCTGGGAAAGTGAGGGAGGAACAATAAGGCAAGCGTTGATACAGACAGGGGTGAGGCAGAGCCAGCACCTTGAAGAATGGCAGAACATTTTTCATTACGTGAGTAAGGATCATCTGAGCAGAATTTAGTGAGGTTAATAAAATAATGGTCAGATTTCCCACGTGTATTCCACACGAGATACAATTCTGACTCAGATGTGGCTGATATTGACTCTATTTATTGCAACCCTCCATCCCCGACCCCAGCCATTGTTTCTAACCCTGCCTGATCTGGAGCTCTCTGTTTCTGGTGAAAAGTTGTCTTTGTCTGGTTCCATGATTTCTACCTTCATTTTCTAGCAAAAGGCATCCCCGGCATGCCCCCCTCCCTCAAGATTCCCAATAATGTGGCTCACTACCCTCTCATTTCTCTGACAGCTGGATCCTGTATACTGATCTGTTTCTGTTTTCTTCTATGTGTTCCTCTTTTGCCTTTAATCTAGACATATGAGTTCCTACTTGTCTTTTGTCTGTTGTGTATAAGAACCGGAGCTCCCCTAGACCTAATCCTCTTTCTGTTGTTCCTCCTTTCCTCCCCACCAGCATTACTTAGCTCTTTACCTCTTAAAATGCAGTGATTAACATTAAGGAGGCAATTTACCGAGACATACAGGACCATATGTTCCGTACCAAGCAACAGGGAGTATATAGAGATTAATGGATATTTGCTGCTGCTGAGTGGTGTGAACCCACAATTAAACGCTGAGAGTGTTTACTTTATGTCCGGTTCTAAGCTAAGCACTGTAGGGAACATAAAGGTCATTCAAAACAAGGCCCATGTTTTGAAAAATCTTACAATGTAGTTATTAATAAGAAGTTATACCTTAAATCCATTTTTCAGGTTAGTAAAGACATTCTCTTTATTATTTGAGGGAAAATGAAGAGAAGAGGAGGTTGAAACTTCCTCTTTAAGTCCTCCCAATTTATGGCACACACAACTGCAGTTTTCTTGTGATTCTGAAACCGTAGAAAACACAGATGCATACCAGTCAGTCTACCATCGTAAAGTGTAATCCTAGCCTTTCCTCCCCTTTCCCAGTGGAATGACCCAGGAGAGGCCCGCCTGGACGTTTCTTTCCCACCTGTTACAGTACCTCTGATGTCTGCAGTCTCTCCCTGGCTCCTGCTTTGTCTTTGAGGAGTGCTTAGGAAATGCCAGGACAGCAGTTGAGAGTGGGGCATCTGTTAATAATTCATGAGGTAGTGAGTTCAGGGTGTTGATTGTTACCACTCATGTTGATATGAAAAGGAAAACAGTCTATGGACATTTTCCAAATGCTGAGGAGGTGTGAAATTTGCACGAATTTTTTCTCTTTGCGCTCTACGTTTCTCTAATAAGCCAAAAAACATTATTTAGGCTCTGTTCCGACTACCTATCACCGTGTATTCATAGTACAAGTCATTGCATGAGTTAAGTTCTCACTAAGTGCCTATTTTCTATCTAATATATTTATTCAGAACAAACAAATTATATTTAATTTTTCTAGCAATACCGAGCTTACGTGGCCTTCCCAGACTTTTTCCGTAATTCAACTGTCAAGTGGTGGAAGAGGGAAATGGAAGAACTACACACTAACCCACAGAATCCAGAGAGAAGCCTGAAGTTTGATGGCATGTGGATTGTAAGTGTGTGTGTGTGTGTGTGTGCAAGCACGCGTGCACACTAGGTGCATGTCTACCTTTGTGTGCCCAAGCATATGCATCACTGACCTTTAGTCACGAGGATAACCATCATCCACGGGAGACTTTGGATATATCAGACACTTGCTCTAACTGGCAGTGGAACAGCCTCATACTCCTCACACCTTGTACCTGGCCGCAACTTCCTACTGTAAAACCTCTGAGGCGATTACTAGAAATTTCTTGGAACTTTGATTGCCTTACGCCCCGAGGAAGACTTTTTTTTTTAACCCTTTAGCCTGTCATTCTGTAGGGTTTAATTGATCTTTCTAGCCAAGTCTCACCAGGATTTGATAAACCTCCCAGGGCCACCATCTACAGGAGTTACTGTATGTTCAATGATTTATTCATTACTTGCTTGTCTCCGAATTGATGGGATTTAGTTATTTTTAAAAGTAAGCTGTGTCTGTCTTTGACATTTCTAGGATATGAATGAACCCTCAAGCTTTGTGAATGGGGCAGTTCCTCCAGGCTGCAGGAACGCTACTCTGAACTTCCCACCGTACATGCCACGTAAGGATTTGGCTTTCTCCGCTGGCAGAGCCATGGCTAGAAGGAAGATGACCACTGCAAGAGCCCAGCAGCCCGCGGTTTGCCCTGACAGCTCAGGGCATGTCCTCACTGGTGCTGTGGTTTACTGGGGCCGTAGGCAAAAGCACTTCAAGTGTTCTACCCAGTTGTGTGTGTGCAAGTTACTGGACCCGTTGGGTGAATTTCTTGAATTTGTCCAGAAAGCATTTAACAATGGTAATGTCCTCAAAAGATCACACAGCTAGATGTCTTAGTTTTTCAGGCTTATGTTAATTCCTCCACAGGAATTTGTTATGCCACCAAGGGGTGGAAAGTAGTGGCTTCCCCTATCATGGAGTTAGTGGACTTTGGAGTTATACTTGTGTTCATATCTTGGCTCCAGAAATTATTCTCTCTGTGAGTTGTGTGACCTTTCACAGATGTTTCCAAATCTCAGTTTCCTGTAAAGGGCAGGTAACAATTATCTTCTTCCTAGAATTATGCAAATTACATGAAATAATTTACATATTAAGGACCTGGGTCAGAGCCTGTCATGCAGAGCTTGGCAACTGTGTGTTCTTTCCTACACCCTGCTTTCTCCAGCGAATTTGATATTGAAAACATCAGTTAGTCTTAAGATCCAGAGTCAAGCCCTTGAAGAGAGGTCAGGGATAAACAGGGCAAGGGCTGGTTTTCACATCCCCAGGTTTTTCTTTTCAGATTTGGAGTCCAGGGACAGTGGCCTGAGCAGCAAGACCCTGTGCATGGAGAGCCAGCAGATCCTGCCAGACGGCTCCGCAGTGAGGCACTATGACGTGCACAGCCTGTACGGCTGGTCCCAGACCAGACCCACATACGAGTGAGTCACCGTCTCCCTCCTCCAGGTGGCAGAACCTGCAGGGACAGCCAGTGACTGATGCAGCTACCCTACTTTTCCTTTCATTCCCCATTGTAAGGGTTAAGAAGATTTTAATTACAACTATGTAGCAATTCTTATTTATCAAACATACACCCTTTGAGCATGGAGCCAAGCTCTGTGATTAGAAGGACAGATTTAAATAAGGCATGTACCACCCGTGAAAAAGAATTGGTCCTAGTGAGGGAGACACACATGGAGACACCAGTAAATATCACACGGTGCAGCTAGTGCCATAATAGCTTTAGCTGCAAGAGGCAAAGGGGACACATAGGACTGGACATCTGTCTCCTTTATTTCAAAAATGAATCATCTGTTGATATTTTTTTTTTTGCCATACTTTTTGGAGAGTCAACTGGTATTCTATTGAATTAGCACAGTATCGCTTTGCAAGCTCACGGAATAATATAAATTATTCTAAGGAAAATCTTATAAAAAGATTCACCTTCTTCCTCCCCAAATACAGAAAACCAAGTATTGAGCAAATCAATAGCAAGATTTAATGATTACTTTTCATTTTCGGGCACTCCAGTGAGTTTGCTACATGGTGAAGTTCTTTGTAAAACACTCTGAAAAGGCACAACTCATCATCTGCGTCATCTGGGATCGGTCAGTGGAAACCTCATTACGGCTCAGATTCCCATGTTCCCTCCAATCACACAGCAAACATTGTCACTGTGCCCTAGCACAAGAGCTCTTGGACGAGAATCTCTGTGGCCTTTCCTCCCCTGCTGTGACCTCAGTTTCCCTCCTTGTTCCCCTCCAACCAGAGCTGTGCAGGAGGTGACAGGACAGCGAGGGGTTGTCGTCACCCGCTCCACATTCCCCACTTCTGGCCGCTGGGCAGGACACTGGCTGGGAGACAACACAGCTGCGTGGGACCAGCTGAAGAAGTCTATTATTGGTGTGTGGGCACATCCCAGGGGCCTCTTCTGGCAGGGAAGGGAGGATCCTTGGTGAAAGAGGGAGGAGGCAGGTCACAAGAGCCTCGTCTGACACAGCTGTGCTTCTCATCGCAGGCATGATGGAGTTCAGCCTCTTTGGCATATCCTATGTAAGTGTCCTTTGGTTCTCTCTTAGTTACCAAGAAGATGGCAGCAACTTTCAAAAATCATCAACAGGCTCATTTTATTTCCTTTTGTTTCAGACAGGAGCAGATATCTGTGGGTTCTTTCAAGATGCTGAATATGAGATGTGTGTTCGCTGGATGCAACTGGGGGCGTTTTACCCCTTCTCGAGGAACCACAACACCATTGGAACCAGGGTAGGACATTAGCTCCTACCTGAAAGAACTTCCATTTCTGAGCTACAG
>CM052437.1:175836743-175861771 GCA_028533085.1 Varecia variegata
ATCAACAGGCTCATTTTATTTCCTTTTGTTTCAGACAGGAGCAGATATCTGTGGGTTCTTTCAAGATGCTGAATATGAGATGTGTGTTCGCTGGATGCAACTGGGGGCGTTTTACCCCTTCTCGAGGAACCACAACACCATTGGAACCAGGGTAGGACATTAGCTCCTACCTGAAAGAACTTCCATTTCTGAGCTACAGTTAATGCAGTCTGTATTTCCTGGGAACATCTTCAAAATCGTTAAACCTTTGTGTCTCAGTGTACCATATTATTCCATGTTATTTAGATTATTTGTTTTATTCAGGCAGAATTTTACCAAACATATATCAAGAAGAATGTCACATGGGGAAATTTTATCAGCCATCCTGGGAGAGATTCTATTAAGAATATTCTCTGGGTCTCATCTGTAATTATCTTTTGTTTAGCTGTGTGTGATCTTCATCTGGAATAATATCTCAATCCCTTAGGTCCCCCAGAAGGAGCTCCAAAAACTCTCCTTTTTTTTTTTTCTTTAGAGACAAGACCCTGTGTCCTGGAATGCTAGCTTCGTGGAAATTTCCAGAAGTGTCCTGGAGACCAGATACACACTTTTGCCATATCTCTATACCTTGATGCACAGGGCCCACACAGAGGGCATCACTGTTGTGAGGCCTCTTCTCCATGAGTGAGTATCTAGCCAGGATCCCAACGATTGATGGATAATTTATTTCATTCTACAGGATGGCAGTTGATGCAAACAATTCTTCCAAATTAAAGCCATGATTGCCTCTTGACATAAGCTCTTCAGGCACAGATCGTACTTTATTACTCCCTTTAGCACACTGTGACACGTGCCACAGGTCATTGATAGGAGGCTGTTTATTGAATGAGAATATTTTTTTAAGTGATACAATACAGTGCAGAGTAATTTCTTTCTAATTTGGCTATGCAAAGGCCTATTTTTTTGCAGCAATTTGGTTATATGGACCTAAGCCAAAATGAGCTCAGGTCACAAAAGACAGCCATTCCATGGGAGAGTTGAGGGACAAGGGCCATGCTTGCATTTAAAATGTGCTGTGGTTAAGAAATACGGAAGTATTTTATAGGAGCAAACACATCTAAGTGCAACCTGGTCTGAAGTTTGAGGAACATCACATGTGGAGTGTGGGGGCAGGGTGTTCCTGATCAGGCTTAGGAAAGAGCAAAAGATGGCTCAGGGTGCAGCTGGATTTCTGACTGGGATCTGAACTTGAGGAGTTTCCTCAGGGCCTTGGTCTGGGGCCCTGTTCGGGCTCTGACTGTGGCACTTTCATTTCCCTTTCCAGGTTTGTGTCAGACCAGGTGACCTGGGATATAGACAGTCAGTTCCTGCTGGGCCCAGCCTTCCTGGTCAGCCCTGTCCTGGAGCTCGTGAGTATGGAGGCCTCTGACGGGCAGAGCGTCCTGGCTGTGAGGCTGGGTGCCCACGGCGAGGAGGATGCCTGGTCTGGTGGGAATCCTGAGACGTGGCTTCTCATTCTTCCTCTGTCTCTTCCTGTCCTTCTGAGCTGAAGTCCATTACTTGGGTGTGCTGGGCCTCTCCGCCCTTGTTTTTAAAATCAACCTAACAATTCTGTTTCATAGGACAATCAAGAAGAAAAAACCTTATGATATATTTGAAGATACAATCATCTCTCTGTTAACTGAAATAAGGAGTATGGGGTCTGGTGGGGGCAGGGGTGTAAACAATCTTCTAGCACCATTAGAACACAGCTTTTCAGGAGACTCGCCTGCAGCACCACGTGTGCTCTTGCTGCTGCTGGCTAGCTGGTCCCTTCCAGCTGTAAGAGCTCCTCCAGGCAGCAAAAAACCATTTCTTTACTTCCTCTGTTGATGATTAGGCTTCTGATTAAAATACCAGCTAATTGCACCCTCTCCAAATCTTATTGTACCTACAAAATTTTCTTCTGCCCCAGACCCAACCTCAATTGTTTATCTCTTTAGAGAGGGTATGAGGTAAGTCAGTAAGCAAATGGTGATTTTTGTTTTTTTCTCTGAGGTCCTGGATTTCAAAGGGCTTTATAGAAGCCACTTGTTTTGGGTAGGCAAATCTCCCGTTTGAAAGGGTGTAGATGGGAAGGAAGGCTTCCCCAGCATTGCTGACCTCTAGATGCAAGTGGCCCAAGGCCATCACTATCATTTTAACCTCTTTCCCAGTCAATGTGTTTCCTCTGTCCTCAATAACAGTGTCATGTCCACTGTCAAGCATTGTTTGTGTTTAATTTTAGAATGCCAGAACCGTCACTGCTTATTTCCCTAGAGCTCGCTGGTACGATTACTACACGGTAAGTTTTTCTGAATGTTTAGACAACATTCTGGAAAAATGGTAGAGTGCAAAAGCTTTAGATGCAATAGACCTCAGGTCAGATGCTGTCTCTGTAACCCACCTGCTGTGTGGTCTTGCAGAAGTCACTTTAGACTTTGTAGCCTCAGTTTTCTCACCTCCCAATGGGGTAAGACCACTTCCCTCATGGAATTGTTGTTGAAGAACACACAAAGCATCTCACTCAGTGGCTGGCTTCTCATGGGTATTCTTTACTTGTTAGTTTTTATCTTTGCTTATGCCACCACTATTCACAGTGGTGTATAAAGGCAAACACTAGTAAGCACTTGAGATTGTGCTATAAAGTATAGTTTTGGTTTATATCCTTGCCTTCTGTAAGTTCATAAGTGTACAGGCCTTTTCCTCCCTTTTTATTAAATATCTCCTTCTATAGCACAGATGCTCAAAGAAGGGTTGTTACATATAACTACCTAAGGTAAGCAAATTGTTAGGCAGTGTGCAAAACACACACAGAGGGCCAGGCCCAACCCTTGTGAGTCTAAGCAGTACAAGTGCACTTAGGAATGAAGAACCTAATAAAATCTCCTGTTGCATAGTTTGTGGGCAGGTGTGAGCCCCGGGGAAAGCTGGGAAAGCAGGGTCTTCCACACCAACTTCGGGGTGGGATTCTCTTGCAGGGACACAGACTAGTCAGGGTTTAATTCTTGGGGAATGCTACTGGCATCTAGCAGGTAGGCACTGAGGATTCTGCTAACTATCAAAAAGCACAGGGTACCCCCAAACAAAAAATGATCTGGCCCAGAATGTCAGTAGTGCTGAGACTGAGAAGCCCTGCTCGAGTTGAGAAAATGAGGAAGGATGGAAGGATGGTTCCTTAGGATTTGAGGTTTATGATTTGGGTGAGAGAACACCTCTTCCTTTCACACATGAGGCAAGATAAAGATGTCAAACATAAAGGCAGATGTGTGAAGTCAAAGGTAAGGGTTTGTGAAGTAAGTCAGCTCACTGCGATCTTTCTTGTGCAGTTGGGGTGAAACGCGTTAGTTCAGTAAGTAGGGTGGGGGTGAGGGCGGTGGGGGGAGATGGCGACTAGCTGGGCCCTTAGTGAAAGAGAGGGTCTAGAAATGCTGTTGTGGGGAGTGGGTCAGGGGCAATGAGAAGTGAATGGAAGGATTGTTTAGCTTCCTGTGGCAGTGCTCTGTGACACAGAAACAGGTTGTGGAGGCAGGGTGGGCTGTGATCCATGCTAGGACCTCACGTAGTGTGTACATGTAGGAACCTCAAAGGCAGGGGCCCTAACAAGACATGACAGCAGCAGTGCAAGCCTTCACACAGCCCCTGGGTGAACGCAGCAGGTGTAATAACAGGTGTGTGCTGAAGGTTGATGAACAGGCAGCAAGTTCAGAGGGGTGGGCGAGATGTCTGGCCAAACGCTTTGTCCAGGGAGGTGTGTGTCCTCTCCCTCTTCCTCTCTTACCTTCTTCTGGCCCACAGGGCGTGGATATTAATGCAAGGGGAGAGTGGAAGACCTTGCCAGCCCCTCTTGACCATATTAATCTTCACGTCCGTGGGGGCTACATCCTGCCCTGGCAAGAGCCTGCGCTGAACACCCACTTAAGGTGAACGCTGGGACTGGGGTTCTACCTTACATACCAGTTGGTTCACCAGGTTGCAATGACACCCACCAAGCTGTAAGCACCACTCTCAAGCCCCAAATCAGTTTTACCAAACACTTGTCTTTTGTTTGTTTGCTGGTTTGTGTTTTAACCTTTTTTAAACTCTGCATTCTTCAAACTATTATTAACTATTTTGGATCTAAGTGCACTGTGAGATGCTAGGTCTAAGAAGCGACATTTGAAATGGAAGTCAAAATAGGAGCAACCATGACTCATGATGGTTTTAGAAGAGTATCAGATCTAATCGACTCTTTCCTAAGAAAACTATTGCTGAAAAGTTGTGTCAGCCATATCACAGGTGATGCCTGAGGCTGAGATTCCTCATATACAAGATTTTAAAATTCTAGATCTAAGTTTGTATAATAATTAATAATAACTAATATCAAGAAAATGCTTTCTCTGTGCCTAGAACTGTATGGATATGGGTATTTCTATTGGGAGGTTATCTATTTTTCCTTAGTGAAAGGAGAAAATAAATTCTGTGAGGTAGTTACTGTTATTATACCCATTTCACAGGTGAGCACAGAGGCTAAGTGATTTACTCAGATTCACACAGCTGGTAAATAGATGACCAGGGACTAAAATCCATGTCTGTTGGATATCAATCCTCAAATTCTTAGACTCCCTACTCATTTGATTCCAAAGATTCAAAAAAAAAAAAAAACTGAAGAACTTAGGACATTTGAAAATAGAACTCACTGTACATGTTTTAGGAAATTAGGTCATGCAAACAGAGAGATTTCAGCATCAGGATTTTCCTCATAAAGGGGGAAAAAAGAACCAGGTAAGCTTGGTTGTTTTGTCTTTAAGAGCCTTAAAGAAGTTTTCCCTCTGACTGATGCACTAATTCATTCATGACATGAAGTCCTATGGCCAGCTGCAGACAGAAGTAGAACTCGGTCACAAGTCTCTTAAATCTGAATACTTGGTCTTTATCCCATGAAGCACTTTCTTTTGCACCTTTACATTTTTATGAAAACCCTCAGTTTGCAGTTTTTAGCTAATGCCTTTCTCCCACCTCACTGCAGCCGCCAGAATTTCATAGGCTTCAAGGTTGCCTTGGATGATGAGGACACTGCTGAGGGCTGGCTCTTCTGGGATGATGGGCAAAGCATCGGTGAGTAGGGGTTGCCTGGGATTCATGCCAATATCATCGACTACATTCCTGGGTGTCTTATAGGCCCACTTTTAAAAGCCTTTTCCACGTTAAAACAATTTTGCATTTTTAAATATAGTCATTTGTTACTTCAAGTGTATATTCCATATTGTACATGTTCCAGTGCCTCACGTAAATGAAGCTTAGTTCTGACTCTTTCACCAGTACTCAACTGCCCTAATCCATTGTTGAAGGCAGAAGAATGGGAGCTGTAGGGAGAGTTTATTGTAGCCAGCTGAGATAAACTTTCCTATGATTTATGGTCAAGAGCACATTCCCTAATTACATGGCTAACTGTCCCAGTAAAAGGGATGATGCCTCTCTCAGTTGTGTTATTTATTTGGGAAATTTTCCATGAGGAGTTCACAGGAATTGGTAAACTCTCAGGAAGATGGCTCAAGCATCATTCATTATTTCTAGCCAGTGCGGTCCTGCAAAACGCTTTGCAGTGAAGGAAATGTTCTATATCTTCTGCTGTCCAGTATGGCAGCTACCAGCCATATGTGGCTATCGAGCACTTGAGATCTGACAAGTGCATCTGAGGAACTGAATTTTTAATTTTGTTCAGTTTTAATTAACTTAAACAGCTCCATTTTGCCAACAGCTCCTGTCTTGGACAGCACAGTTCTAGAGGGTAGCCATTCAATGGCTACTGATTGAGTGGTGAGTAAATTAGAAAAAGGCCGGCACATGGGGAAGAGCGAGAAAGCCATGAGGGTAGGGGACAGGGTGGGAATACCTGAAACAGACCTCCTGATCAGTCCACCTTCACTGGATATGCTGCACTTCGTATTCTCTCTGGGCCTGTGGCATACACTAAGGATAAAGGACAAAGAAAGCTTTCCTTTAGTTTTATTTGTTCTCTGGAAATCACATTTTAAAAATTGACTAACAAACACCCCTCAAAGTAAACCTACCAAGACTTGTGTTTGTGTATGTGTATATCCATGTGTGTGCACAGATGCGTAGAGCTAGCAAAAGCAATCTGGGGATTTTGAGGCAACCAGGACGGTGCTGGAATGGTAGATCACAAGGAAGAGAAGTGGCTTCAGAGTGTTGTTAGGAACCTGTGTCATATGAGGTGACTTGTCAGACAGCTGCATCTATACACATTCATTTAAAACATTTTATGTAAACTGAAATTTGTTGAAAAGTGATTAATCTCCAGGAAGAGGACTTAAATTATAAAATGGAACTCATTAAAGAAGAAAAATAAAATAAAAACAAACAAAAATAATCTCAACCAAGACAAGTAGGCTATACATAGGTCCAGCCCATGTTTATCTTGTTGTTTGTTTGCAGATACCTATGGAAAAGGACTCTATTACTTGGCTAACTTTTCTGCCAGCCAGGTGAGTGTGAGTGATACTATGAGGGGAGAATAGAGTTCTACTGGTTTAGTAGGATGCTGAATATCATAAGGGCATAAAACACCACCTAGAACTCCTTCATTGCTCATCTTGGTAATTCATATTCTTACATTCTGCCAGACTTCAGATGAGGATTTAATATGTGCCCAGAATAAACCTATTCACATCTCCTCAGTAAGGATCATTATTCCAGTTTATCATTTCATAGATAGACAGTTTCTATGTTATCTAGCCCTTTTTCCTACGTTGCCTTGGAATGGTCTGCACATTTTGTGGCTTCTCCACCTATAGAATACAAATTTCTTGATAGTTGAGATTTTTGTCTCTTACAGAGTTCAGGGCAATTTGTCTCTTACTAGGTGCTTGTCAGTGCAAAGTGGATGGTAGTTGGCAATAGGAAATAGAGTGCTGAAATCACGGTCCCCACCATCCAAAGGCACAAGACGGTGATACTGCAATTTTCTTACTGCGTGATCTACATTTGTTCCTAAAAAGAGGTTGGGAAAAATGTGAACTAATTCTGCTATTTTTTTCCCCCATGGTTTCATTTATCTCCAATTTGACAGAATACACTGCAGAGTCATGTGATTTTCAACAATTACATTGTCGATACAAACCCTTTGAAACTGGGCTACTTTGAAATCTGGGGAGTGGGCAGCGTCCCCATCACCAGCGTCAGCATCTCTGTGAGTGGCACAGTCATAACACCCGCCTTCAACAGCAACTCCACTACCCAGGTTCGTGACCAGTGAGAAGTTCAGGTGGTGTTTCCCAGCCCTAATGTGCCTAGTGCAGTGCCTGATTGTTTCCCCTCAGGTGACGCTGTCTCCTGCAAAGCCCTTCAGGAATCCCTCTGTTTTCATTGTGTTAGGAATGGACAGCATGGAGATGAAGGGAAAATTCATGGTTTATCATCATTTGGAATCCAGGGTCTGAATTCTTGCTTTCTGTGTTTGTCTTCTTGTCTGTAAACCTATGTAAAACTTTGTCCTCATTACCTCACCTCTGCCTCAGAGATCAACTTTCCAAACAGCTTGAACCACCACATTTCATCAAATACGACATCGTCAGTTAAAAGTTGCTCCAGTATTTCATGTACCACAAAGAAAGATAAAAGGATGAAAAACTGTGATATAACACTTTACTGTCACTCACATTTTTTATTTGAAATTAACAGAAAGCTTTCAGAAACTTATTTAGACATAGATTTTTATCTACATATTTTAATATTTTAAGTGATAACACAGAGAAAAATGTTGAGTGGACATACATTGATGATTCTGCATCGAAGTGATTTAGAAGAGGTAGACCTTGACTATGGAGAAGTCTTAGAAATACCTTCACCAATTCGTAGGACATATTTTTCTTTTATTATTTAAATTTGTATTCAAATATTTTTATTTTATTATTTAAGTAGTTTATTATTTTATTTATTATTGTTTAAAAGAAAGATACGTGCTACAAATCTGTTTCCTCTGTACTACCAGGGGTGTTGGTGCTTTAGAATTTCATAAAAATTCTTCCACTATTGTCTATGAGATTTTCTCTCTAGTACTTTCTTGATTTTATTGCATATTCCTTCCTAAAATAATCCTTAAATGGTTTTGCAGTCCATCCATTCATAATACCGGTAATAGCACTGGAGTTCACACAGGCACAGATGATGACAATTATGTCATGAGCACTCCCTGGCTCACTGTAACTCTAAGGCTATTGGTTATGTGATACATTCTGGTCTCATGAATGTTAAGTGTGTGAAAAATCTGCACCTTGGGATTAACGCAGTATAGCGATCTCAACACTTATCCTCCTGGTAGTAAATGGGACCTTTTCTTGTGTACTTTCCTTGTGTACTTACTTTTTGCTTTTTCTTGAACTATTTTTCTTCTTAATTCTTCCTGATTACTTAGGCCTGAAACAAAAGTTTTCTTTCAGTTTTTCATTTCCTCATACTTGTGGTTTTCTTATCAATCAGCTTTCCCAATGTTGCCAAGAACGCCTAAAAGACTTTGCCCGATTCTCTTGCTGACCAACTCATGGGCTGACATACAAGCTAATGCCTGCACACACAGTGAAACCTTCTGGAAAGTATTTCCTTACTAAAAAGCAGGACTATTGAACTCTTACTGGGCAATCATTGGGGTGCTATGAGGAAATAGGAGGAGGAAATAAAAAGACGGCTTCAAAGAAAATCAACACTTTGGAAGAATAGGAAAAAGGGCATTCTCTCCAGTTTTTCTGTGCAGTTGTTTCTCTGCAGTGGTTATGTATTGTGTTATTTATTATAGAGGCCTGTGCCTATCACTGAATAATCTTTGTATCCTAAGAAGCTAGGAAGCACCCTCCTCACTTAAAAATTTGAGGGCAGTCTGTTATCTAGGCAATAAAATGTGAAAGTATTAGGAGGTTATATGGACCATTGACTTGTACCAGATTTATTTGTGTGCAGGAAATTTCAAGAGCAGATGTCCAATATTTTTCCTTTGGTTCCTATAGGTGTTAAGCATTGATGTGACCAACAGAAACATCAGCCTACATAATTTCATTTCCTTGACATGGAGAAGCACTTTGTGAATTTTTAGAGCAAGATTCTAACTATGAATGACTTTGAAACTACTTATACTTCATACTCATAAAATTGTGTGTTGCTAATTGGTTCATGCCCACTGTGGGTGAAATATTTTATTAATTTTGTTATATGTTTTGTCTGTGAATCCTAAAGGTTAAATCTTAGCTCCTGTGGGATAGACAGTAGCGAGGTGTGAAAAATCTATGGGTTATCTTAATGTCTCTATGTGATTAGTATGGTACCAATGGTTCACCATATGACATTTACTGAAGATGAACTGGGGTGTGTGTGCATTATGCACATGTGTATAATCATGGAATGGCCCCACTCTCTTGCTAGATACACAAGTAAAATTTTGCCATGAAAGTTCCAAGTCTTGAAGCTAATCAGCACCTAAAGAAAGTATCCAGAAAGAACATCGGCTAGTTGGTAATGAGTAGAAGGGAACAATATTCTGAGAGCATGATTTAAGGGGAAGAAAAGGCAACTGTAAGGAAAGGTAGGCAGGAAAGATCAGAGTCAACACAAGACTGTGATAAAAGTGATCCTAATTTAGAACATCATGTAAAATTATCAGGAATAGTGACCTTGTGGGGAGGAGAAAAGAAGAAACTCACTTGAAAGAGAGAAGAGGGGCTGGGGGAATCCTTAACATATGGGAAAAGAGGACAGGATGAGATTTAAGGTGAATGAAGGAGTTTGGATATAAAAAATAGTTATTTTTCTCAGTAGTGTGCTTTGAAATGTATAAATCTTATTTCTGTACTTTGTGCCTAATGTATAAAGCCACAGTTCACACAAACACATGCAATTTATATGTCATAGACAAATAAAACAAGTGAATTTGCAAGAGATTTTGAATGTTTGGACCATGAGTAATCCCTGTTTGAGGTTAAGGATTATTATTGTTCAATAAATGCTTGTGAGTTTGTCTTTCTGGTTTTCTTCGGCATCGGAGCACCTGCAGTCTAACCCACTGATGGGACAATCTGATTTATGATTACCTGCCCTTCTCTGTACATCTCTGCAGTGAGTCATTTCTAAGATGTAGGTTTATGGAAGAGTGTACTTGGACTGTTGCTTTATTTGTCATAGCAGTTGCTATATTTAGTAAAATATCAATTCTGGCAAAAATATGAGTTGCAACACTATTGGTTAAAACACTAGAGGGCTAAAATTTGGGATAAAGAAATCATACATTATTGTTCTACACAGATACCTACTTTTAGTGGTAGTTGAAAACAAGTTGAAAATGGGTGTGTTTGAAAAGAATGTGTCTTCTTCCCTATGTCTTTTTCTTTTCTTATATATCAGGAAGCCACTTATGTGTCAGCACCTGCATAAGGATTCAGATAAACAATATTGTTCAATTGGCTTAATGTTCTACTTATCACAATAAGGGCCTTTTGGATAAGGGCCTGATCTAACTAGGAAAGTAATGAAACAGGGAAAAGCAACCATGGGAATCCTTGGATCAAAACTTGTCAACTCTCTAATCAACTCAGGAAGGATGAAAGCAATACTTACTTAATATTTAAGAAATATCTTACGTTACCATCAAGGATATATTGGTGGAAGCTGGCCCTGGTTGCCATAAGTTGCTCAAGGAGAAGCTTTCTGACTGCAAAATTCTGATGACCAAGGCTCTCCCTATCACAGGCATTAGGTCCACTGGCAGGGATATTCTATGCTATTTTCCTTTGAGGGAGAAAAATGCAGAAGCAATGCCTAGGGTCAGGAGACTTAGTTAAGTCACTCTGTCTCTCTGGGATCAGAGTGGGACACTGCAAAATGCTGGTGTCAGACTAAAGCTGTGATTTCCATACCATGGAGCTGTGCAGAGCCCCAGGGCTCTTCTTTGCTCCCTAGGGGCCAGGAGAAGGCAGCTTGGCAGGGTTCTGAGCTCCCCATCCTGGCTTCAATCAATCACTTATTTACGTACTGGAATCCCATTTAAAAAAAGAATTTTAAAAACATATATTTATCAGCAGTCCTCAAACATTTTGGTCCCAGGACTTCTTTACACTCTTAAAAAGTTATTGAAGATCCCAAGAGCTTTTGTTCACAGGGTTATCATATCTATTCATATTTCTCCTGTTATTAATTCAACTGACTATATTTTTTAATAAAAGTGTTAGAAGGGTAGCATTATTTTACACTTTTGCAAATCTCTTTAAGTCTGGCTTAATGGAAGAAAGCTGGATTCCCATATCTGCTTCTACGTTAGATCTTCTATAATATCACATGTCATATAGCCTCTGGAAATCTCCACTGTATGCTGATGAGAGGAAGTAAGTTAAAAGGGCAAATACCTTTTTAGTATTTTCATGAAAATAGTTTTCCCTCATGACCCCACTGAAAAGGCCTCGAGGACCCCCAGAGGTTGTTCCTCAGACCACGCCTGGAGAATCACGTTACGTGGAGCCAGAGCCGTTTGCGGCTGCCCCAGAGCTGCCCCCGCAACGTGGACCTGCACTTGTAACACCCGACCAGCTATGCAGGGAAAGGTTGGGCTCTGACTTTTTGACATAGTCACTGTTCTCTAGATCACATGATTCTACTTTCTCTCTTCATAGGTGTGCGCCAAATGAAGAATAACAATCCCAAACCCTTTCACTGAAATAGGAGGAAATCTATTCCTTTTCTGATTAATGTCATAACGTTAATTGTCATATGTCCCCACAAATATAAGGTTGTGTTGGCCTTGGCAGATATCATCAGGGTCTCACCAACATTCCCTGCTTCTTGTCATTGCAGCAGAGTCTTTGGAAGTTTTGCCTCTGGCCTTGGAGGATGTTCAGGGAACATGTTCTGGAAGTTCAGGGTCATACACGTTATTGGTTTCTGATCTGTTGATTCCAACACTCTGCTTGCTTTGATAACTGAGTTCTGCCAGCACCTAACTTTATGGTGCCTTCTTACTAATAGACAACAGGATGATACAGGGTCACAAGCTTGTCTCTTCCCTTCAGAATGGCTCTGTTACTTCTTCACTGGTCAACACCGGAATGTGACCCAATATCTTCCAGTTGCTAGTCAGCAAGAAGGGATGGTGAAGATTAGCCATATTTTGCGCTTTAGGAAATGGCTTATAGATTAGCTGGGGTTGTCAGTTACCACTGTAGCGTGAATGATGTCACAAATGTGCGCAGCATGTGGGAAGTTAAGAGTAAAGTAGATGAACTAAAATAAAATCTTAAGCCCCCCAGGTGAATGAATAGAACCCCTCTTGGCCAAGGGGACCCCACAAAAACTGTAAAGCTGAGTTGCTGGCCATGAGAAGGGAGGTCAGACAGGCTTTATCACACCCTCTCCCTTTTTGGAGATATTCTTTATAACAAGAAGATACTAAATCATTAACAGGCCTAAGGTTGTACAAGACAAAACTTAAACCACATCTGAAGGCCATCAATTTGCTTAATAGATCACTTGAGTTTTGGTAAATGTTCTATGGATTGTCTCTGATTAACAGACATCCTTAAGACAAAGTTTTATTTCTGCAAGCAATTATAAATGAAAGAATCTTTAAGTCTACCTATAACCTGTAAGCCCCCACTTTGAGATACCCTGCCTTTTTGGGCCAAACCAATGTATGCCCTTCATGTATTAACTTCGGATCTTACGTGTGATTCTTGTCTCCATGAATGTATAAAACCAAACAGTACCCCAGCTACTGCGGGCACATGTTCTCAGGACCTCTTGAGGCCATGTGCTCCAGCGGGTCACACACATTTGGCTCAGAATAAACCTCTTTAAATTGTTTTATAGAGTTTGGGTTTTGTTTTTGTTTGTTTATTAACAAGTATCACACAAAGAACAGAAAGATCTTGTGTAGCAGTAAAGCTCCTTTCTTGCTCTTTTGCCAAGCTATCTTCCCAATTTGAAATGAGAACCAGGTACATTTCCCTTCTAACAAAGGCCCCCTTGTACTGGGGCAAAATATAAGGTGGATTTGTCTTTCCAGGAGTTCATAAATGCAATCTAAACACTTTCTCTCTCTCTCTCCCTTGTGCGTGCTTTCTGTGTGTATGTGTGTGTGTGTGTGCACTTTCCCATATACTAAGCCTTTGAAGCAAACATGGAGGACTACCAAGGGCATTATTATTTATGATTCTTAGATGCCATCAAAAGAACCCTCTATACCGTCACATATAACTGGTGGGAATGGGACTGTGAAATGCACGTGCATGCTCATAGCAGCATTGTTCATAATAGTCCCAAAGTGGAAACAACTCAGATGTATATCCATGTAACTGATACGTGGATAAACAAATGTGGTATATCCATACAATAGATATTATCCAGAAATGAAAAGCAATAAAATACTGATGCCTGCAACAGAATGGATGAACTTTGAAAACATTATGACAAGTAAAAGAAGCCAGACACAAATGGCCAAGTATTGTACAATTCCATCTGTATAAAATGTTCAGAATAGGGAAATCCATAAAAATACAAAGTAAATTACTGGTTGCAGGAATAAGGGGAGAGGAGAATGGTAAGTGGCAACTAACGAGTATATAATTTCTTTTGGGGGTGATGAAATGTTCTGGAATTAGATAGTGGTGGCAGTTGTATAACTTTGTCAATATACTAGAAAACACTGGATTGTATACTTTAAAAGGGTGAATCTTATGGTATGTAAATTATATCTCAATTTAAAAAACCCTACTTTAGCTAGCTTAAGTAGACATTTTTAAAACATATTAGTGTTCATTGAAACTATAGGAGGGCTAGAGAGTGAGGTTTGCAGGCTATGTGGCTAGCCAGGGACAACACCCAGATTACCTTGTGGGGGATTCTACTGCCACTGCCCTCAGAACACATCTAGCAGCTTGTGCCCCAGTGCTGAGCACAGGATGCCACAATGCTTGTCCCTGCTGCCTCTGAAACATGCTATGTGTCAACATCCTGAATTCCACATAGTACCTCCTTCTCTGCACTTTCTTCTGGATCTAAATCACTTACAGGCATATCTCATTGGCCAGGCCCAGGCACTTGCCTCAACCTTGGCTGAAGGAGAGGCTGTGAAACAGAATTTCTAGTTGCTTCTTTGGGAAGGCAGAATTCTCAAGGTGAGAAGTTCTTTAAGTTAATTTAAATATAATAAGAGTTATCGAAAGGTGCTAAGCCATCCATTAGAGGTGTCTTCCCACATTATATAATTTCTATTTTAACAGTGCTTCACTTACTGGGAATAATTGGTGGAAAGCCTTATTAGAATTAATGAAAAGCTGAGTTATAGCAAGAGAACTTTTGAGGACAACAATGGAGAAAGGAACAATATGATGAACCAAGAGCTATTTCTGTTGTTTCTGTCACTCAGTTTATTGTGCTTTATTATGGCAGCCCTAGTAAACATTTACACTTACATTCTCAGGAAAATCCTACTTGATCATGGTATATTACTCTTTTTATATGTTTTTTACTCCATTTGCTATTTCGTTGAGGAATTTTGCATCTGGGTGGGAGATACTGATGTACAGTTTCCTTTCGTTTGTATACTATTTTTGTCTGGTTTTAGTGTCAGGGCAATTCTGGCCTTGTAAAGTGACTTAGGAAGTGTTTTCTGTTTTCTGGAAGAGATTGTATAGTGTTGATGTTGTTTCTTCCTTAAATGTTTGGTAAAATTCACCAATAAAACCATCTGGAACTGGAGGGAAAAAAAGAAAGAGCTATTCCTTCTTTATTTATTTAGCAAATAATTATATATTTAAAATATTTGTGCCTATTGGGCAGAGTGAAGAAACGGGACAAGACGCTGGCTCTTGAGCCCTTTAGGCTGCATGGGCAGACAAGGAAGCACAATATAATGTGACAAGCAAAGTAATCAGATATGAACAGACATGCAGAGGAGGAACGACTATTAGGGGAAAAAAGCCACCTTCTCCTTTTATTAACAAATGGAGCTTTCTCCTGTCACAGGGAGAGCAAGGTCCCTTTTGTGGTCTGTTGGAAAATGAACTCCCCTCCTCCAGATGCTGTCAACTTTATAGGGCCATAAATCAATTGTGGCAGAAGCTGGTTACATCGACCCAGTCACCTTTGCTCAGTGCTCCTCATGGATCACTGAGGGACAGACACAGCAAAGAAAAAGACAAGGCTATGAGGTGAGTACTGTTCCCCATGCAAGTGGTGCTTTGAACAAGTGGCGTCTCTTTCTCTTTGTAAATTTTCCTGTCTCCTGTTCTGCTAACTGATCTGGTCGTCCATACTTTTCTTCTGCACCTGATATTTTCTTCCCTTTCTGTAGAGGATGAGGAGTGAGGATGAGACGGTGCATGGAAAGGAGAAGGGTGTGTGTGTGTGTGTGTGTGTGTGTGTGTGTGTCAGTGTTTGGTGGACAGATGGGGAGGGTTTAGTGTGAGATGCTCCTCTCTCACTGGGAGAAACCAAGGACAGAACAAACAGGTGGGATCTTTCTGGAAACTAGCTGAAGGTGAGTGTGTCCCAGCTTTAAGCAGGAGAGTTTCTAAATGGGGAAGAATTCCTACCTTCAGGAATCCCCACTCCTCTGCCTGAATGACAATAGCGCCTATGGCAGGAAAATGCCTGAGGTTGTCTGCAGAATGTTCCTGAACTTCCTGAGCTGTGGTGTTGAACCTGCTCCTTCGGGAGGATTAAGGAGCTGTGAAAGAGGTGCCTGCGTCTGATTTGTAGAGTCTGGAAAGAAAAAAAATCTCCCTATGGAGAGAAATAATACTTGGAGAAGGAGGTTAATTGATGGAAAACATGTTTGCTGTGGTATTGAGTCGTGGGCTGTATGTGTAAGAAACAAAGTCTTGTACATACGTACATGTACATACATACGTATATATACATACTATTTTATCTCTGTAGTGGGTCACTCACACTTCCTTCACTATGGGAGATTATCCTCTAGGTCTTTAGTCTCTGCTGCTTGGGAGACACTGTGGAGAGAGTATACTCAAGTACAAGTTTAAAAAGGAGTGGCTCCCCGTGTTTGCCTCAGTTTCACCACTCACCATAGTTAGACAAAATTCCTTAATACTCATCTATAAAATGGGAATCATGATGTCTGATCAACTTCAATGCAAAGATTTTATGAGAATATAGTAATATGATATATATTTTACAGGGATTAGAGTAAATATTTTAAAATAATTTAGGCTATGAGAGAGACTTCTGATAGATTTAGGTAAGTAGAAAAGAATAGCTAAAAAACCCCAATTTCAATCCCAAACCCTGTTTCTTCAAGAGATAAGGGTTCTTCCTAAACCCCTCTTGGCAAATTATCTGCGAGTCCTTGTTCCTTACCTATACTTTAATATTAAAATGAAAAGTATTTCTTTTCTTTAATTATTACACATTAACCTAAACACTGCCTCCATTAAAATTGAAGCTACATACTTATATGAAAATGTTTGTAGAAAGGATCATGGCATTGAGGAAGAGTTGAGAAGAGCAGGAATGTAGGAAAATGTAAAGTAAGAGGAGAAGCAAAATAAACATTAAAAACAAAAGAGGGTACTTGGGTTGATTCCATATCTTTGCAATTGTGAACTGTGCTACAATAAATATTCCAGCACATGTGTCTTTTTGATGCAAAGTCTTCTTTTCCTGTGGGTAGGTACCCAACAGTGGGATTGCTGGATTGTGGTTTTAATTTGCATTTCCCTGATGATTAATGATGTTGAGCATTTTTTCATATGTTTATTGGCCACTTGCCTTTCTTCTTTTGAAAAGGTTCTGTTCATGCCTTTTGCCCACTTTTTAATAGGGTTGTTTGTTTTTTTCTTGTTGATTCGCTTGAGTTCTTTGTAAATTCTGGATGTTAGCCCTTTATCTGATGTGTAGCTTGCAAATATTTCCTCCCATTCTGTAGATTGTCTATTTGCTCTGTTGACTGTTTCTCTAGTTGTGCAGAAGCTTTTTAGTTTAATCAAATCCCACATATTAATTTTTGTTGTCATAATTGCTACATATATAACATATATAACAGATGAAGAATTAATATCCCTAATATGTAAAGAGCTTTTATGAATCAATAACAATGTATAAGCCAGTAGAAAAATAAAGTCATGAATAGAAAAAAATAAAAATAAAAGAGAAAAAATTCTTTGTCCACATTGATTTATAGTTTGTTGCTGCATAAATACCGATTTAATATGGCAAGAATATAGGGAAGAGGAGAAGCCGAGCAGCTGGGCTTAGGAGGTTTCACAAAACTAAAGGGTTTTTGAATTATTTAGAGATACATTGAAGACTTGAATATAAGAGATCCAAGTGACCCTGTTTGTGCTGGGCCATTTGGAAAATGACCCAGTGATATTGGGAAAGTAGTCTGAACTTGGCACTGGCTGTGAGAACTAACAGAAAGAAAGAAGTCAAAAAAGATTCCTGGGTTTATTTTTTTTTAATTGTGGCTATTCCTCAAGGTATTAATTACTTGAGGAGCAGCTCATTTGGCAGAAATGGCAGGAGTTGGGACCGGGTTGTGGGGAGAGATGATTTTATGTTGCATTTGGATGTCCGTGGGACATCCAAGTAAGACATCTGATAGGCAGTTCAACATATGAATCTCAATCTCTGGTCTAGAAATATAGGCTGGATTATTGTTAGATGTTATATGAAGTCGCATGAGTAGTGGAAATTGCTTAAGGACAGTGTGTAATTTAAAAAGAGGACCTATATTAAAATATGAGGAATATCAACATTTAATGAATTAGGAGACTACAGAGAAAACTGAAGAGAAGCCAGGGGCGTAGGTGGAAAACCAAGACTGAATGATTTCCAGGAATTCACGGGTCGAGAGTTTCAAGGAGCAGGGAGTGGTTGATAGTGCTAGATGATTAGGACAGTGCCAGTTGTGTTCAGCCAAGTCACTGGTGGCCTTGGTGGGAGCAGTTCCAGTGGAATGCAGGAAATATAAGCCATGCCAATGATAAATGAGGAAGGGAATACAGATGGTGTGGAGTTATCTTTGCAGAAGGTTAGCTATGAAAGGAAAACAGAAAGTTATAATGGTACCTAGAGAAGTACACAGAGTCATCAACAGAGTCTAGGGTGACGTGGAATATATTTATGAAGGGGAAAATCTTATTCAGAGAGAGAGGTTTATAACGCAAGAAAGAGGAGGAATAATTGGTGGAACAACCTTTTTGAGAAATTCAGTGGCTGTAAGATCTAGAGAATAGATGCAATGATTATGCTTAAATGAGAAAAGGAAAAATTCATTGAGAGAAGAGGGGGAAAATAATAATTTAGCTAGATATGGACAATTTTTATAGAAAAGCTTGGGTTGAGAAGCAGAGAGATGAAATAGTTTCTGCAGAACAGTTATTTTCAAAATAGACATTGGGGTTGGGGGCGGTGGCCCACACCTATAATCCTAGCACTCTGGGAGGCCGAGGCAGGAGGATCGCTTGAGCCCAGGAGTTTGAGGTTGCTGTGACCTAGGCTGATAACACGGTACTCTAGCCCAGGTGACAGAGCAAGACTCTACCTCAAAAAAAAAAAAAAAAAAAGTAGAAATTGGAGATGTTAATGGGTGAGAATAAGAGTATAGATGACAGAGGTTGGATTAGAAAAGAAGGATCAATTATTTAAATTGCTGCCATGAAAAATGAGAGAAGCTAGCAGATAGATCTTCATTCAGCTTGCAGGCCCAGTTTATTGGGGAGGTTATGGGCCCCAGTGACATCTACCTTGAGCCAGGTGCATCAGCCCAGAAGGCAGATGTTTGGATGGATGGTCTCATTCTATAGATTCCGTTAGCGGATCAGGGGGCAAGGAAGATGAGAGCAATGGCAAGTTAAATGATAGAGGCTGAGGCCCAGGCCAATTAGGGATAATAGACAAGAGAAGCAGAGATTATACGAGAATGGAAAGAGAACAGAAGTCTTGATGTGATCAAAGAATAAGAAAAAATTGAAGTAAGGCAATGAGAGTATAGAAAACATAATCTTGTGACCAGTAAATGAGAAGTAGGGATTAAGATTTCAAAAGTGGAATAATTCTGGAAGTTGCTAAAGTCCAACATATGGGATGATAGGAAATGGCAATGAAGATCATTGGCGTTGAGGGCTGTCATGGAACCATGAGGCATGTAATAATGCTAGATTTACCATAATTAGAGCAGAAAAATGAGAATACATCTAGAATCTGATATTATTTTTGTAGATGAAGAAACACTGGTCCAAATAGGTAAGTAGCCCATCTGTTAGTAAGAAAACCAGGGAAAGAATTCAAACCCTTTGATTCCTAGCAGGGTACACCCTCCAATGCAGCAAATATTTTAAAGCTCGTGTCAGTGCCTGATCTTTGGAGTTACTATAAGCCACAAAATTTGTGTGAGTTGTGTGCTGTGAACATAGAAGCAAGCATTGTGCCGGAGATCAGGATCAGGTTCATTTTTGTTACCAGATTCTTAAAGTAATCAGTGACCTCTAAACAGTTAAACACCTCGGCATCATGCCATGGGAATTGGAAGAAGAAGACTTGAATTCAAATTTTGCTACTTTTCTTTCTCCCCAAATGTGCCCCCCTTTCTACTGCACAGGGTGGGTGTGAAGGTCAAAGTGACATCTATGAGGGCTTTGTGGGCCATCTCAACCCCTCCTTTCTATTTCTTCTGTATTTGTTCCACTCCCTCTCTCCCTCCAATTCTTTATGTCTGATATACTTGTCCTTGGACAATACTCAATTCTTCTGCAGACAAAAAGGCAAAGCCCTAGAGGTGTTGGATGTACGGACTGGAGTTAATTAGAGACACTGCGATGAGTGGAAACATATATTCTCCGGATATGTAAAGAGGAACGCTGACAATCAAGGTCATCTTTGCAAACAAGCCCACATTTTAATCACAGTGACTCTCTATCCTCTTAGAGTGGTGGGCCTTGTGGTTTGCTTGAATGCAGTTCTCTCTGTCCATCCAGATGGCGAGGAAGCTCAGTGTACTAGAAGTCCTTCTGATCATATTCTTCCTAATTGTATTGACCGTGGATATCGTCTTGCTGCTGCTGCTGTTGGAGAAATTGTCAGGTAAGAGAGATGCTTGTGGCTGCTGAGTTGGAAGCCTGGGTAAAGGAAGTCCCTTCTGGATGCCAAAGAAATCATTTTATTCTTTCACACTGCAGCCTGCCACCACATTGCAGTGTTCAAAATCCATACCCACAATTAAATTAAGTCAATCTCAAAAAGATGTGTCTTTTTCTGCAACAAAACCTTGAATGTGAGTGATACTCAGGGTCTCTCAATCCCCTTTTGGTGCAGTTTTAACAAGATGCAAAGTTAGGGTCACCAGATGCCTCTGGAGTCGGGAAGTAATACAAGCTTCAATGAGAAAGAACAGTTAAGGCAATGGTGCCCAACCCCAGTACATTATGGAAAAGGAAACTAGGTTATGGATGGGGGGGGGCGGGTGTTTGAGGGCTAATTAAGTTGGCCTAACTGTATAAATTGCAAATATCCTCCGGCCCATATCATGGTTGACGTAGCTATGGTTTCTTCACAGATGACTTTGCAACTGTTCTCCCTTCTCTTTCTCTATTTCACAGACACTCAGAAACATCACACAGAATGTTTTCTCTTCTGTGTACACAGTATACTCTAAATTATAAAATAACAGTGTAACACAAAAATGTATTTTCAATTAAAACTGAAATTGGGGGTTGTTCTGTTTGATAAGGCTCACCTCATAGATGTATAGCAGACCAAGCGTTCAGTGAGAAGACGCCGTACTGACAGCAGAGCCCTGCCTGCTCTGCCCTTTTCCCTGTCTCCACAGTAAACAGCAAGGCAGTCGCTAAGGGCTGCCATGACTTTGAAAGATGATTTGAAAACCATTGATATAAGCCATTTTGAGCTATTCATTCTTCTCTAGAAAACCTTTCTTGAGTAACAAGACTCATGAAATTATTATCTTATATAAATAAGTAGTATCCTTTACTCAATATAAAAGTAGGTCTTCTGTGACTGGCTTAGATCAGCATAATATCCTCGAGGTTTATCCATGTTGTTGCTTCTTGCAGGAATTCCTTCTTTTTTATGTCTGAATAATATTCTACTATATGTACATACCACATTTTCTTTATCCATTCACCCTTCAATTGACATTTAAGTTGTTTCCATGTGTTGGCTATTGTGAATAACATTGTAGTTAACATGAGCGTACTATCTCTTTGAGATTCTGATCTCGATTCTCTTGGATAAATAGCTAAAAGTGGGATTGCTGGATCTTATGGTATTCTATTTTATTTTTTGAGGAACCTCCCTACTGTTTTTCATAGTTGCTGCACCATTTTGCATTACCACCAACAGTGTACAAGGGTTCCAATTTCTCCACATCTTTGCCAACACTTGTTGTCTTTTTTTTTTTTTTGATAATAGCTATTCTAACAGATGTGAGGTGATAGATCATTGTGGTTTTGATTTGCACTTTCCTGATGATTAGTGATGATGAACATCTTTTCACATACCTGATGGTTATTTGTATATTTTCTTTAGAGAAATGTCTTTTCAAGTCTTTAGCCTGTTTTTAAGTCAAGTTGGTTTCTCTGCCATTGAGTTCTGAGTTCCTTATGTATTTTGGAAATTAACCTCTTATCAGATATATGCTTTGCATTCCCATATATTCTCCCATTGCCTTTCCAGTTTTTTGATTGTTTCCTTTGCTGTGCAGAAATGTTTTAGTTTGATGTAGTCCTACATGTCTATTTTTGCTTTTGTTGCCTTTGCTTTTGGTGTTCTATTTATGAAATCATTGCCAAGACCAATATCATGAAGCTTTTTCCCTGTTTTCTTCCAGGAGTTTTGCAGTTTCAGGTCTTACATTTAAGTCTTGAATCCAGTTTTAAAACAAATTTTTATTTAAATATATGGATACATACCTAAGCATTGCACCGTAAACATATTAGAGATACTTTGGGGTATTTTTTTTTTGAATGGGAAAAAAGGCATTGAAGGAACCTATTATGCCCACAGTAACTGTTGCTTCAAGCTTCAGCTGAAATCCTGGGTTTCAAATGGCTCATGGAGCCCACTGAACCACTATTCCCTCTGCTGTTGTTATATGGGGGAAGGTTACACCAAGTTGAGAAAGGCTAATGTAAAACCAGCCAATGTTGAATGAAAGTGCATATTTCAAACAGGGCCAATAATATCTTCCTAGTCTACACCAGAGGTTGTTGGAAGTGAGTGGAACAAACACATAACCCAAAATAAGCAAGCAAACAAACAAAAAACCCAAATGTGTGGGACAACTGGATATCTACATGTAAAAGAATAATGTCGGATCCCTACCTGACAACATATATGAAAATTAACTCAAAATCAATCAAACACTTAAACGTAAGAGCTAAAACTATAAAACTTTAAGAAGAAAACATCAGTGTAGATAGACGTGATCTTAGATTAAGTAACAATTTCTTAGATGATACTCAAAGCACAGCAAACAAAGAAAAACATAGGCAAATTAGATTTCATGAAATTTGAAAAATTTTGTGCTTCCAAGGACACTGTGAAGAAAGTGAAAAACAACCCACAGGATGGGGCCACATATTTCCAAATGACATATCTGATAAGGGCCTAGTATCTAGAGATATATAAAAATATTATGATTTTAAAAAACCCAAGTTGATTCTTAAATGAGCAAAGAATTTAAGTAGACATTTCTCCATAGAAGGTCTACAAATGGCCAGTAAACCCATGAAAGGATATTCAAACTCCTCAGTTATTTGGGAGATGTAAGTCAAAACACCAAGCTACCCCTTCACTTCCTTTAGGGTAGTTATAATAAAGAACACAGATAATAGCAAGTGTTGTTGAGATTATGGAGAAATTGGAATTCTCATACATTGATACATTGCTAGTGGGGACATAAAATGGTGTAGTCACTTTGGAAAAAAGTTTGGTAGTTCCTCAAAAAGTTAAAGATTGAAGAAAAAGATAGAGTTAACCAAATTAGTCAGCAATTCCACTTGTAGGCATATAACCAAAAAAATTGAAAACATGTTCACACAAAAACTTTTACATGAATGTTTATAGCAGAATTATGTATAATAGCCAAAAAGTGGAAACAATCCAAGTGTACATCAACTGATAAATAAATAAAATGCATTATATTCACACAATGGAATATGATTTAGCCATTAAAAGGAATAAAGCACTGATACCTGCTTCAACAGGGATGAAACTTGAAAAAAACATTATGCCTCTTGACTCAACACAAAAGATCATACATTTTATGATTCTGTTTATATTAAATGTTCAGAATAGGCAAATCCATAGGGATAAAAAAATAGATTAGTGTTTACCAGGGACTGGGAGAAAAGGGAAATAGGAAGTGACTACTAAAGGGTATATGATTTCTTTTGGGGGTGATGAAATTGTTCTGAAATTAGATGGTGGCGATTGGTTGCACAACTTTGTAAATTACTAAAAGCCACTGAATTGTACAATGGGTGAATTTTATGGTATGTGAATTATATCTGCTTAAAAAGAAAACAAATAAAAAACAAATGTGTTTAACACTTTTCCATGTATTAAACATTGTATATGAATGTAGATACCACTTACTGGTGATTTGTTGATTGTGGAATTGGCTGAAAGTCCATAACTTTGCCACTTTCCTTCCTGGAACTCTGATTACACTACAAACTTTCAACTTTGTCCTTTAATTCCTATGCAGATACTTCGTTTACTCCAGAGTGCCCAGAAATCCCCGAATCAGAAAGGATAGACTGCACGCCTGGCCGGGTGGTGACAGAGGTCAGAGAAATAGGGTCGCTATTGGTGGCCTACTGGGTTTTATTGAAAGGAACCCAGTAGGTAAAGTAGGGAGAGGGTGGTGGTGGTGTGGTTTATGGCCCTCTGATTTGTTTGGAGTTATTTATTTCTTTCTTGCCTTGTTGAAATAAACAACAATACCACAGAGGTGAAGGAAGCAGGGCAGAGAAAAGGGAGGAGTAAGAGGTGCTAACAAGAGTGTTGGCCTAAATCTAAAGTCCAAAGTGGAGGGTGATTGCAGGTGTAACTAACCATACCTTAAGTGCAATTCCAAGGATAGCCATGGAAAGGTTAAATATTTGTGGGCTAGGCTATGCATTCCTTGAGAATAGAGGCCACCAAGCACATGTAGATGACTGAGTCACTTGGAGAACTCAGGTGGCTTATTATAACAGGAGACTTCTGGAATTATGTTATTGACAACAGAGGTCCCAATGAGCATGTGCTAAAGAACACAGGTTTTCTCCCTGAGTAGCTTCCATAAGAATATCAGTTATTTGAGCCCTGCTTAGTTGTGACTTACGACTTTGTCATAAAGGTTGTATATATTTATATGTTAAAATTTTATTTCTTTACCCCATAGCCTACATTCTATATCCTATTGTGATGTTAGTTAGGACTGCATTGAGTTTTAGGTTAAATTCTAAACAATGTTGATGTCTTGACAATTTTGAAACTTCCTGTTCTAAAAGCATAGAAAGTCTATTCCAGTTCTCTGTGTGTGTGTGTGTGTGTGTGTGTGTATTTCTTAGCTGATTTTTATGTTTCTCTTAACATATGTTTTATTGCATATGAATTATGACATTTTCCTCTAGGTATTTCATATCCTTTGTTTTTCTCATAAATATAATCCATTATATTTTCTACCTGGTACTTCTTTTATTGCAGTGCTTCTTTTCTTACTAATGATTATTTTATATTTATTATTTTATTTTATGTTTATATAGTATATTTATATTATATTTATTATGTAACTGGCCAACTGAAATTTCCTATTGTTTCTAAAAAAGGCATTTTTTTTTTTTTTTTTTTTTGAGACAGAGTCTCGCTTTTGTTGCCCAGGCTAGAGTGAGTGCCGTGGCATCAGCCTAGCTCACAGCAACCTCAAACTCCTGGGCTCAAGCGATCCTACTGCCTCAGCCTCCCGAGTAGCTGGGACTACAGGCATGCGCCACCATGCCTGGCTAATTTTTTCTATATATATTTTT
>CM052437.1:175862271-175906895 GCA_028533085.1 Varecia variegata
GTTGGCCAGATCATTTCTTTCTATTTTTAGTAGAGACGGGGTCTCGCTCTTGCTCAGGCTGGTCTCGAACTCCTGACCTTGAGCGATCCACCCACCTCGGCCTCCCAGAGTGCTAGGATTACAGGCGTGAGCCACCGCGCCCGGCCAAAAAGGCATTTTTTAAAGTTCTTTCTCTTGAGTTATTAAGTATAGAGTTAGATCCTAGGCAAACAATGATAATTTTGCTTTATATTAATATTATATTTATATCTCATTCACTCACATATTCAATTGCATTGTCTAGTTCTTCCAGAATAATATAAATAAAATGGTGATGGTTGGCGACACTTATTTGTGCTTGACTTTGGTGGAAGTTCTTCATATGTAAAGTAATAAGCACTATGTCAGCTGCTGACTTGAGAATTGTTTTCTTTATACTAGGAACCATGTTTATATTCCCATTTTTAAGAGTTTTATTTTTTTAAAGAAGTGGAAAGTGGATTTTTCCCCCAACAATGTAGTATTGAACTTTTCAAACATAAAGCAAAGTTGAAAGACTTTTACAGTAATCCTCATTACCTACCACTAAAATTTCACTATTCATATTTTACCTTGTTTTCTCATATGTATCAGTTTATCCCACAGTTTATCCAGCCATCAATCCGCCTTATTAATATTTTATGAATTTTAAAGTGAATTCCAGAAACCAGTTCACTTTTCCATAAATTCTTCACCATGTATATCACTAGCTGGAGTTCAATGTTTGATTATAGTTGTTTACCTTTAGATATTAAATGTATATACAATGCAAATTCAGAGTTATACATTTTGCACAACTCTTAGGAATGCATTTGTTGAATTATGGCAAATGACTAAACCTGTGTAACCGAAACCCTTATCAAGATATAGGATGTTACCTTCACCACAGGCAGTTCCCTCATGACACCTCCCAAATTATTCCCACTTGTACTCCCTTGAGAGAGAATCACTTATATGATTTCTCTCCACTATAGTTTAGTTTTGCTTTTTGCAGAACTTCATATAAATGGAATCATATAGTGTATTATAAAGCCTCTTGCAGTACATTCTTAAGATTCATCTACATTGTTGCATATATTGTTCTTTGCATTGTTGAGTAATATTCCATTTTACAAGTATACCACAGTTTAATCTTTCTTCCACTGACACATTCTAGAATGTTAATGGCAGCACTACTCACATTTTCATAGAAAACTGTCCACTTCATCCATGTTTTCAAATTTATGAACTTGAAGCTATACTAAATGTATCTCGAGCTCAACATTATTTTTGTGAGAGTTATTCTATTGTTAGGTGTAATTATAGATTATTCATCCTTTTTTCTATGTCCACTCTACTTTTGATAGGCATCTGTGAGTTTTCACCTAAGACTTGTTTTGAATAGTGCTGCTATGAACAGTATAGCACATGTCTTTTGGTGAACATTTGGAAGAATTTTTATTGGCTCCATACCTAGGAATGGAATTTCCAGTTCATAGGATATGTACATGTTTAGCTTTAGCTAATACTACTACAAAATAGTTTTTCAAAGTATTTGTACCAATTTACATTTCTTTTAGAAGTATATAAGAGTTCAGTTGCTCTATATCCTAACCAACTGTTGATGTTTTCTCCTTTTTCCATATCACCATTCTTTGGTTTTTATTTTCAAATCCCTCATGACTAATGAAGTTAAATACTTTTATATATGTGTATTAGCTAGTTGGATAATCATATTTGTGAAGTATATTTTCAATTTTTTGCTCTATGTTTTCTGTTGGGCTGTTCATCTTTTTTTTTTATTGCTTTGTAGTCATTTATGTATTATAGATACAAGTCTTTTGTTAGTTACATAAATCTTAACAATATATATCTTAGTCTGTGGTTTGGTTTTTAACTCTCTTAATGGTGACCTCTGATGACAAGTAGTTCTTAATTTTAACATAGTTCACTATATCATTTTTTCAATGGTTAGTGCATTTTGTGTTTTATTTGAAAAGTCTTGCTTAATCCAACGTCAGAAAAATATATTCCTATTCTTCCTCTGGAAGCATTATTGTTTTATCTTTCAAATTTAGGTCTTTGGTCAATATGGTATTAATTTTTGTGTATGGTATCAAGGAAGAGTCCAGAAATATTTTTCTTCTTGAATTTCCAGTAGATCCATCACCACTTACTGAAATAACCATCTTTTTCCTTCTGTATTATAGTGGCACCTTTACTGTAAATCATTCCTTTATATGTGTAGATCTGCTTCTGAAATTTATTTTGTTCAATTATTAGTTTGTTATTTTGCCAATACCACTCTGCCTTAATTACTTTTGCTTTAAAATAAGTCTTAATCTGTGGTTGTATAAATCTTCCAAATCATTCTTATTTTTCTTCAAAATTGTCTAGCTTATTCTTTGCCCTTTAATTTTATTTGGGTTTTTTTTTTTTGAGACAGAGTCTCACTCTGTTGCCTGGGCTAGAGTGCCATGGCATCAGCCTAGCTCACAGCCACCTCAAACTTCTGAGCTCAAGTGATCCTCCTGCCTCAGGCTCCCAAGTAGCTGGGACTACAGGCATGCACCACCATGCCCGGCTAATTTTTTCTGTATATATTTTTAGTTGTCCATATAATTTCTTTCTATTTTTAGTAGAGACGGGGTCTCGCTCTTGCTCAGGCTGGTCTTGAACTCCTGAGCTCAAACGATCCACCTGCCTTGGCCTTCCAGAGTGCTAGGATTACAGGCGTGAGCCACCGTGCCTGGCCTAATTTTAGAATCAGCCTGCCAGTTTCCTCACAAAATCTGTAGGAATTTGATTGTGATTGCATAAAATTTACAGGTTAAATTTGGGAAAATTGCCATTTTTTAAGAGTGAATATTCTAATTCATAGACATGATATATCTCTCCATTTACTGAGATTTTTATTTTTGAAATTTTAATTTTGAAATCTTGTACATTTCTGTGCTATATTTCTTCTATTTTATATTTGATTCTATTTAAATATTGTTATTAAATTTTAATTTTCTGTTTATCTGTTGTTGATATATAAATTTAAAATTGATTTTGAATATTGATCTTATAACCAGAAATCTTCTTAAATTTACTTATTAATTATCCTAATTTGTCTGTATCCTTCTTTGTTTTTTCCTGATATGGTAATGTTATCTGTAAATAATGACAATTTACAATTTTTTTTCCAATATTCATTCTATTTTCTTCCTTGACTTGTAACACTAAGTTCCTTTTTCTTTCTAAATTTTTAATATAGTTTGAGATAGTTTATCTGAAAGGCAAGATGCAACTATAGTAGGTTTTAGAAGACAGAATTTTCTGGAGGCTAATTTTAACTAAACATAAAAAATAAGATTGCAATAAAATACTATTAAAGTGGAATTTCCCAATTTTGGAAGAAATTGGACATCATTTACAGAATTTAAGCATACATCAGGAACTCTATTGAAGAAATCTCTGCATCAAATGGAATTTGGTCTGAATAATTTCCAAGCCAAATTTCAATTCTTAAATTGTATCAGAATTGGAAGATTGAAGAATTGGAAAGTAATTTCCTCTAAGCTTTGATCTTTGCTGTGTGGGACACTGGTAATGACTTAAAACTGGCATTGGGACGTTAGGGCAAACTGCATATCTGACTGTTTATGGCTTTTTATAGAGGTCTGTAGACTTCGAAACAGTTTATGGCAATGAAACTGACCTTTTGGACTTTACCGTTCTCAGTTTCAGAGCTAGCAGAGGTACTTAATGTCTGCCTCCCCCTTAGGAAAATCAATTATCCAGAGGCCGTGCAGAACTCCAAATTCTTTCTCCACTGATCTCTTCCAGTCTTTTTTGTTATCTAAAGAGAATGAAATAGTAATGTCAAGTATATTTTAAAAGATTGGTTATAATGTAATTATTTTGTTTATAATAGGCATGAGACACTGATTTAAGTTATAGTCATAGTGTGGCTTTTCGGAGCAATTACATCAGATACTAGCATCTAAAATACTTGTCAGGACTATACATTTTCAAACGAGTAGTGTCGTGACATATTCTTTTTTTGTCACACATGCTATACTGAATACATTTCTTTAATAGGAAAGATTCAGGCATTATAATTATGTATAGAATAAAATGGGGAAGTCCTTATTTATAATGTTTCCTTTCTGCCTGCAAATTCCCACCTCAGAATCAAGTCAATAGCTTAGTGTATACCCTTCCCTTGATCTTCCTAAGCTTGTGTGTGTGTGTGTGTGTGTGTGTGTGTGTGTATCTGTTTTAACACAAGTTTGATCACCCTATAATTTTTTTCTGACTTGTGTTTTAAATTTAAGGCATTTAAATTTACTACATTATTATATTTTAAAAATAGTTTGCATCCATTGAGATGATTATGTGATTTTCTTTTGTCAGTGTTATGAATTACATTAAAATATTTCTTAATTTTAAACCATTCTGGCTTTTGCTTGATAAGCCCTATTGGATATTACACATTAATTTTTTTAATACACTAATAAAATTAAATTGCTAATATTTTACTAAAGTTTTTCACATCTTTGCTTTTTCAGTGAAATTGGCCTATGTATTTTTGTTTGCATGTTTATTTTGACTATCCTATTCAGTTTGTTACTAGAATTATTATAGTTTCATAAAATGAATTAGGAAACTTTCCACATTTTTCTATGTTCTGAATATATAATGTGTATAATATGAGGATATTCTATTCCCTAAACCATCTGGACAAGGCACCATTTTTTTAGGAAAAAATCTTTAACTATTCCTCACAATTTTCCATGGTTACTGGTCATTTCAAATTTTCTATCTTTTCTTATCTATTTTTGATTATTTAAAATTTTACTATGCAAAGATTCATTTAATTTAGAGTTCCACATTTGTTTGCAAAAATATTTGTACAAATAGTTTTCTCATAATTCTTACTCATGTTAAAATATACTGTATATCTGTTGTTTTCCATTTTCCTTTCTAACTTTTTCTTCCTTTCTCTTTGTCAAAATAAGACTTGATAAAGTATTTCTATTTCCTTGATATTTTCAAGGAATCTTCTTTAATTTATTCATCTGCAAAACTAATGTGAAAACATATCCTCACACTATAGTAATAGTGTAGAATTACAACAGGAATTGATGTATAAGCCATTAGTATATAATAGGAAGTCCTAAAACACATATTCATATGTTCATATGTGTGCACTTAAATTTAGTGTATAATAAAAATGACATTTCAAATCAGTGGTGGAAACAAGGTCCATTTAATTAATGGCGTCTGTCTCTCCTGTGCTTGGTGGCGGCACTATTTCACTCCAATCCAGATGAGTTCTTGGAACAACACACTCAGTGTTTTCAATTGATGAATGTAGATTCTTGCTTCTTTTCTCTTTAAATACTGCATTTATTTTTATTATGTTATGTACTTTTTGTGTGTTTATTGTGTTCATTTCTAGTTTCTTGGGTTGTATATGGAGTTGTTCATTATCTATCACATTCCTTTCTCTCTTTCCTTGATTTCCCTTCTCTTAACTGTCATTTCTCTCCTTTTGAAGTCTTCTTAGTTGAGTGCTGCTGTCTGCCTCTGTTGGTCCCTTCCCTTGTTCTTTCTCTCACATTTTCCATTTCTTTATCTTTTTGTATTATGTTCTGGGGTGATCTTACACTTGATTTTAAAAGTTTTTTTTTCCCCTTAACACTTCTCTTTCACTCTTTTCTGTTATTTATTTTAAATATTGAGTTTTAAATCTTATTCAAATTCTTAATATTTCACATTCCTTGTTGCTTTTTATAATGGAAGCAATAACTGCATGCCTCTCTCTGAAGATAATTATATTTATTTTGAAGCCTTATAATGTTTTCTCTATTAATTGTTTCCTCCATTTTGTTTCTTCTGTTTATTAAGTTTGGTGACATTCTGTCACAGTGTTGGATTCTTGCAAATGTTTGGTGATGCTTGACTGTCATCTTTGCATTTGAATATCTAAAACTGCCTGTCCTAATTACCTTGGTTCATGCTGGGTATTTAAGAGGGAAGGGAAGGACTTCTGGAGAGAATGTGGATATTTATCCATAGGTGGTGACAGTAGGGCTTTAGCTGGCACATTGTCATGCCTTCTGGCTTCCAGCATCTCTCCTCACTTCCTTAGCCTATGAACAAATATTAATACTTTGGGATGCCTGCCAATTGGCAAGAGCTCAGCATTAGCTATAAGAAATGTTGAGCTGAGCTTCCCAATTAAGCACCCAAAACTATTCCCAGGCTCTCTTCCATTTCTACACACTGAGTTGGCTTGGAGCAGTTATCTCTCTCCTCCTGTGTTTCAAGCTTTGAATATATTTTCCTCTAGGGCTGATAAAGTCTGTTTCCTATATTTCAGAGTTTTATAACACTCAGGCCTGCCATATTGCAATATATTTTGCTGTTTTAGAATGCATTTGTATTTTTTATGTCACTTTTCTCACTTCATGTAAATTTATTTGGGTGAGGAGGTGGTTGCCTATGTTTATTCAACATATTGATTGCATTTGTTATCTGTTTTATTTCTTACAACAAAATAATTGTATATAAATTAATCTGAAAATTCTAGGACCTTTAGAAAATAAATCTTGCTAAATAATATGAGAATATCTATAATCAAACCACTCTGAGAAACGACATGTGATTTGTTAACTTATAGGCATTATAGACATTGTGAATTTTTTATGTCACCCCCTGCCCTAGTTTTGTCTTAATAGTCTCTGTTTTCCTTTGCTTTACTTTTCTTTCTTTTTGGAAATGCATTTCTTCTTGCTGTATTCTTAGCCACTTTCATAATTCTTCCTCATGAGAAAGTCCAAACTACTTGGATTGGCATCCAGCCCACTCATGGTATGAATACCTACTATGTGCTTCCAGCCTCATTTCTCTTACTCAGTCCTTTAGGCACAATAAATTTGTGTTTTAGGTGAATTGATCATGCATTTCTGCTTCCTATGCCTGGAATACTGCTCTACTGTTCACCCGTCTAACCTCTCCTGGTGCTTTAGGACTGGCCTTACCTTTCCACTACCTGGAAGTCCTCCCACCCCACTCCCAGCCCCCCAGGCTGGACACAATGGCTGTGTGTGTTCCCTCAGCTGCTGGGCACACTCTATTGGAGCACTTGTCTCATTATCCTGTATGTAATTGCTTTCTTAGTTATCCGGATTTACCACTAGACTGTAAGTTTGCTGAAAGCACAAGCTAGATCTTATTTTTCTGCATTTTCAGTTCCTTGTCTGGTATATAATAAATGCATGTTGGATGGCTGGATAAATTTATAAATATAGAATGAATAAATTAATAAATGTAATAATGGCCTATCTTCAATTCTCCCTGGAATAAAATGGGAACAAATAAATAGACAAATAATCCTTTCCTTCCTTCATCTTACAATGCTAGCTCTGTGCCACTGTTACAGGATGTCTGCAGACAGCAGTATAAGTGCTGCTGGGAGGCTGGGGCAGATGCCAACATCCCTTCATGCTTCTTCCCCAGAAACTGGGGCTATAAAGTCATCAATGCCTTGACAGATACAAGCACAGGTGAGCACTGCCCTGATGTTGCCCCAGGGAATGACTCTTCATGGCCCAGATAAGGTCACTGAAAAATAAAAGCTAAAAGTCAGTCTCTCCCTCTCTTCCCCCAACCCCCAGGGTTTACCGCCCAGTTGCAAAGGTTGCCATCTCCATCTCTGTTTGGAAATGATATCAACAACACCCTCTTCACAGCTGAATTTCAGACATCCAATCGCTTGCATTTTAAGGTTGGTTTGGGAGTCACCACTAAATACATCTCTGAAGAAAGCTGTTCCCCATACTGGGTTTGAGTTGCAGAGGCAAAAGGTACCTCTCTTCCTTTCCACAGGAATCTCTGGATGGGATGGGTAGGCTCATTTTTATTTGATGGGGCACATGTGATTGCATCATTTCTTCTCACACATCAGAAACCACAGGGTCAGGAATTAGAAGCTATTCTCATGGAGGGTTATTTTAGAGGGAGCATCTTTTATAGCTCTACAAGGAAGTGGTCTTATGTGCAGTTGTCCCTTATGTTTTCCTTTTGACAGATCACAGATTTCAATAATGTGCGCTATGAAGTCCCCCATGAAAATGTGCAGCTGGTTAATGCCACCGCTGATATCTCCAATTTGAGCTATCACGTAAACGTCACCAACACACCCTTCAGCATCAAAATAATGAGGATGAGCAACCAAAGAGTCTTGTGAGCTTTCCAGCACTCTTTGTGCATCTCTGAATATGCAGTCCCAACATCACTCACTCTGACTTACCCTGGGTAGGCAGTGAGGCCAGTCTGACTTGGGAAAATGTTTGAACCTCAGAAAAAATGTCAAAGCTTTTACTGTGAATTAACAGTGGTAACCTGTCATGATTGTAGAGCAAAGGATACTAAAATGTAATGTACTAGTTTGCTAAGTTATATAACATATAAATGTTATAATAATATATATTATAAAAATATCAGATATAACTATATTTTATATCTATAAATATAGTTGTGGTTCACATATGTTATAAAATAGGGGATTTTATTGTTTTAAATGATCATTCATACTAGAACTCAAACTTCACTGTTTATTATTCCAAATTATTATTTCCTGTGAATCGTAATATCAAGCACTCAACAACAGTTCAAGATTAAATCACAAATTATTCTGGAGGAAATAGAAGTGTGAATGTCAGTAAACCTGTATTCAAATCCTGGCACCAGGAAATCAACAGTCAGTTGTGTGATATTAGGCAAAGTAACTCATTCATCAGCATCAGTTTCCTTGTCCATAAAAAGGGATCAAAAAATCCACTTTTGCTAGGGGCAGTGAGACACTGCTCATATAGCATCCAGCGTGGTGGCTGGCCTGCAGTGGATGCACAGCAAATATAAGGTCATGTCTGCCATCTTTCTGTCATCATCCAACCTGAGCTCCTGGTGTCCCATCACTAGTGCTGTGTTCCTCTAGAATCAAAGGACCAGAGATGCCCTAGAAAGGCCTTCAAAGGTAGCATGGAAACTGATGAGAATACCTGAAAGAACTGATCTCTGAGAGTACATGGAAAGCAGATAGCTCCTAGAGAAAAGAGAGTTGTTGGATGACTCTTGCTCTTATCCCATGGCCTAGGCTGGACACGAGCATCGGGCCCCTCCAGTTCGCCGAGCAGTACTTGCAGCTGTCTTTCCGACTGCCCAGCGCCAACGTGTATGGGCTGGGAGAACACGTGCACCAGCAGTACCGCCACAACATGTCCTGGAAGACCTGGCCCATCTTCACCAGGGACACCACCCCCACTGAGGTGAGGTGCCCTTCCTCCTGCTGATTCCTCACAGTAAGGGATACATCTGTATCTTATTTTGCTCATTTTAGATGTGCTGGTATTGAGGAATACTTGTTCTTAAGGTCTATGAACTCAGAAATATAGCAGTATTAGAAACAGAACATTTTTAGAAAACTGTCAACTTTCCAGCAATTAGAAATATAGCAATTTTTAAAAATCTTACTTTTAATAGAAAATAAAATTTAATGATTATATTAGGGTGTAGTATATATTAGAAAAGATTTCTGCAAAATTACCATGTCTGGCTTTGATAATGGAGTAGAGGAGAGCTTCAGCAGGAGCCACTCAGCAGAACTTTGTGGACTAAAAGCATCTCTTGGGACAGCTTTCACATTGCTCTAGATCTTTGCTAGTCAGAATACATGTTAGCGACAGCAGTGTTGGCATAGGTTGTTAGAAATGCAGTCTCAGGCCTTGCCCCAGACCCACTGAATCCAAATCTGTGTTTTCACAAGATCCCCAGGTGACTCACATGCCAAATTGGGAGAAGAGCTGCTCTAGGCCAGTGCCTCTCAACTTACCTGGAGCGAAGGATGTGTTTCCTCTTCTTTGATGAATCCAGCATGGGCAACATTTTTGGAAACTACAATTAAAACATATTACTGCAAAAATGAAATAAAAATATCCAAAGACATACAAAATACAAGTCCAAATTGAACAGACACAAAATTACTCTTTTCAATTACTATAAAAGAATTTCTAACTCTTTTGATTTTTGTATTTATCTTTTTGGTGACTGGAAACAAAGGACTTTGGAATGTATCAGTCCACAGACAACACTGAGTAGCGTTGGTTTGCAGAACATGTCTTGAAGCCTCCATTGTGCGCAGGAGGGAGGGGAGTGACGTTTTGCGATTCATATTTTGCAGGAGATGAGCAAAGCAAGTAGTGCGTTAACTTATAGTCCACCTACCAGTATCCATGTAATGTAGGGAGTGCACCTACTGAACTGAACAAGGAGAAAAAAGCAACGGCCAGCACATTCACTAAAAGTTTTGGTCAAGAACCTTGACAAATATGAAATACTAAACATCATACTATGTTTGACTTTCTACAGCTGAAATTCCAACTGTGTAGTCACAGATCAGATTAAATGCCTGCCTGCTTGTCTGCCTGCCTTTTTTCCTCTCTTGCTTTTTTTCTTTCTTCAATTTTTTTTTAAAATTTGTTTGTATTTTACCCAAGTGTGATGCCATGAGTTTTTCTGGCTATATACATATTTTTTTTAAGAGACAGGGTCTCAGAGTCTCACTCTCTTGCTCAGGCTGGAGTATAGTGGCCCAATCATAGCTCACTGTAACCTCGAATACCTGGGCTCATCTCCAGCTAATTTTTAATTTTTTTTTTTACAGACTGGCTTTCACTATGTTGCCCAGGCTGGTCTCAAACTCCTGATCTCAAGTGATCCTCCTGCTTCAGCCTCCCAAAGTGCTGGGATAGCAGGCATGAGCCACCACACCTGGCTATAATTTTAAATTTAGTGTAGGCTTATTGATCTTCTCAATTTTGTATATCATGATGATTCTTTAGTTTTTTTCTTCTCCTTCTGTAATGTGCCATTATCGGTATTACTGTCCTATAACAGGGGCAAAGATTGTGACACTATCACACAGGGAACTTCTGTAAAACTCTCTGCATATTCTATTCTCAGTACCTTTTGTTCTTACAGCACTTAGGGTTATACACACACACATTGTCTCTTTTTATGTCAGTGCTCGTCACAGCCCTGTCACAGGTTCAATATATTTCTCTTTTTTATTTTTTTTTAATTTTAAACTTTCTTTTACTACCTAAGTATTAATATTACCTGTTAATTATAGAAAGATTAGAAAATACAATTGGGCATAAAAAAGAAATTTGAAATTGCTCATAATACCATCACCTGCTAATAGTTTGGTATACATCATTGCAAATATTTTCCAATTTTTTAAAAATGACTTGATGGAGACATAATTTATATACTCTAAGATTCACCAGTTTTAAGTGTACAGTTCAGTGATTTTTAGCACATATACTGAGTTATGTAATCATCATCATAATGCAGTTTTTGAACATTGTTATCATCCCAGTAGGATCCTTCTTCCCTCTTACACTTAACCGCCCTTCCCGCCCCAGGGCCCACTCTGGCCCCAGGCAATCACTGATCTGCTCTGTCTCTGTAGATTTGTCTTTTGTAGACACTTCACGCAAATGGAATCATGCAATACATAGTCTCTTGTGTCTGTTTCTTTCATTTAGCATTAATACTTTTGAGTTTTATTCATGTTGTAGCATGTACAAGTATTTCATTTCTTATTATTGCTGAATAGAATCCATTATCTAGATATGACACAGTTTGTTTATTCCTTTGCCAGTTGATGATACCATTTTGGTACAATACTAACCTACATCAAGTGTTGAACAAGTACATGTTATACATGGGTTTTGATATTATTTTAGAGTGAATAAAAATGTTTTTAATGCATAATATTATTATTATTTTCTTCTTTTTTGCTGATAGGGCATGATTAATCTGTATGGAGCTCATACATTCTTCTTGTGCCTTGAAGACACCAGTGGCTCCTCTTTTGGAGTTTTTCTGATGAACAGTAATGCCATGGGTAGGAAGCATCTTTTTATTTTCTATGGGAAGGAGCATGTTTTGGGATTCTGCTTTTATTTAAAAAATCACTTTTATGATGAGATCACTGTTTAATAAAAGGCATATTGAACCTAACTAAAATACTTTTATTGAAACTGGAACTTGAAAGTAGGTGAACCTGTTTACAAATCTAGTTCATGCTTAAAGCTATTTTTATTGAAAACTGCTTCAGGGGTCTCCTTTGATATAATGTTTCTCCAAATATTCTGTAGAGAATAGGATCCATTTATAGACACACTCCAGAGATACCTGTAGCTTTCAACGTGTAAACCAGGCCGTCTGTCTGCAGGCAGCAAGACTGTGTTCTGCAAGCTGTTTCTCTCCACTCCAGAATCTTCCTCCTCCAGCTTCTGGATTAATGGTGTCCTAATAAGCATTTTAAATTTATTTTTTAAATTTTAAATTGTAGTCAAATTCATCTAATATGATTTTTAAAACTTTTTTTTAATTTAAATCATTCATAAAACCCAGAAGTTTATGTTTTCATATGGCCAGATTAAAATTAAATTTATTCTTCTTCCTCCTAACAAAATAAACTTTAGGTTTTCTTTGGTGTTTTACTCATTCAATATTTTGATAAACTTCAACAATCCTCTGATAAAAGGAATATGTGTGGTTTTCATCCCTTTCAAAATAAGACTGAGACTGTGTTGGATGGCTCAGCTATTCATACTCTAGAGAAATGTATATTTTCAACCCTGAGATTCTAATAACTTTAATTTTAATCTTTTCAGAGGTCACCCTTCAGCCTGCTCCTGCAATCACTTACCGCACAATTGGGGGTATTCTTGACTTTTATGTATTCCTGGGAAACACTCCAGAACAAGTAGTTCAGGAATACCTGGAGGTATGGCTTTGCATTTTGATAGTCATTATTCATTGCTGTTATCTCATACACTTATAAATTAACAGGAGAAAAATAAAATTATTAACAAACTCTATGGATTATAAATGCTGGGATTGTGAGTCTTTCATCTACTGTTTGTTTATTTTGATGACATTTATTGGACACTTTCTGTATGCTAAAGAGGCACTGTGCAAAGCTTGGGGGATGCAAAAATAAGTCAGACATCATCCTGCTTTCAAGGAAATTATAGTCCATCAATGTATGACCAATCCTTTCAAAGACCTAAGGCAACACATCAGCAAAGTTTATTCATTCATTCATTCAGTAAATTAAAACTCAATGAAAGGGACTCTGTGAAAGGAACTTTGCTAGCTATTTATATTTGACTCAAACTATAGGACAGGAAGGAGCTTTAGACACCATTTAGCTTAAACTTCCTACTTTACAGATGAAAAACCTCAGGCACAGAAAGATGAAGTGGTTTGTTTAAGATGACATGTAAAGACATATGAAATATGGTTCCAGATGCCAGTGAATTTATAATCAAATAGGAGAATTATGACAAAGCCTGAAATAGTTGTAATAGGAAGTACCTTGTAATAGATGTCATGAATGAGGTGCAGATAAACTGTATGGGAATTCAGAGGCATGAGAGACAGCACCCTCATAGCAGAGGGCAGGCACTCTTAGGGGAGAATGGGAGACAGGACTCAGAGTGTTGGCTTCAACAACTTGGGAAACTTGGATTTTAAACATTCCAGTATTTTGTCACCCATTCTACTCGTAATCCCATCAGCCCTTATTCCTTTATCCTTAGCACATAACGCTGTCTGAAATTACACTAGACATTTATTTCCTTTAAGCTGTGTGAGGGCAGGAACTACCTTTGCTTTATGCCACTGTATTCCAAGTGTCCACATCAGCCCTTGCCACATGGTGAACACGCAGAAAAATACTTATTGAATAAAAAATTTTACTGCTTTGCCCCCCTTCCAAGATGACACCATTATTCAAGTATTTTCTGTAAATCTTATTATTTTCTGATGTTGCAGTTCTTGGGAATATCTTTAGGTACTTAGTAAAGAAGGGCGATTGTGGAATTTCACAAATTACCCTAGCAGAGGACTTCTGACTCTGACATTTTCAGCTTTGGAAACTTTACAGAAAATAAAATGGGGCTAATATTTCCAGCGTTGGACATAGTGTTGCAGACAGTGTTTATGCTAAAAGCCTAGACATTTCTTTACTTCTCCTTGCAGGTTGTTGGACGACCATTCTTGCCTTCCTACTGGAGTCTTGGGTTCCAGCTCAGTCGCAGGGACTATGGTGGCATCAGTGGATTGAGAGAGGTTGTAAACCGCAATCGTTTAGCTGAGATCCCATACGTAAGTTGGGACTTCTCTTACCATGCATTAAGCACCGCTTTCTATCTTTTGTCTTTTGCATCCAGTTCAATTCATTAGAAAAATATAGATAGACTAATAGATTGATAGAGACACTGTCAGAAATTTGCATGCTAAATTACCTATGTGATCATGGAAAGTGTACAGTTTGTGGAATCAGATGGATATGGCTTGAATTTTAGCTTCATATCTCTATGCAATGTTGGGCTAGTTAATTAACATATCTGAGTCTTAGTTTCTACCTTTAGAAAGTAAGAATGTCAGACTTACTTTGGTGAACCAGTAGTAAGGAATGCCTTATACTATGCACATATAACATGTAGCACAGAGGATGAACTCCATCAAGGTCAGCTGTTACTTTATAAGAGAAAGCAACACCTGCAGTGACATGGTTGACAAGAGCTGATGATTATAATAATGACTTACAGTAAATGAGTTTCTCATAGTAACCTTGTATACCCCTCCCAGATCTAGCAGGCGCTAATTTTGAAGCTTTATGGTTGCAAAGTATTTATGATATTCAATGTCAACCAGAAAATCAAAAGATAATTAAGTATAATATTTGATAAGCTCCTCCAGGAAATGTATAATATGTAGTTAATGAAGTTATTAAAACAACTTATTCTGGGCTAGCTCTTTGGAACTTTGGTGCAAGCATGTATGTGTTAACATCTGAAGGAAGATTGTACAGATGACATGACTTTGGCTTTATCTTGGGATTCCTCAGTCCCCTCTCTGAGCAGTGATGAGGGCAGGCAGGGGGATTAATTTTTCCTGTGAGAAAATGGATGTCCAATGGGTTGCCTTGTTGTTAGGGGGATATTGATTGTCTTGAATTTTACTTCTCCCATATCTGCTATCTGCAAACATCCAATTCCAGGAGGAATCAGACCAAACATTGTCATGCTTTCTTTCATTAGTTTACAAGGGGCTTTCACATTCATAGTTAGCCCCCATTTATCATTATTTTGTAAGTGAGGAAATGGAACTACTGTGTGGTTAGTAACTTCTCCAGCATCACGAAACTAGCTACATGCAGGACCAAAATTCCAATATCGTTCTTTTGACTCTGTGTGTAGTGTTGGTTCCAGTTTATCCTGTATCTATGATAGGAAGGGCTTTATTGAAGTGTCGCCAGTTCAGAAACAAGTAACTGTTTTTTCCACGGATGGGATCTTTCCCTGTATGTGTTTGTGGAGAACAGCTGGGTTCTAAATGACTGCCCAGTATTAGAACAGATGATGCCACGCTGGGCAACAGGCCACAAGTCACATTTTCCTTCAGGCCTGTAAGCTAGAGACTTCTAATGCATGATACACGAGGAACACTTAGAAGACTTTTGGATGTCTTAGAGGTATGTCGCAGATTGGGGAAAAAAAGAGCACCTGGAGTCTGAGAACCTATCCCTAAAGCCCCATTCTGCCCCCTACCTCCCCATGCATGTGACTTTGGGAAATGCCACTCAACCCCTTCCCATTTCAAGCTCCTCACTAAGAGTAATACCTGCCCCCATAGGTGGGTATGCAGACGCAAGCGACAATGTGTGTATGAGAGTTTGGTTAATGAACGCTCTATCCCTTTGTCATTGATCTTTGTTAATCATTACTCTAGCAGTTTTATATGTGCTGTTAATCATTACTCTAGCAGTTTTATAGGGCAAGAAGACCATTATTTCCTCTTACAAAATATTCTTGCTTGATATTTGGGTCAAGTTGATACATGGTTATAACATTACTATTATATTTATTCAAACAAACATTTTGAGAGCACCTGCTTTATGACAAGCATCCAAGCTCTCAAGTTAGAGAGATGAACAAGATACAGTTCCTATTCCTCCCAATACCTTACGATATGCATCTGTCAGGACAAGGAGGTAAAACTGCAGCCTAAGAGAAACTGCGTTTTTCAAAGAGGGCATATTTATTCCTAAGAGGTAGTGAACCTTGGGAGTTCCAGGATCATTAAGAAATATGGCTTCAGTTGTAATGGTCAGGAACCAAAGCTGTAATATTTTCAATTGGCATGGCGGTGTTTCCTAGGTTCTAACTGGCCAGAGCTGTATTTCAGGATGTCCAGTACTCTGACATAGACTACATGGATGGAAAGAAGGATTTCACTGTTGACCAAGTGGCTTACCCTGGTCTCTCAGATTTTGCCAAGGAACTACATGACAATGGACAGAAATATGTAATTATGATGGTATGTTCAAATACCCTATTCCCTTGTTTTTTCTTTCACAGTGAAAAAGAAATTTATAAAAATAATATTTATATCATATTTCTTTATTAGAATCCTGGCATCTTCAAAGACTCTGAGTATTACCCTTATGATGAAGGAAGCCGAAAAAGAATATGGATCTTGGGGAATAATGGCTTTGCTGTTGGGGAGGTAATTTCTCAAGAAAATCAGAGTAAATTACAGTCATGTTGGAATGTTTGTACATGGGTATGAAGATGGGTGAAAGGACATGTACATATTGTTACTGTTTTCATAGCTTTAGAGGTTTCTTTTCTCACAAATTTTAAACCAGTAGATGTAATAATGGGATGATTAAAACTCTGAAGAATTTAAAAAGCTAGCCCCTGACTCTCTAATATTACTGGTAAATGGGAAGCAATATAATCAGAAGAAACTTCAGTTACTTAAAGCCTTCCTGCCTCCAAATTTCTATCTCTTCCCCAAAACAATAAATCCAGCTACAGTAATGTAGCAAGATGCTCATAGATTGATGTGGAACCTACCTCAGGTAATATATTTTTAATTTATGGAAGATTTTATAGATAGAACCCAGCCTTCATTCTCAGGTAGAAGTTTTAGGCATTGAAATAGGCTGACCTGGTACTAACACAAGAATGGAAAAACAAGCACCGTATGTACTCACCTTCAAATTGGTATTAACTGACTTAACTGACCAACACTTAAGTGCACATATAGTGGTAACATTCATCAGGTGTCGGCAGGTGCGGGGGCCGGGGGAGGGGATGGGTACATACACACCTAATGGGTGCTGTGTGCATTGTCTGGGGGATGGACACACTTGAAATTGACTCGGGTAGGGCAAAGGCAATATACATAATGTAAACACTTGTACCCCCATAATATGCTGAAATAAACAAATTAAAAATTAAAAAAAAAAAACAGAAAAGAAATAGGTTGACTTGGAGCCTGTTTTCAAGACAGCTGAACTTCTGAGAGTACTTTAAATCACATCACATAGGCAAGCTTTTATTCCAATCATAAGTAGGGTCAGCCCCAACTGATTGGATTATGTAAGATTTACTAAAATGGCTACTTCATCTTAAAACTTCATGTGCCTGCAGTCCTTGTTTCTCCTGGGCAGTTTACTTTGTAAAACCATCTTTTCAGGCCAACTGATGGCTCCTTACCAAACTCTACTCACTCAATTCTTTTCATTGACTGTTTACAATGCTTAATTCTATTTACTTTCTTCTTCATTGATTCTAACTTTTCATGAAGCAGTAGGGAAGTTTTCTTCCTTCTCCAAACCATGTCTTTGTTTTACTGCTCTGTTAGAAGTGAATTTCTAAAATATCAGATAGACCCATATTCATGTACTGTATAAATACAAAATCAGAGGCCACAGTCAAATAAAGATTATTTTGCTTATCGAAAATTTTATCTATATCTATGAGTCATTTCAATAGTACTCATATTTGGGTGAAATATAATTAAGAATTTGCATATAATTACAAGAACTTAATAATATGGTTGGCTTTATTGATCAATAAATAGCATGAATCATTTGATCTAAGAATTTGGCAGAGGTAGTAGTAGTAGATGTGGGTCAGAGTTTTAGTTTAAATGTATTTGGTTAGATAAAGCTTGCTGGACCTGATGCTCTAGGCTGAATGTTGCTGTAGGTGACTGCTTTGCCACACCACCTGTTTCCTGAGGTCCAGATTTGCCTCTGATTATTACTTGGTGCCCATCACCTAAAACAAAGAACCAAGAGCTCAATCCAATTAAAGTTGGTATTTTAAGCTTCCATTTTGAGTTTTGAGCATTCTTCACATACACACACATATATATTTTTTTCATTATGTTCCTGAGTACGAAGTTGTCCCTAAATTACAACATATAAATTTGTTGGGAAAATGAGCAAAAATGTTGCACAAAAACTTGTATCTTTTAATTCAGAATTTTCAATAACTTGGCTATGGTTATATCTTTGTGCTCTTTGTGGAAAATGTTTAAAGCTACTGTTTGATAGGCATAAATAGGAAAGGGAAATAGAATAAAAAATATTTGACCTGAGCAAGAAGCACAAACTTCATTTAGCCATTTATAAAATATTGTTTATATGCCCCCAAACAACATATTATTTATAACCATAATTGTTCAAAGCAGGCTTTATATAACCTTTAGTTAACAACACATTAAACAAATTCATTCTCTTTAAAAATATTACATAGACTTTCCAGTATTTTAAATAATTTGTCTCCCAATTAGCCTGACATAATGAAATTTTACATTTTTTTTCCATAGAAAAGGACATATGGTGGCTTTTCATTTATGTACTTAGTTGTTTTCCTTTTCTTTTTTTTCCCTTGGGTCCTTGCATGTATTTTACTGTTTAGCTTTTTTTGGAGCGGGGGGGCAGTTCACAAATTTTGTTGCTAAAACATGGAGCTTCTAGCAGAAGAAATTGTAGCCAGTAATGAATGAATAACTGAACCTTGGAACAAACTAATCGCCACAACCTTCCTCTTTGTTCTCTAGGGATACCCCGGACAGACAGTCTTTCCTGATTACAGCAACCCAGCATGTACTCAGTGGTGGGCAGAACAGTTCGCTGAGTTTCATAACAATCTGGACTTTGATGGAGTATGGATTGTAAGTTATTATTCTAGCATCAAATTTCCTTTGGAAACAGATATGCCAAATTTTCAGATGAATTTTAACCCTGATCTGTAATAAAATAGTTTGGTTGACATAGTAGCATTAAAAATTATTTTACTTAATGTTGACTTTATACACAGTGAATCAGGCTCCTAAAAAATCCTAGGATCTTATTCTAGATCTTGTATCAACTGGCTATTTCATTTTGATAAAGTCTTTTGTTTTCTCATGATCTCAGCTTTTTCCTTTATTAACTGTCTTTCAGCTTAAAAATAACTGCTTTATTAAAAGTTATTGATACTATTTATAGCATTGATTTATAAAAATTTAATTATCAGACAATAATTGAATGAGGACCTTGTGTTTTTTATGGGTGAACAGTAGAAAATTTCTTTGAAAATTTGAAATAATATCTTTGTTAGCAGGATTAGACATCACTTATTTTTAATTCATTTTAAAGAAATGGATTTGATCTTAATTATATTCTCTTATTGTTCCTCATTCAGAGGAATAAAAGACAGGGAAAATTATAAAATAGAAATGTTACTCTATCTTAGGTTCTTTCAAATAATACTGAAACAGTAACACCAATAATGAAATCTTCACAATTTATAAGGCAAGGATCAACCTTTGAAATGATTATTTCTTAATTAACTGATTGAAATCAATTTATAAAAGTTAAAATGTGCCCACTGTCATTTAGAACTGGAACATGCCTTAGACATAACCTAATACAATGACTTAACTTCACAAAAAATGAACCAAAGGGCAAGAAAAGTTCAGGAGATTATTTAAAATCCCGAAACCAGTTAATAAGAGACCCCAGATAGCCTGGCGTCTCTTGCAGTAAGCATTTCTCAACAGCTAATGGTGATCAATGGCATTTTACATTTCGTGTGTTTTGTGTCTTTGAAGGAAATGGATGAAGTATCTACCTTACTCCAAGTTTCTGATCAGGAGTGTGAATCAAACAACTTTAACTTTCCTCCTTTTACTCCCAGTAAGTGCTCCCGTGTTTGCTGGTGATGCAGACACAGACATGTTTAAAACAACCTCAACAGAGCTCAATGTGATCAAGAGTGATTTCCCTCCCAGGCCAAGGGCCCCCCAGGCATACTGAACACTCCTCTGTCTGTGTCTCTGCGGCATTGTTTGCTCTCTGATGACCTTTTGGCTGTAGTCATCCAAGGGCCAGTGGGTGGTGACAATTGCTAGCCTGAGTCCAGCCCCGTCCCCTGGCTGACCTTCCAATCTCCAGTTCAGGATTCTTTCATGCTGGTCACTCCTCCAAACCCCTCAGGTGGTTCGAGTTTAAAATTGATGAGAATTTTAGAACACTTTAAGGTACAAATGACCTTACATTGAAGTAAATCTGTACTTCTGTTAACTTTTTTCTTTCTTCTTTCCTTTCTCTATTTTTTCCTTCTTTTCTTCCTTTCTCCTCCAGATCCCTCCCTTCCTTCCTCTTTCTTCCTTCGTCCCTTTCTCCCTTTTCTGTCTGTCTCTCCGCCTCCTCATTTGCAACAGTTTAAAGTGTCAACAGTTCCTTAAAGGTCCTATTTATGTCCCATTTCTAGTCAAGGTGAACTTTCCAGTCCCTGATTTTGAAAGAGGTGAGAGAGAGAAAGAGAAAGAGAGAGACAGAGAGAGAATGGGGGCAGGATCGCAGGGAATATAAACTAGACTATGCTGTGGCAACAAATAAACCACCATCTCTCAGTGGACTAACACAATAAAAATTCATTTTTTGCTCACATCGTACCTAGTGAGGGACAGGTGGTTTGAATCCAAGTGGTGACTCGAATCTAGTTTCTTCCACCGTCTCCCTTCTGAGAGACCTTTCTTTCCAGCTTTATGGGTGAAGGAAAGAGAGGGGGAGGGAGTTTTACGGGCAGGTCTGGAAGGGTGGCGTTCCCAATGTGCCCACGTTCCTTTGCCAGAATCGGTCACATAGCCTCAGCTTAATATTGATAACTTCACGGGAAGATGTAACCTTCAAGTATAACCTCCTTACCCTCCCAGGAAGAGAACGCTGGTGTGGTGGGCATCTGGACAGTCTCTGCCGGTTTATTCTGGTTTGTTCACTTTACTTACACCCCTGAGACCAAGGTTTAGCTGTTTCCTTAGCCTCTTTTGGTTGCTGGAGGAGTGCAGAATGTTTTGGAGGGAGTCTTAACTTCAAACCATTTAGCCTCTTGCAAAATCTATCGTTTCTTCTTCAGCTTATTGTTTGTTCTCTGCTTCATCTGTATTCCCCCATTTTTTTCACCCCAGATCAGTTTATCATTTTTTTTCTTTATCTCTTTATCCTCTTCTTAGCCTAAACCAAGTTTCATTTTTGACTTTTTGCTTTGCTTTGTTTTTTCCTACAGAAAACCTCTATCCCATCACCTTCTGCTTGCTGCTAGCCAGCGCCTCACTCCCTGGGGCCGGCATTCTGTCTACCCTGATGTGACCCGCCACTGTCCCTCACAGCAGCGGGCAGCCTCTTACCCTTCCAGGATTGCACAGTGCACCTTAGCATGGTAGAGATCAGTTAGTGGTTGTGAATCTCCTCCCACAAAGCAAGCTGGGCAAGAATATAGTCTTTTTTATGTTTTATAATCCAACTTAATTTCTGACTCCAAACCTTGATTCTGTTAGGAGGGTGGGTAAAACCCAACCTCAGTCCCCCCTGGTTCTACCACTTTCTGGAATTGTGCTCCATACTAAGGTCCTGTGAAGGGTCAAGCCTTGGTGAAGAAAGGCAGATATGGCCCCAGAGGTCCATGGGGAGAGGAAGAGGCAGAAAAGTTGTTCATTTTAGGCTTGAGAAAAGGAAAATACAGTAACAAAGGGAATTCCGAGAAGCAGGATCTGAGTTCTAAATTATAAAACCACCCACATCTCATATCTCATTTTTTAAAAAATTTGTGACTAGGGTCTGTGTTATAAAAATTAAAATATTCCCTTTCACTGCCCTCATATCTATACATTTTACAGTCAGTGTTTCTTGATTAATAAATATAAACATTATATGCTTTATGTTTAATCTCAGATCAACTTCCCATTGCTCTATGCATGTTTCTCGGTTGCTTCCACTCACCACCATTGTTCGTGAGCTCAAGGAAATGCAAATTCATTTTAATGGTTCATCTCCTATGGCAGGCTCAGTGCAGGCCCCAGGTAGGAAGTAGCATTTAGGATAGAGTTTAAAATCTGGAAAGGATCGTGTCACGTGGAGATTGGTGGGGAAGGCACAATAACCAGGAAGAAGAACATTGGGTGGCTACTTTGTTGAAGTTATTTGATGGAGGAGTTCCTCACCGATGGGTATTTTCCTCTAGGTGTTCTAGACAACTTGCTTTTTGCAAGCACCCTCTGCATGGACACAGAGTTTCACTCGGGTTTTCACTATGACGTCCACAGCTTGTATGGATACACCATGGCAAGAGCCACAGACTCGTAAGGACTTGGTTTTCCCTGATTCCAGATTTGGGAAGGTGGGAGGTGAAGGGTTTCTCTGCTCTTCTGTAAGTACATTGTTCAAATGTTTTTTCCAGTTAACAGGGATATAGAAATGCTGGTATTTCGGGACGTTTAAGAGGTCCTCTCATACAAATCCTTGGTTTCTATATAGGATTCGTTTTGGTGCACTTACGGCTAAGGGGCTTCATTATTTTGAGGATACTAGGAGGCAATGCTATGTGAGACATTTAGAGCCGCCTACTGGGAGAAGGCAGCCCTTGCTTGGGTCCCTTTACTGAATGTGCTATGGTCCCCACACTAGGATTGCTTGATTTTAGCAGATAAAAACATGGGACGCCAAGTTAAATTTGCATGGGGCATACTTATACTAAAAATTATTCATTATTTATTTGAAATTCACATTGACCTGGATGTCCTGTATTTATTTAGCAATGCTACATCACACCCTGCTAGCTTCCCTCCCAATGTTCTGTTCTTTTCCCTCTCAATTCTCCCCTCTTCCCTGAGACACACCCACATACATGCACGCACACATACACACGCACATACTCACACACACACACCTGTACCACCACCACCATCAACGCCAGCCATTATGAAAGTCTAACAAGGAGACAGATGTGTGCTGCAAAGCCTCACACTCTTGTCTTATCTTCTCACACAGGCTTTTTTTCCCACTTACGACTTTGTAAATTAAGGAATAGCTGTCCCCCTCACTGCCCAGTTTCTTCTTTGGAAGATAGTAAAATACAATCATGACACCTAAAAGAGAAAAACTTGGAGGCTAAACTTAAGATTTTAATTTTATATTTGCAGCACAAATGGGGGAACTAACGTGTCTGAAGAACTATTGGGGATCTTCCAGCGGCATAGGAAAGAATGTCGTAGCCTTTCTCTGCCTCTCTCCTCCTGTCGTGGGAACTTCATGGTGGGGGTGAGGGTTGGGGAGACTTTGAGGTGCTCACGGGACCTGTCTCAGTCCTTTTCTTACTCGACTTCTCTGTCCCTGTGGAACTCAAGGTCATGAGCAGTCCTTTGGGATTTGGCTCCTTCATTCCTTGAACAGGCTCCGCCCGGCTCCTGCTCTCTCTGCAGCGTCCCTCTCACCTCTGGGTCTGGGTCTTTTCTGTCTGGTCTTTCACTATTGATGAGTCTTAGGGGTTAATCCTTGGGCTTCTTCTCTTCGTTCTATGCCAGCACATAGGTAGTTTATCCCTTTTCACAGTTTTTACTGTAATTTATTCTAGTGGTTTTAAAATCTATAATTCTAGTTGAGGTCTTTCTCTGGTTTTTGGACACAAACATTCAAAACTATCTTCTGACCTTTCCCGTTTGGATGTTTAATAGTACCTCAAACACCATTCGCCTTGCTCAGTTACCTATTTTCGCTTAACCTCCACACCCTGGCTATTTTTAGAAACTCTTAACTTCTCTGTCTTAGTTGGTAGCAATACCTTCCCTAGCTCTCAGACTCCAGAGTGAGAAACTTGGCATCATCCTTTCACACCCTGAAATGCAATCAGTCCTTGATCCTTTTGGTTCTACTTTTTGAAACATTTCTATAACCCTCTCTCTTTTTTTCCTTAACTTAGGTCATCCTCATCTCTCACATAAATCGTTACACTAGGCCCATGACTAGTCTCCTGACTTGAGCCTCATCTCCCAATAATCCACCCTCCACCCCTTCTATTCATAGCGTGGCCCAAGGACCAGCAACACCAGCATCACCAGGAAACGTGGTACAAGTGCAGCATCTTGGGCCTCAACCCAGACCTTGGGAATCAAAATCTGCATTTTAACTAGATCCCTGGGTCTATTGAATGTATTGGATGCATGCTAAGATTTAGAAAGCTCTACTCCACACTGCTGACAAAGTGACCTTTCTAAAGCACACAGTTGCTCATTCCCCCGCCTCCTCCACAGTGTAAAATTATTTGTTGCTTGCTATTTTCTGTACAATAAAATCCAGTTGCCTTAGCACAAGCTGTAAACTACTTCATAACCTCACCCTTTCTTACTGTTTTTCTCTCACCTTTGTGCTTCTTGTGCTTTATGCTCTGACAATACATAACTACTTGTTGTTCCAAATCCAAATGCTATTCATTCTCCCACATCTTCCATGTACTGTGTGCCCTGCACAAGATGGCCTTCCTTGGCCTGTCTGTTTTGCAAACATATATAATTAATCATAATTATATGTTCTAGGAAAAGATCATTTTCCTTTCTTTGTGGTGTATTTGCTCATATTCTAATATGTTTAATATGTAAAAATAGTGTATCAATTTTGAGATGCTCTTTTTTTTCCCTTGCTGGACTGTGAGTTTCATGAGGGCAAAGTCACCTCTATATTCTTAGCCTTGTGAGTAGTGTGTGTCCTGCAGGCATTTTGTTGGACTAATGCCTGGCCTGAGAGGGTGGGCACACAGGGCCCTGGGGACTTAGAGACAGAGACTGTATCTATTTTGTTTTCCAGTATGATTTTGCCCTCATGACTTTTCATTATGTTGGATTGTCTAGGTAAAAGAGAGTTCTTGTCCAGTAAATGTAAAAATTTGTATTTCAGTAAAAGAAAAGGTCTAAGGAGAAGGACACATATTTCTGATTTATCTTTTTTCTGACTTCTCTCTTTCTCTCTCTGTCATTCTACCTTTCCTGGGAAATAAACTAGTTGGATAAGACTCAGTTTCATCATCTCTGAAATGAGAATCTTGGATTGATGTTTCCATAGACTCTTCCTATTCTGATATATTTTTATTCTCTCAATGCTTCTATATAAGAATGGGGAGTGGGAAGGAGAGTGAATAAATGGTCAGGGAAAGAAAGAGTAAGGAAGGGTTGGAGGAGGGAAAGAGGGTTTCTAATTGCCTTATTGGCCAGTGTCTCTACTTCATCAAAATGCTATAAAATCATGAATAGGTTGGTTGGTATATTCTAATTATTATGGTTAATAGCTAAAAGGTAGCTATGACTGAGTAAGCCGTAGGTGCCTTTCTGACTCTCTGGGTCAGGCAGGATGACTTAAGTTCCCAGAGAACAGTGGAGATAAGTGGAACTTGGCCTTTGGGCCTGAGGCAGAATTGGGTTAAAAAGCAGATAATATGTTCATTCAGTGGGATCTGGACATCAAGAGAAGCCACAGGTCTGATGAATATTTGGCTCAACCTTAACTGGAAGTATAGTTTGGGGACAGTGGTTACTGGGCTATCTGGGGAATAACATTCACGCCCCTCTAGGCTGACAGCAGAAGGAGATTAGTCCTGTCAGAGGTCATGACCTGAACATAAATTGGCCTGACCTGGGGGATGAGAAAGAGAAACCTAAGAGTTTAAGAGAAACCTAAAACTTTTCCTTTAAACTGGAAAAAACCTGACAGTTATCTAATCTGTTTTACCATAATGGCCTCTAAGTAAATTGTAACCAGAGATATTTTCATCTCTGTTTTGGTTTCACTCTATATAAACTGCATGTGTTTCTTTATGATTGGTGATTGCAAAGTGCAATAAAGCTCCAGCCAGTGGTAATAAAATCACAGAGTTTCAGTCCATATCAAAGGAGAAGTGAGGACAGGAGTTGAGGAGTGAGTCCTCTCCTCCAATCTATCCTGGCTTTTTTTGTCAATAAATTGTCAGAATGGAGCACTTCGCTCTCTTAAACCAGTCTTCTGTTTTAGAATTTTCTCCCCTTTTGCCATTATAAGTCATTCTGCATTTGTAGACTCTCCCTAATGTCCCCTGGGAATATGAAGTGGGGAGGAATTCATGGCTGTGATAGTGTCTTGAGCAATTGCCTGGTGCCTGGTGATAAAGATTTGTGAAGAGAGTTTTTAGGAAAAGATGTCTCAGACCATGTATTGTAATAAAAGGAAAGAAAGAAGAGCTTGCCTGCAAAGAGCGAGCAGCAATGGTGGCTCAGGTCTTACCATCCTGTAGTTGTGTCATTGTTCTCTTATACAATTCTAATGGAAGATGTGGATTGTTTAGCATAAAAGAAGGGAGGGAGACGCATTTCACAAAAGTGCCTATGAAAAGGAGTGTTCAGAACAAAAGCTCGGCAAATAGCCTACATCCAACCACATGTCATCCCACCTTATGTCCCTTCCCTGCCCCCAAAGTTATAATTATCCTGTAATTAAACTAATTAAGTAATTAAATTCTGTGTTTTTAATTCCTTGGCCTTCATTTCTGTATAGTTTTACTTGATATGTCATGTTTTATTATAATACAATGAAAATAATATTTTCTACTTTAGTTGTTTTTAACCTTACAAAAACTTTCATATGCTGTCTTTTGAGACTAATTCATTTCAGTTACTTATTATTTTGCATAGATTAAAATTTGCTAACATTGAGAATTGCTAAGAATAAGTCTGTAGTTTCAGAGGAAACTAGGAATAAGTCTTGAAGTTTCAGAGGAAACTAGGAATAAGTCCTGAAGTTTCAGAGGCATACCAGCTGCTGGTTTACAAACTCTCCTATTTGTCAAGCAGAGGCCACAGAGTTCCAATATGATCTGGTACAGCGCTAAACAGGATTATGCATGGCAGCAAGGCATGGAACCCAGGGACTTTAGAAAAACTTTATTTAGAGAGAGAAAATAGGGCCAAGAACCCAAGACATGGTTCCAATATATTGTCAACTAAAAGGGGCCAGACCACAATCAGATCTGATCAGACGGAGAAAATACAATCAAGAGGACAGGAGCCTAGAGAAATTTCTGTGGGGGCTGGAATGTAGAAGTTCGTACTGTCTTATATGAGATCTGAAACCTTACCCAGAAGTGGGAGAGAAGCTCTTAATAGTACTAAGCCTGTTTGCACACCTGGTTTATGATACCTTGGTATTTTTTCTCAGTTTGGTTGGAAAGCTCATTGTTGCTCTTGGTGTGAAGTAAGAGCCTAGATGTTCACGGCTCCCCTCACATTCAACTGGCTGTATTCTCTTTCAGGGCCATGGAGAATATCTTTGTCAATAATAGGAGCTTCATCTTATCTCGTTCCACTTTTGCTGGATCTGGAAAATTTGCTGCTCATTGGTTGGGGGACAACGCAGCCACATGGGATGACCTTCGATGGTCCATCCCCAGTATCCTTGAGTTCAACCTGTTTGGCATCCCCATGGTAAGCCTCATGGCTATCTGAGGAATTTAACTCTTTGTCCTTTGGCATTCTTTCCATTTCCAGTCTTGGAGGGTGTCTGAAAAACTAAGGAGCATATGTCCCACTGTGATATGTATTGGAAAAATGAATTTTTATGGGTGGTGTGAGCTGCCTTCTGAAGATAGAATGGTGGTACCTTATCACTAAGCGGTCATCCATGCAATTTCTGGAGATAGGAAGGAGACACCATGAGTAAACTGTATTAGTATAGGAAAGTTCCACCAGGAGAGCATCAGTGAAGAGGAAAGTATGAAATTGGGAACTGAATATTGAGGAAGAGCCCCGATATAAAGACCATTGTGTGCACTACTATCAGGTCTCCCCCTCCTCAGTCCATGCTGTGATGCCTACTACCTTGTTTCTCTTATTTGGCTGGGGGCATGCCCTGGGGCTCTGGAATCTCCTTAAACATGGACTAATGTGAATAAGAGATTCTCTTTTCCCTTACCATATAAGTACACAGTACATGATTTTTCTTCTGTCACTGATCACTGTATTTGTATATGTGCTAATTCTCCAGGTAGGTGCCAACATCTGTGGTTATACAGAAAATGTCACAGAGGAGCTCTGCAGAAGGTGGATGCAGCTTGGAGCATTTTATCCACTATCAAGGAATCACAATGGGCCTGGGTTTAGGGTAAGGTCCCCCAGAGAAGTGATGGAAACTTTTTGAATTAACTAAATCTACTTGTTCTTAAAGAGGAGTTGAAGAAAATCCTTCAGGTTGGCCCGACCTTCAGAAGAAAGATAAGTAAATCTTGAGTAATAGTCTTAAAAAGCAGAGTGTGGAGGTGAGGGTGTGTGAGAAGTGGTGTGTATATATTGAATGATTTTATTGTTGGAAACTCACAAAGATGAGAAGATTTGTTAAAATTTCTAGGGTGCTGCTGTCACTTCTGTTACCACCTTATATAAGATGGGACAATTGGAGTTTACTGATATTTTATTTCAATTAATACAAGGGAAAGCACTCATAGATATGAAAGAGCAAGGAGAAAGGATCTAGAGACGTGCAGGCCAATGATCCAAAAAAATTTTTCACCCTGTACCGCATTTTATCTTTCTATGAATAGTTTAGGAGACTTCCAGACTACTTCTCACGACTCATCCCACCTTTATCCTCTTCCATCCAAAATAATATTTTTCATGGGTAAATATATTGAAGGGGGTTCAAAGTGCCTCCTAAGGAGGCATTTACGGTGATGGCAGGAGCAAGTAAGGTGGGATATCCTTGTATTTAATGAAGTAATCTGCAATTAAAATATTTCAAATGGTGTGGTTCAGCTCTTAATAAGCTCATTAGAGTAATTTCCTGATGATTATTTTAGCTCCAGCTCTAGACTTTGTCTTTAACCTAGGAAGGATTAACCTTCAAACCTCCAAAGTCTTATATCCCTGAGCTTTCCCAGCCACTTGTGATCGAGAGAGAGATGAACACTTTCTGAACGTCCAAGTAGGTGGCTGAGAGCAGGTAGGACAGGTGCTCTTCATGAAGAGCTGTCCCGAGAGGACTTACATAGTAACAGCACTCAGATCACCCACAGAACCAGGTTACAGTGCTTGTTTTCTTTTCTCTAAACTAGCTCTGTTTGGCAGAATTATAATGAGAGCCATATGTTAATTTAAATTTAAATTTAAAAAGTGAAAAGAAACAGAAGACATTATTTTTAATATATTTTATGTTACTCAATATATCCATAGCATTATCACTTCAACCTGTGTTTAACACAAAATATTATCAATGAGCTATTTTATATCCTTTCCATTCTACCAAGTCTTCAATAGTCCGTGTGCATTTTACGATTACAGCACATCTCAATTCATGTGCTAAATTTTTGGCAGTCGGAGTGAAATGTATCCTACCAAAACAATAAAGTTGTGTTTAATGGAAAAATATTTTACATTGACTCAGTTTTCAGATTTCTATTTAAATTAACTATAATCAAATAAAATTAAAAGTTCAGTTCCTCAGTCTTACTAAACACATGTCAAGTGTCCAGTAGCTCCAGGTGGTTCGTGGCCGTCACAGAGGACAGAGCAGCTCTAGACTTTCTCAGTTGAAGACCAGGCTGAAGGAGGCTGTGGAGTATTATTTGCTTTGTTTGGCCTCAGGGTTTTCATCAGCTCTACATCCAGAGCATGGAGTGGTCTCACGGAATACTTCTATTTAGAGGGAAAGAAGTGGGCTCTTAGGGAGCAAAAGAAAGGAATAAACTCCAGTAATTTTATTCAAAATTCAGTCCCAGTAGTACAGTACAGGATGACAAGTCTAAATATGACCTGTGTATCTTTCATGACTTCCAAATTACATGGAAAATGAAGCAAATGAGTGCTGACCTTTGATGGAAAATTTCCATCTCTGGGTTTTAGGAAAATTATATTTCTCTTCTAAAAGTTTCTTTCTTTGCTCTTGGATAAAATCTTTTAAAAACCATCTTTATGATTTCTTTGCACATTGTGTATCAAAGAACAAATAGAGGTTGCTGTCTTTGGGATAGAAAAAATAAAACAAATTTTGATGTGAAAACATTATAGAGAAAACTGGACATGAAATTTTTAAATTACAAATTCATACAAGTACATGGAAAGGAAAAGATGGACCATAGATCATGGTGGCAGGCAATGTGGCTTATAAGGCAATGAATTTAATTTATTTTTAGTAGTAGTACAACTTAGTATTATTTTCCAAATTAAATATGATGAGAAGCTTCAATCTATAAAATTAATTGGTGCAGCCCTGGAGGGAGCAGGGCCCACTTTATCTCCATGGAAACCCCCATGGGGCTTCTTTGTCACCTGGGGCTGTCATAGACAATGCCAACTTTACACTTTGTCACTTGCCTGCAATTCTACATTGGGAAAGTTGCATAATCTTTAATGTTGTTTTCTCATTTATAAAATGAAGGAGTAGAAACAAGATCCTTTCAGTTCTGGAAATGGTTCGATGTTCTCCAAGTTGGAGAATGTGGCTACTCTCATCCTGCAAAGCTTCTTGTCTTAAGTGAACTTTGTGAACTTTTAATCTATGGCAGAAAGAAATATTCAGCAGTTGCTTCTCCTTCCTCCTAGGACCAGGACCCTGCCGCCTTTGGTGCTGACTCGCTGCTGTTGAATTCCTCCAGACACTATCTGAACATTCGCTACACCCTGCTGCCCTACCTGTACACCCTCTTCTACCGCGCTCACACGCAGGGGGAGACCGTAGCAAGGCCCCTTGTCCACGAGTGAGTTTCCTGATCCTCAAAGACTCCCTTTCATATCATGGTTTCCTTTACCTTGTTTGTGGTAACAAGGTTAGTTAGGGTCTTGTTGCTCCATAATGTGCTGCTGTCCTGTATCGGGGCTTCCCTTGCCTCACTGTGTGCTCTGTGTTTTCTAGGTTCTACCAGGACTCAGCCACGTGGGAGGTGCACGAACAGTTCTTATGGGGGCCTGGGCTCCTCATCACACCTGTTTTATATGAAGTATGTCTATGATAGTGGGGTGGGGTATTGCACTTGTCCTCTTGGCTCTATAGCCAATTAAGCTAGATCCTGAGTATCTATGACTGCATTTAAATCTAAATATGAATATAAGTGAAAGAGATCATGAAAGTTGGAAAATTGAAGAAATAGTCATTCTTGATCCTACTGTCCCTCCAAGCAAAACAATTTCCGTTGTGCAAAATTGCCTTAAAATTAAAGCCTGTGTCCTTAGGCATATGGCTGTGGCACTGACGGGCTTGAAGTGCCTTGTTGTGTGTGTGCTCATCATCTGTCTGTATTTCTCACTGTCCAGAGGGGCTGTGCTCTTGGGTTGGGATGGGAAGAGAGAATACCTGTGAAGAGAAGAAGGGAGGGAGAGAGGAGTGCTGGGCAAGAGAAGGGTGTCACTCTGAAGTCATGTCTGAAGGTCCACGTGTATCCTACCTAGTGTGATTTGGGGAAGAGGTGGTTAGGAAATATAGGGAAAGGATTAGGATCATGCCAATCCACTTGCAAACATGAAAGATTGCTAGTGTGGTTGTGTTGAAGGCCCTTTGAGCTGGTGTTTCATCCACACCATCTGATGACAGGTCCTGCTAAACAGCCATTGGCCCAGCTGGAAGGCTCTCCTAGGGGCCTGGCTGGCTCAGTCTCCTCCCAACTGTTAGATTACATGACTAATTCAGTAAATGAACTTCCTCTGCTTCTCTTAGTGCAGCAGCATTGAAGCAAAACAAATTTAATCTCTAGCTATGCTCTGCTTTGGATAAACTGCTCCACCTGAACACCGCATCTGTGTTTTCATTTGTAGATCGGGGTATCTCAACAGTCTCTCAGGATTGTTCGGAGAAGCACGTGCTATGACACCTGGAGGTGTTTGTAACTGGAAAGGGGTGTGCTCATGTTACATGTTGTTGTTTCCCCAGGATGTGGACCAAGTGAACGCATACATACCGGACGCCACCTGGTACGACTACGACACAGTAAGTGAGGCGGCCCTGGCAGGCTCAGAGACCTGCCTCTAGCAGACAGCAATTCTAAAGCAGCAGACTTGGGAGCCTGGGGCAGGAAGATAATACAAGGTTTTATGTTTACTTGTCTGTGGGTGCTTTTCTGTGAGAAAGGTGTCTTGGTCCAGTCAGGATGGTGTGACCAAATACCTTATGCTGGGTAATTTATACACAACAGAAATGTATTGCTCACAGTTCCGGAGGCTCCAGCAGGACTTCATTAATGGTGCCTTCTTGCTCTGCCCTCATGACTTAATCATGTCCCCTAAAGGCCTCACCTCTTAATACTATTATATTGGGTATTAGGTTCCAACATATAAATTCTGGGAGTACACCAACATTTGGACCCTAGCAGAAGGCCTTTCCAAATGTACAATGAAATCATTTGAATAATTGGGGAAGGTTTATGGAAATTCATTATATCAACCTGGCTACTGTGCAGGTATCAGGACTAATTCCTGGCCCTTGGTTGTGATAACCTAGAGAATGAAAACTAGTTATGGAATCACATCATGGTGTAATGTAAAGAAATGGGATGGTCTGGCATCTCAGCTCTGGTCTATACTATCTACATGCCTTGGGCAAGTCACATTACTTTGGGGGTCTTCATTTTTCCTTCTTTAAAGTGAGGCAACTGAACTAGATGATCTCTAAGGTCTCTCCTAGCCCAGCAGCCTGCTATCTGATCTATCTTCCTTTTGTTTATTAGGGAGTGGCCATCCTCTGGAGGAAACAATGGGTGAATATGCTACTCCCAGGTGATAAGATAGGACTTCACCTTCGAGGGGGCTACATATTTCCCACCCAGCAGCCAAACACAACCACAGAGGCCAGGTAAGTTCCTCACTCTTCTAAGGTGAGACTACCCTGGTGCTCTAAGGGGGCAGGGCATGACGGAAGAGGCAAATAGAGACTGAGGGTGGATATGCCAAGGGAAGAGTCTCCTGGCAGTACTCTTCCTCCTCTCCTTTCAAAGTTGGTCCAAAATTGACATCTTAATCCTTAATTAGTAGGAGGTAAACATTCCTTTATATTTCCATAGTCCTTCACTTTTGGTTTGAATCAGATTAGAGAAATAGTCAAAATAATCACTGATGGGGATTTTCCTATGACCAGAAATTGTTCTCAGGTAGATCCCCAAGTGTGTGAGAGAATGCAAGTTAAATAGGAGATAAAGGTTATCCTGTGAAAGTCAGCATAGCTGAGAGGTCAAGAGCTCAGACTCTGGAGACAGATACTTTGGGTTCAAGCCCTGACTCTGCTGCACTCTAGACGTGTTTACCTTGGGCAGCTTACTTCTCTGTGCTTCTGCTTATTATGGGTAAACGGGGGATGATGATAGCCCAACTTTTTAGCATTACAGTGTGTTAAATGGATGAATGTTAATGGTAATTGTATGTGGGACACTTGGAAGAGTGCCTGGCACATGGTAAGCACAATTAGTAAGTGCTGATTGTTAGTGGTATGTATTACATCACAGCCCAAACAGTTTTCAGCGGAACGGCCTCCTTCCACCCTTCTTATGCCCTCTCACTCCTAACCTCTACTGCCTGCCCACACCCAACTCTCATGTTTCCACACAGTGTCAATATCTACTCAGTTTCTGGGATGGACTCTGTGGTTATCTGTCCCTGGGCTCATTTCAAATAGTCCATCCAATCTCTTCCTCATTCTCCGATGCTGAGAATTGCTCTTTTACAGCCGGAAGAATTCCCTGGGACTCATTATTGCCTTGGACTACAAGAGAGAAGCCCAGGGGGAGCTGTACTGGGATGATGGTGTATCTAAAGGTAGGCTTTCTTATGGCACTCTGGCTGGTTCTCCACAAAAGCCAGTCATCACAGACTGCCCAATATGGCCCTAGCCCTATTATCAGTGTCATTTATTTCTCTAGTTTAGAATCAATGGGTTAAAACTCATTCTGAGAGTTCTGTTAGCCAAGCACAGAGCATCAAAGTAGACTTCAAATGTGCAACTTATGGCTTATTGACTCTACCAAAGCAACAGATATTACTGCATTTAGCTTAATTATTCTCTTCTCTGAATATCTTTATTAATAAAAAATAGTATATTTTGTTAATAGCTTTGTAAAATACTGTTTTGGTTACTATTAAGGGAGAAGTATCCAATTTATGTAGCATTTCCCCCATTGTAAAGTTTCTATATAAATACCTTACATAAGCTTATAGTCTGTAATCTTATATATAAAAATCCCACCCTGCAGGGAGTTAGTATGCATGGATATTTATTTGCTATGTGTTGTTACACTACATGCAAGGGATATGAAGACGGATAAGACATAAGCATTGCCTTGGAGGAACTCATAGTCCAGCAGGATAGACACGACATGCGTGTAGTTATCTACAATGTAGGTCAAAATGTTTTAAGTGCCAGCAAAAATGGTGCCACAGAGTGTCATGGGAGTTCAGAGGAACTGGTCCAGGAAACCTCTGTAGAAGTTTGACGAAAGTGTACAGGACTCAGATGAGCAGAACCAGCTGGCAAAGGTGTTCCAGCTGCGGAGAACATGACTCTGTAGCTCTTCTGCTTCCCCCAATAATGGGAACTCTTCTGTCTTTACCTTTTAGATGCGGTAACTGAGAAGAAATACATTCTGTATCATTTCTCCGTTACCTCTGTAAGTACTGTTTTTGAGGCACACACAGTGTATGCTCCTTGCTGTGGTCGCTTCTTGAGGTTTTGGTTTGCTATAGTTGCATGGTCATGTGTCATAGGGACAACATTTGGTGATCTCTGAAAGGATTCAAGTGAACATGGCAGTGTTTAATGTGTGTGTCAGGTTTATATGCCTATAGAAACCAGTATGAGTTCTGTGCAGAGCTTGTTTTTTTCTAGAAAAAAAATCATTGCCTTTTAGTGTTATATGATGGGTCCTGGCTTCCAAGATGTGCCCTTTTATGAGGGGTGCATGTGTGTATGGGGTGTTGGTGGAGGTGAAAAGTGAGATAGTGACTTTTTGAGGTTCTTCTATAACAGTTTTCCTTTCTGCTCTCTAAAACTTGGCCTGGGGCACAGGTGTCAAAGGGTGGGTTTTAAAGGTTGTAAGATACAGAGCATCCTTGCCTCATCTCTGTCTCCCAAAGAGTCTGAGAGGAGGAAAAGCAGCAAGGCCAGCAGAGAATGGGAGGCTTCTAACTTGGTTTTCTTAGAAGTCTGATGATGTATGAGTAGATCTTTCTTTTGTGGGACTCTCTCTCCCTCATTTCTTTTTTCTTTCTTTTAAATGCGTATTTTCTTAATAGTCTTAAATTTATTATGAAATTAGACTTTTACATTAAATTATAATTTTGGTAGATGCTAAATAACTGTATGCACCATTGCTGCTCTGAGATTTTTTTTCTATATAATCAACTTTTTTATTTCAGAATATTATGGGGGTACACATGTTTTGGTTACATAATTTGCTTTTGTACAATTGGAGTCAGAGTTATAGGTGTGCCCTTCACCCAGATAGTATGCACTGTACCCGGTAGGTGTGAATTTACCCATCCTCTCCTTCCCCCTCCCACCTGCTTGATTTCCGTTGAGTTTTACTTCCATATGTGCATATAACATATGTGCACATAACTGTTGATCGATTAGTTCCAATTTAGTATTGAGTACATGTGGTGTTTGTTTTTCCATGCTTGCCATACTTCACTTAGAAAAATGGTCTTCAACCATCCAGGTTGTTACAAAAGATACTAGAGCACCATTTTTTATAGCTGAGTAGTACTCCATGGTATACATATACAACATTTTATTAATGCACTCATGTGTTGGTGGGCTCTTGGGTTGTTTCCACGTCTTTGGAATTGTGAATTGTGCTGCTGTAAACATTCAAGTGCAAGTGTCTTTTTTTATAAAATGTCTTTTTTTCCTTTGGGTAAATCCTAGTAGTGGGATTGCTGGATTAAATGGTAGGTCTACTTTCAGTTCTTTGAAGTATCTCTATACTACTTTCCATAATTTTTTTTATTTTGTGGTAAAGATCCCCATGCAGTTGTAGGAAATAATACAGAGCTCCCAAGTATGCTTTACACAGTTTCCCCTAATGGTAACAATGTATAAACCTATAGTACAATTGCACAGCCGGGATATTGGCATCGATGCTATCAAGATACATAACATTTTTCATTAACACAAGGATTCTTCCTGTTGTCTTTTTATAGCACACTTTTCTCCTGCCCCGACGCCTTGGTAACCAATAATCTATTCCCTATTTCTGTAATGTTGTGCTTTCAAGAATGTTATCTCAATGGAATTCAGCAGTATGCAACTTTTGGGATTGGCTTTGCTTTTTCATTCGGCATAACTCTGTCAAAATTCATCCAGTCTTTTGTGTGTAACAACAGTTTGTTCCTTTTTAATATGAATATTGTTCCAAGGTGTGGACAGAGCACCATTCACTTGCTGAAGAGCATCTGGGCTGTTTCCAGTCGTGGGCTATTACTAATAAAATCAAACTGCTATGGACATCCATGTGCAGGTTGTGGTGTCAACATAGTTTTCTTTTCTCTGGGATAAACGCCCAATACAGTTGCTGCATCTTGTGCTAGGGCATGTTTAGTTTTATAAGAAACTTCCAAACCATTTTCCAGAGTGGCTGTACCAGTTTACATTGCCACCGGCAATATATGAGTGATCTAGTTTCTCTGCATCTTGGCCAGCATTTGATGTTGTCGCTATTTTTTGTTTTAGCTATTCTGGTATGCAGTTATAGCTCATTGTAGTTTTAATTTCTTTTTCTCTGATGTCTACTAATGTTGAATATCTTTTCATATGCCTATTTTCCACCTGTATATTTGCCATTAGCAAAAGTTTGTAATTTTGATGGGTCTAATTTATCATTATTTTCTTTTATGGATTGTGCTTTTTGATGCCAAGCTTAAGACCTCTTTGCCTAGCTCTAGATTCTGAATATTTTTTCCTATTATTTTTTTCTAGAAAATTTATAGTTTTACCTTTTACATTTAAGACTGTAATCTATTTTGAGTTAATTTTCACGTAAGATGTGGGATTTAGGTTGAGGCTGGACTTTTTGTCTGTGTACATCCAGTTGCTCTAGTACCCTTCGTTGAAAAGTATATCTTTTCTCCATTGTGTTCCTTTTTCATCTTTGTCAAAGATAAGCTGGGCATATTTGTGTGGGACTTTTAATCTTTTTCATCATCAAATTGTCCCTTTTTTCTTCAATCTTCACTTCCACCTTCTTCTTTGTCATGGCTCAACTTTGTCACTTTTGAATCATGTTTCCCTAAATAAGTTATCTAATTTTCTGTGCTTTGGTCTTCTCATCTGAAAAATGGGGTTAATTATAATTTCAACCTCATAGTCTGCTGTGAGATTTGAATGAAGTAATACATGTAAAATGCTGAGCACAGTGCCTGGCACATAATGATCATTCAAAAAAATTTAGCTCTTATCATCATTGTAATTCAAATAAAAGAAAAATTATTTGGGCACTTTTTGTGTCTGTATATGTCTTCATGTGCCAATGAATTTCTGTGTCTTTCTGTTTGATTTGTAAGTACCCAACTTGTCTGCTTGAAAATTCTATGATGTCAGGGACATATTTTCTGAGTAACAGAATCAGTAAAGAACCAGCGAACCAAAGCACACAGGAAATATTACTGAAAGATTTAGGATTGTTAAGAGTCTGAGTTAGTGAATTCCCTGGGGATGATCAGCTGGCACAGTTGGAAGTGCAGAGAAAAAGGAAACACCTTAAATCTCAGAAAATGAGATGTTGAGTGGTATTTGAGGACAATAAAAGTATGAAGTACCTTGTCTCTAATCCAACATTTTTTCAGAACCGTCTAGAGGCAAAGATTACAAATAATAATTATGTGGATCCTGACAACCTCATGTTTACAAATATCACAATCCTGGGAATGGACAAGCAGCCGGCCAATTTGACTGTCTTGGTGAATAACGCTACCACTTCCGATCCAAGCGTTGCCTACAGTGATTCCACAAAGGTGGGAGATCGTTCCACCCTGCAGGGCCCTGACAAAGGCCGTGGCCTGAGACTCTGACACCCAGCCCTCCCTTGCCCTTTTGACTTGGGGCAGTCGCAGAGACAGCTGGCTTGCTGGAAGCTGCGCCACAGCACAGGCAGGTGCAGGAGGCCCCTGTGCATGCTAAACACAGACCGCTCCGCTTCGTTTGTGATAGGGCTCTGAAGGGGAAGGTGGGAGTTGGGATCTTGAGAGAAGACAGTTCTTCTCTGGGCAGATTTAAAACTAGACAGGCTTACCCCAGATGTGACATAGCAAAAATATTGCTCAATACATTGGCCTCGCTCTGTAGCATATTTACACATTTGTCCTTTTGTTAAAGTTAAAGGCTCTTTTTGAGGCAGAGTTGATATTGGTCCTTAGTGTTGTAAGCTATTTTTATACCATTACAGAAAATAATAGTGAAATAAAACCTGAGGGACAGTTCGAGTTTGTCTTATTGAAAGAGTCCCTTACATTGTTAGTTGAATATATTAAGTGCTGAGACATTCATTATTTCTTAGGTCGGCCCCCTTCCATTTCGACTACATATATTGTAGAGTAAGAGCTTAGTTCCTAGAGTTAGGCAGGATGAGGTTCTGATCCTAGTTGTGAGATCTTGGGCAAGGTATTAAACAGTCTTCGTGCCTCAGTTTCCCATTCTGTAAAATGGAGAGAGCCATAGTATTCACAGCATAGGCTTGCTTTATAGCAGCTGTCTCCACTCCACCTTTTCGGTACCAGGGACTGGTTTCATGGAAGACAACTTTTCCATGGACCCTGGGTGGGGGTGGGGGTTAGTTTCAGGATGATTCAAGCACATTACACTGATTGTGCACTTTATTTCCATTATTGTTACATTGTCATATATAATGAAATAATTATACAACTCACCGTAATGCAGAATCTAACGCCGCCACTGATCTGACAGGAAGCGGAGCTCAGGCGGTGATGCGAGTGATGGGGAGCGGCTGTAAATCCAGATGAAGCTTTGCTTGCTCACCTGCCGCTCACCTCCTACTCTGGGGCCTGGTTCCTAACAGGCCACGGACTGTTACAGGTCTGCAGCCCAGGGGTTGGGGACTGCAGCTTTATAGGATTAATGGAAATCATGCTTATAACGTGGTTATCACAGTGTTTGGCCCGTATGAATGCTCCATAAAGTTTAGGTATTGTTTTTATTACTATCATTAGTAAATTGATAAAGCATCACACCCAGAGGATAATAAACCTAACAGCCACAGCACTGCCTGTGATCTACACTCCTTAACATGACCAATGTTCTTCCCACTTGATACCCACAGTGACTCCAGGGGGTGAGAAAGGTCAGGAATAAGCCAAGTTCCAAATATCTCACAGCAAAGTGGTCTGGAGGAAAGACTAAGTCCCTGGTCCTGACTTCCAGAACGCCAGGGAAGGACTTTACCCAGGTGGCTCTCCCTCACCTCCTCTGTGGCCATGGCCGTCTTCCTCTTTCCCCAGGTAGTGACCATCACTGATCTCCAGGAACTAGTGCTGGGACAAGAATTCTCTATTGAGTGGAACCTTCCAGTCAGTGACCTGGAGAAGTTCAACTGTTACCCTGAAGATTCTACTGCCTCTGAGGAAAGTTGCAGCCAGCGGGGGTGCCTGTGGGAGGTAATGATCAGGATCGGATTACTATATTGACAGGAAGTTGCAAAAACTGTCCCACAAGTAATTAGACATCCGGAAAACACTTTTCAGATATTGATGGCTTGGACAGTAATCGTGACCCTGTGACCCTGTGCATTGTGCATTGCGCATGATAGGTGATCAGCATTTTCCTCAGAGATCCTGAATCAGAAGAAACTCATTGTCTCTCTCATTGCTACTTCAACCGTATCATTTAAAACTCCATTTTAACATCATAAAATGCATTGGCTATGTATTGCGCATTGAGTATTTTAAGTGAATTTTATTTTTAGTTATCGGAGAGCCCAAGCGGGAAGGGTAAAGTAATGCTACTCCTCTCTGTTTGAATAATACAGAGAATGGAAACTAAAAAAAAATAAGTGATGTCCTCTAGATTGTACTGAAGACTGCAAGGACACTGGGAGAAAGACCCTGCCTGAGAGTTCCTGCCTTAGATCAGGATTCCTTCTGTTCACTCATTACAGGAGGCCAGTGTGTGTGTGTGTGTGTGTGTTTAAAATGGGCGTATTTGTTTGCTAGGGCTGCCATAACAGAATACAACAAACTGAGTGGCTCAGAGCAATAGAAGTTTATTCCCTCACAGTTCTAGTGTTTAGAAGTCTAAGATCCTGGTGTCAGCAGGGTTGGTTCCTTCTGAAGGCCTTGAGGGAGAATCTGCTCCATGATCTTCCTTACTTCTGGTGGTTGCTGGCAATGTCTGGCATTTCTTAGCTTGTAGATACATCACCTTGAACTCTGCCTTCATGTTCATACGGCATTTTCTCTGTGTGAACGTCCATCTCTGTGTCCAGAGTTTTCTTCTTAATAAGGACACCGGTCCTGTTGGATTAGGGCTCATCCTAATGACCTCATCTTCAGGTGCTCACCTGGAAAGATCCTATTCCAAATAATCACATTCATAGGTATCAAGGATCAGGGCTTAACGTCTTTTTTGGGTACACAGTTCAACCCATAGCAGTGACCGTGCTGTCAGAGACTTATCCTGTGTTAACCAACTTCTCCAGTGATTAGAACCCCCAAGTGTTGTGTTAGAGACTGACCAGGGACTCCTCCTGTGGTTTCAGCTCACGATGACTCCTGGCGTGCCCACCTGTTACTATGACACCACCACTGCTTATGCTGCTAGTAACATTCAGTTCCTGTCCACCGGCATCACTGCAGACCTTGCTCTCCTGGAGGCCTCTGAGGTGGCACGGGCAGCAGAGTCTGCACGGGCAGCAGATGCGCCACCACTGCCACGAGAGGGTGCGCTACCCCCATCCACATTGGCTGCAGCGGCTGCTGCCTCTGATTTTCTGTCTGCAAAGATCAGCTCCCTCCAACTGAACATTACCTACCACACAGAAGACATGCTTCAGGTCAAGGTAATTCCCCATGTTGCAGACTCTGGTTCTCAGCAGGGAGTTTTAAACTTACAGCTCTGCACAGATGGAAGTCATTGAAACTCCTTTTAGTTCACATGTCTCATTGTACAGATAAGGGGGCTGAGGGCTCTAGAGGTAAAGGTCTGAAAGTAGACAGTAGAGCCAGGATGTGGCCTTAGAGTCACCAGGATTGTGAATTTCCTATAATGACATGTACGCCAGGTCTTAAATGTCCTCAAAGAATCATCCCTTAACACTGAAGAAAATGTGTCTGCTTTGTGGTAAACTCATATCAGAGGCATAGACTTATTTCCAATATTCGAATTATTTCTCTAGCAGTAGTTCTCAGACTTCAGCATGCATCAGAATCACCTGCAGGTCTTGTTAAAATCCAGATTCCCGGGCCTCACGCGCAGGGTTTTCATTCAGCCGGTCTGGGCTGGGGCCAGCCTGAGAGTTTGCATTTCTAACAAGTTCCCAGGTGATGCTGATTCTGCAGGTCAAGGGGTCGCACTTTGAGAACCACTGCTCTACCTTGACTACTAGAAAGACAATGTGGGCCACTTATGTTTTCTAGTATGAGTATTTTAAAAAATGCTTTTGAAAAAGCTCTAGAGAAATTAATTTTAATAACATTTTATTTAACTAATATGCTAAAATATTATCATTTCACTTTGAAATCAAAATTTAACGGAGGTGTCTTGCAATCTTTTAGTCACACTAAGTCTTTAAAATCTGGTGTAAACTTTGTGGTTAGAGTGAATCTCAATTCAAACTAGCGCTCATTGGCACTCAGTGTCCACATGTGGCTTGTGGGCACCACCTTGGGCAGCTCTGCTCTAAACATTGCTTTCCATACTTTAACGTATCACGAATCACCTAGGCAGCTTGTGAAAATGTAAGTTTCGATTCAGAAAGTCCAGGGTAGGGCCTGAGAGTCTGCATTCCTAATGAGCTCCCTGGTAGTGCTGCTGCTTTGGGTCTGAGAAATACAATTTTGAGAAGCAGGGCTTTAGAAAACCCTCACCTAAGCACAAGGTGGGCTGATGATATGAGAAAGAGGGTGTGCTCATAATGGTGATACTTCTTGTCCTTGCATAACATTTTTCACTCCGTTCATTTTTCCCACCTGTCAATCCTATTAGTTAAGTAGGAACGAGCGGTGGGTAACAAAGAGAAACCTTAGGAACAGAAAGGCTGTGCAACGTCTGGAAACTCAAACAGTACGGAGATCTCTGAGCCCACATAAAAACTCAGTTCTCTAATTCCTAACTTACACGCTCTCACACAATATTACAGAGTTCCATGCACAGACATGTTCACATGCCACACGCTCTATTTATGAGATTCTACACCCTTTGATCACAAGTTCCTTAGAGGAAGGGCCCTCCCTGGCTTCACATGGATTTTACTGAGGCAGTTTTGAAATGCAGGGTCTGTATTGGGCTCAGTGAGTAGGCAGGCCTCATGTCTATTTGTTCTGGGATATTTGATGCTTCCTAATGTAATACAAACTGACCATAAAACATGAGGACTGAATTACGGAGGCTGGCATGAGGGGTTTTAGGTCTGAGATGCCCTTAGAAAGTTTTCTTCTCTCTCCTTGCCAGATCTATGACACCACTAATGAAAGGTATGAGGTCCCAGTACCTCTGAACACCCCTTCCTCACCAGTTGACCACCCTGAAAACTGTCTGTATGATGTTATAATCCAGAACAATCCGTTTGGAATCCAGATTCAACGCAAAAGCTCTGGCACTGTGATGTACGTACTATTTATTTGGTTCTAATTAGAGTGCTTCCAGATTTTATTACAGTGGTTCTAATTAATTCAAGTGAAATATTAATCTCAGAGACTCTAAGTAAATAAGTATGTGTTTGTTAAAGAGTATATCTATTTCCCCCTATTTTAATGGGGAATTTTTTTCTATTAGTCATTGATTCAATAAGAACAATTAATTAAGATTAAAAAACTAATTGTTGTTTGGTTTCAGAGAAAGAAAAATACATGCTCTACTCATTGTTCTTGAGAAGTAGAACAGAAACCTCTATTTAATAACAGATAACCCAAGATAGAAATCACTTCCATATTATGCTTCATTAAGAAATAATAACTAAAGAGGCAGGAGAGAGGAGCAAAGATTAACGAGAGGGAAAAGGGTTCTTGCAGGTTTTGCTTCTGTTGACAACCAAAAGACTTAAAGCCTTTTCACAAAGTTAGGCATGAAAGGAATTGTCATCTCTCATCGTTTGTCCTGATGCTGACTGGAATGAATGAAGGTTTTCTGGCTTTTGCCTGGGGTGAGGTTCCCCATCCCAGTAGAAGCTGTCACCTGTATGTGTACACATGTGCCTTCCTGTGTGTGGATGGCTTCTGCTGTCCTTGACTATGTGTCTGATTTTCTCTCTCTTGCTCTTTTTGGTAAGAAGTTCTTTGGCCAATCTAGAGAAGTTGTTCCATGAGTTTCATACTTTTCTTTTGGAAAATTTGCTTAGATCTTATTCATTTATTCATACCTTTATTCAAGCCGATATGCCAGGACTGAGATCTAGAAATAAAGAGATGAATGAAGCATCGTCTTTGCCCTCAAGGAGCCCATGACCCAGAAAAGAAGCTCTCACTCTTGTAACCCACAGAATAAAAATGCAAACCTAGAACCTTGGTACTAGCCATGGTTGTTGTTATGACCTGGGCCATATCATAGTATTTGGACCTGGATCCAGATGTGCAACAATTCAGGAGGCTTCTGAGTCAACTAGATATTCACAGCGTATTCCACGTTTGCTCTGGCCAGTGATCTCCTGCTCAGCACGGTCTGTCTCTGTGTTGCAGCTGGGACTCACAGCTCCCTGGCTTCACCTTCAACGACATGTTCCTCTCCATCTCCACTCGCCTCCCCTCTCAGTACGTCTATGGCTTTGGGGAAACTGAGCACACAGCTTTCAGAAGAAACATGAGCTGGAACACGTGGGGAATGTTTGCTCGTGATGAGCCACCAGCGGTGAGGACAGAGGAATAAGATTAATTTCTCTCAATGTGCATCTGCTTTAATCGTTATGCCCGTAGATGGTGCCCTGTTCACCAGCTTCAGCTTATGTGGATACATTCTGCTTTCTATTGTAATAGCCCACACATCACACTCTTTTTGTCCCCAAAAGGTATATATATATTTTTGCTGTCAACTATGGATATTATTTATTTCACAAACTTTTATTTAACATATTGTACATGGCAGGCACATTGCTAAGTGCTTAGCTACAAATTTAATAAGACGCTTGGAGACTAATGAGAGAAAAAGATGCAGAAATAATGCTAGCACAGTGGAATCACTGAATTGTGTGATATTCGTAATACATAACAGAATTGTGCAATAATAA
>CM052437.1:175906995-175934808 GCA_028533085.1 Varecia variegata
GGAGGGATTTTGGACTTTTATGTGGTTTTGGGACCAACCCCTGAACTTGTAACTCAGCAATACACCAAGGTTGGAAGCCATTCTAGCTATTGATAAATCATCAAATATTTATTAGGTATTATCACATTATTAGCACTGAGATAGGCCAATTTTTCCTTATGAACTCGCAGTGTTCCCACTAGATTATTGCTGTGTTTCCTGAAAGTCAGATGTTAGTGTTATGGGCTATAAAGGCATATTTATATCCCATGTGTCTCTTGGTTGCTAAATAGCCTATCTAAGAATCTCTATAATCAATAATAACCACTAAGTTTTCAGGTTTCCTAGAATGGAAACTCTGGAATATAGAAAATCTTCAATTAAAAATGTTTGTGTAATTCTTCATGGCCATAGTCATTCCATGTTTATTGGACTTTTTATTTTTCTTGAGTGAGGCCTCTTAGATCAGACAGTACTCGGTGGAAATGCTCAGTTGATTCATGTATAAGTCAACCATCTTTTCTTCCCTAAAAAGTCTACCTGGATTCATTTTTCTTTTTATTCTAGTTGATTGGTCGGCCAGCGATGATTCCATACTGGGCCTTGGGATTCCAGCTGAGTCGCTATGGATACCAGAATGATACTGAAATCTCCGATTTGTATGATGCAATGGTAGCAGCCGAGATTCCCTATGTACGAAACTCTTACTCAGCCTGTGCTCTAATTAGTTATAGAAATTTGTGGCTAGTTACATATGAATAACAGCTTCATTGAAATTAATGCTGTGACTACTTTGGTATAAAAAAAAGTAGCTGTGGAGCTAGTCCTATGCAGAGAAGATTGCTTCTTAAATGTATTTAATGCTACCTTTTTAAATCAAGGTTCAAAATTGAGAGTTGCATAAATCCTTCAGCAGTTAGTGGTGTGACTGGAGGATATTGGCACTCACTGCCTCTTGTCCGGAATATCCTACAGTAGCCATGGCTGGGTTAAGCCATGACTCTGGGGATTATAAGTGGGGACCTTGGAGAGATGCATATGAAGTGACAATATGAAAGAAAGCAGTTAAAATCAAGCCTTCACTTTCTTTAAAACATGCATATGCGTATCCTACAGTGACAACCTAGTCCCCCAGAAAAGCCCAGAGAAGTGTAGTCAATTGCTGTCAACTAGCAGAATTCCACAAACAGCATGCTCTTTCTCTTCTTATAATTGTCAGTTTTTCATCACTCGTTCTCTTTCTCTGCTTTCAATTCACCTCCTGAAATTTTGGAGGACAATTAATGATTGGAAGATGAGAATGAAATTAAGTGCTATGATAGTCTCATCAAAGATAATTTGACACATACAACCAGGCTTAATTTTTTCTTTTTATATACTGTTATTAAACAGAAATTAGAAAATATAGGAAAATTATAAGAAAAAATTCATAGGTATACCTTATCAAGTCAATGTTAATAACATGCTTTCCAAGCTTTGGCTAATTTGCAAGTCTCTGGCTTACTCACAGGTCTCTGTTTCTATAAACAAATTTTACCTAGAGTCTTAAGGCAATGCAGGTGATCATCACCTTTGGATTAAAAAAGGGATCTTTCTTTTTTCAAGTGAATACTAACCACTTTAGCTATCATTCAACAATCATGGACTGAGTAAGTTTCATGTCCAGAAACCTGGGTTGGTACTGTGTATAGAGACACAGACATTCTAGAAAGCTGTAAAATAACATAGTTCTAAATTTGAATAAATTCAGTCAGGTTTGTTGCAGGGAGAAAAACAGATATACAATCTCTTTTGTTTCTTAGAGAAGTCCCACTTTCTACCTTTGAACATTTCAATTAGCACTTTGTTTGATAGGCTCACCGAGTTTGAGATCTGAAGAGTAGAAAAGACATGAAGTGAGGAAAGGAAAGGGGAGAGAGTTCCATCTGGGGAAACAGAAGGAGAAGGAGTGGGCCTAGGTAAGCTGCCTGCAGGAATCAGAAGGCAATTTCAGTCAGCAGAATTGAAAAGTCGGCGTAGGGGAGTAATGACATGACAAAGTCAGTGGGGCCTGGGCTGGGGCCAGCAAGCAGCAGGGTCTGGGTGTGGCAGAGCAGTCAGTGTGCCCCGGGGGTCTCTGCTGTGGGACCCCAGCATCTTGCTTGCTCCTTCCTGTAGGACGTCCAGCACGTAGACATCGATTACATGGACCGGAAGCTGGACTTCACCCTCAGCTCCAGCTTTCAAAACCTCAGTGTCCTGATTGAGCAAATGAAGACAAATGGCATGAGATTTATTCTCATTCTGGTAGGTTGGAGACAGATTAAATCTCGTTTTCTGTTTCTGTGTTCACAATCCAAAAATGATACTGTTGGGGGAAACTGGATGAAGGGTATCAAAAGCCTCCTGGTATAATTTTTTCAACTCCCGGTGAATGTCTAATTTTTAAAAAGTTTTTAAAAGCAAATGAAGAAGGAAAGAACAAATGAAAACAACATGGCTTTAAGAAGATGATACTTTGTAATGTTTATTTTTCATAACTGAGTGTCACTGGGTTGTAATTTATTATTACTGGTCTCTTGGTAGAGTTAGCACAACTGTGGACTGGAACACTGAATATAGCCAAAAAAAAAAAAAAAAAAAGCCTCATTGTTTCAAACTATGCCTCAGAAGGAATAGCTGTATCTTAGTCTCATCTTTACCTTATGGAGTTCAAAAATCTCTTATGTTGTTTTATCACTCAGCAATGGTGATGTTCAGGGGACTTATTTCTCCTTAACTAAACTTACAAACAACTGAGTTAAGATTCAGAATACCAATTTGTTATTTTACACTGGAAGTCCTATCTTGATAAATACAGAAGTAGTTACCTGCAAATGATCCTCCCTTCCAGCTTCCAAAAATTAAAGCATTATTTACCAACTTTTGTTCATTCATTAAGTCACTCAAATATTTATTGAACAGTGTCTATTGCAAAATTACTGTTCTAGAAGCTATATGTGTGTATGTGTATGTGTATTCTAGATTAGTAAATAAGATGATATCCTTTTTCTTATAAGGCTTTTATTCTAGTGGAGGGAGACAGCCAACAATTAAATATTTAAAAAGATAATTTGAGAGATGATTTATATGGCACTTGTGAAACAGCATAATATTATACAGAATAACTGGGGCAGGAACGAGATGGTAGACAGGGAAGGACACTTTAGATAGACACATTGGGCCACAGAATAGAATAAAGAAGTTTTGTGCTTTTTAGAAATATTGCTATTATACTCTGGAAACACAATAAATTGGCTCTCTCTGCTTGAAGGCAATGTCTCGTTAACCTGGTTTATCTCTAAGAGTTGTTTTCAAACATTAGCACACTTTTTTTTTCTCTAGAATTTTATGGAGAAACACCAATATATTCTTTTACCTCTCAACTCTTTTTTCCCTATAGATTTCTATGTCACTGGAAAAATCATTCATGTCAAGTCATATTTTAATTTCCACAAGATTTTTTTTGTTTTATTAGTTATATTGTTGGGTGTTTACTTTCTACAACATAGAAAAACTCCTTCACTTATTGACATAGCGTCTCACGCCCTTTGAAAGAGATTTTCGTTCATAAGGGTTGTATATCTTACTTCCACAGGAGAGTACCTATGGCACCCTCCCATTTCAATTGGCTATGGTTATATACCTAGTAGACAAAAGGCAAATTATCAATGGGCTTTTATTTTATTTAGTTTTATTTTTTGGTATTGAGGTTCACCATTTTTTTTTGCACTATTACCTTTTTTGCACTATTACATTTTTGGAGAGAATTTTTCTTGGCGATGTTTTTCTCATGTTTGCTGTTTAAACACTTTAACTGCAGGACCCAGCCATTTCTGGTAATGAGACACAGTACCTCCCATTCATTAGAGGACAAGAAAACGATGTGTTCATCAAATGGCCTGACACCGATGACATTGTCTGGGGAAAGGTAAGGCTTGGGGAAGGTGCCTATAATTAATCAACATCACAACGTCTTGATTAAAAGAAGCTCTCAATAAATCTTGGAAAAATATATTGTGCAGTTAGTAAATTATGAATATGTAGACATCTGTCTGATGCTGACTAGGTCAATAAACATTAATAATATCAAGGTTACAAGTCTAATCCTCTAAAATATTATTGAGTACTGTTTTATTGCCTGGAAATATTCTGATGGCCACACGCTTTATGTATTCCAGCTGGTCATTGAACAAACATTAAGAATCCCTTTGAGAATGACTCTGAAATTCGTCTCCCAGCACCCACACTCAAAGTATGCATTCATCTTTGACCTATGACGCTTAATTTGCCTCTTTATCTAAATAAATCACTAAGTCCTATAGATTCTCCTCTTTCTCTTATCTCCTTTAATTCCTTTTTTATGTCTTCAATTCTCATCCTCATATGTGTGATTTACAGCAATAGCATTTTAGGTGGACTTCCTGACTCCAGCTGATAGTAGCTCATACCCTGGATTCAAATTCTGTTCCTTATACTATGGTACTTCCTATTGCTCTGGGTGCATGCTGTGCTCATTTTGAATATTGCCTTCTCAGCTTACCCCGAAGATATCTTCATTTCAAGATCAACTCAAATTTTCCCTCTTACAAAGCATTTGGTAACATTTTAGGGGTCCCTATCATTCTCTTTCTGTATCATTGCCCTTAAAGAGTATAACATACGATATAGCACTTAAGTAAGTACCATCTGTGAACTCTTAGGGAAAAAAGCACTATTTCTTACTGAAATCTCAGTAGAGACAGATCCTAGAAGAGTGCCTATCATATAGGAAGGGCTCAATAAGTGTTTGCTTATTGAATTAATTAAGCAATGTATATAGTAGATGTTCTGCTAGTTACAGGTAAAATTGGTTGATACTATGGATTTTTTTTAATGCTATGTATGCTTGGGGTCTCCAGTAAGTCACGATAGTGCTTCACAGTATTGAGGTTAAGTTTATGGGTTGTGGATGGAACTCAATCTTATCTCTTTAGAGTCACACTTCACATTTATTATTTATAAAAGAATTTTTATAGGTCTATGACAAGCAGATCAGAAAGCTAAGTAATCATTTGAAAGTTGATTGTTCAGAGGATATGTTTATAACAAATTTAGTTAATTATTAAGTTCAAAAATAAAACTTTGAAAGCTTATGAAATGAATCAAGAGACCTCAGCCTACTTTCACCTAACATAATTTCATATATTCAGCCTTTACAATTTAATTCATGGCAAAGACTCCCAAGCATTTTATGGAGAAGCATGTCATTAGAGTTTAACATGTGAAACATCTCATGGTCTGTAGGCAATGATTTTTAAAGGTTTTCATTTTTCTTCTTTTTCTCTAGGTTTGGCCAGAGCTACCCAATGTAATTGTGAATGGATCCCTTGACCATGAAACTCAGGTTGAGGTACAGTTGTTCATAGATTTTTTTTGTCAACGTTGCCCTAAACATCTGGATATTTATGTGTTTTATCCCGATGGATAAGTAGCTTAGCCTTTAGTTAAGTAGATCTAATTGAATGTGCTTGTCTGCTGGTAGTTTCTTGGCAGAAAGAGATCTCCCAGTAGAAAACTCCAACAAACAGCTAAAACGGAAATGAATAAATTGTCAATGAAATCCCCTCACATGTGTGCTTTTAGTGGGCTGTGATTTGTTTGATTCTAATGTTGTTTGAAAAATAATGAACCAAAGTCTAGAGTATTTTTACTGGAGGGGTATCCATTATGAACAGACTGGACTTTAATAAATTACCTACACACAAAAGAAAATGCAGATCAGTTGGTGGGAGGAATGGCTTTAATCTCAGCCTGGGCACCTACATCCCCTCCACTCTGGAGCTCACCCGTCCCTGGATGATGGGTCCTCCTTCATTTCATTGGGCCAGTCTAGAAAAAGCATTGGCATCTCTAAAGTTCAGTTGTTTAGACACTGACTGTTAATTTTCCAGGTCCCATGATGACTAAATGTCTAGTCATAAGATAAATCCTTATTTAAAAGAGACTTTAAAGCTAGCTAAGGGTCTTCTAAGAAAATAGAGAATGAAACCAGCCTTCCTCAATCTCTGAATCCACTGTAAACTCAGTGCAGCTGCAGCAGATCTGAGGTGCGATCAGAGACTGGGCTGGGCAGGCACAAACCCCTGCTCATCTCCCCTTTCTGGTGCCGACTCCCCTTCCTGGATGGGCGGAGACCCCACCATGAAAGCATGTGTTACTCTTGCAGCTGTACAGGGCCTACGTTGCTTTCCCTGACTTCTTGCGTAATAGCACAGCTGCGTGGTGGAAGACAGAGATACAAGAACTCTATGAAAACCCTCGAGAGCCAGAGAAGAGCTTGAAGTTTGACGGATTGTGGATTGTAAGTGCACTCTTGATTGTTTTTCTTTGGAAAGGTCAGCAGTCAAAACACAGGGAGGCCATCGAGAGACTAGCAAAGCAGGGAGATAAAACTGGAGGGATGAAAGGGAGAGATGTCATTAGAGAATCTAGGTGCTGGGAGAAGCGGAGATTATTGCTGGTCTGCCCAGGGTCATACTGCCTGGTAGAACCTGGAGCTTGTGGAGGCTGGACGTGTCAGAGCAAGAGGGAAAGGGAGAAATATCCTGGCTTACCTCCCACCCTATCTCTTGCCAGCACTCCCATTGGCAAGATAGATCTGGAATCCAAAGATAAGGGAGCCTGAGACCCCTCCTGTGGCACAGGGCAGGACTAGGGGTGGGTGAGGCGTGAAGCTGAGAGCAAGTAGACACTCACCACAGTGCTGGTGCAGACTGCTCTGAGGGAATGACTTAAAAGGCCTGTTCAGATGTTTGTCATACACATCTTTTGGCCATAACAGTAGGGCTTCCTGAAATGTCTCTGGGACATGTGTCCAAGGGCTCCTCTATTTGTGTTTTTTTCTAGGGATGGGGAAAAAATCAGTGTCCTGATTTCCTTTCTCGCTGTCTAGTGGCCTGAAAACCTAAGCAAGCTCTGGGCCAGCTCTGAAGAGCTGCTCAGGTCTGGGCCAGGCCGGAAGAAGCCTGTGATTTACCCAGAGACAAACCTATAAGCCCACTGGCGGCCCTGAGGCCTTCCTGGCCACTCACACTTTCGGGATAAGATAGGCACAGAGTAGACGTATTAGGACACAAATCAACCCAAACGCAAATCAGACAGTGAAAAGATGTGGGTAGAATTGAGGAATGACAGATACTGATAGCTCTGGGGTATTTTTCCCAATGGAGGCAAAGCTATAGCTGGGTAATTCAAAATAATGAATATTTCCTGAAATGCTTGCCTTTGCCTTTAATCTGTCCTATTTAAGATAGGCTAACATACAAAATTTTAACTTTTGTATTGATAAAGTAGGCAATGAATATTCTATCAGAAGCCCCTACTTCTTGCATTTAAGTAATAAATTCCCCAAAGCATGATTTTATTTCCAGGCTTGTTTCTGAGTTATGTACAACTTTTCAGAAACACATCTATGGCAGAAAGTGAGATACTTCTCCTTGTGTTTAGTCTCCGCTGATATCAGAATTAGTCCCCACTGTTGGACTAAGGAACATAGGGGAAGATAATAGTAACCTCTGCTGCAGATGAAAAGTGAATAATTCATGCTTAGAAAAACAAAGATGGGCTTCTTGTGTGGGGGAGATGAACCAAGAGATTTTCTTAGGTCCTGGATCTAGTAGTATCTCAATATCTTTGCTGCTATAAAACAATTTCCATAAATTTAAAAATGCCAAATAAGTTGGAAGGAATGTAACACTCCCCTTAAGCCAACACAAATTCTTAGGTCCATTTTGGTCAATGCCAGGAATTAAACAGAGTAAATTATGCCACCAACTGAGGTGAGGTTTCAGTACGTCACAGTTACCTCCCGGAGTTTAGTGTCCTCCGCAGCAAAGACCATACTGCCCCTGACATGACGGAATCTTTTTTTGCTAACTCATTGCAGGATATGAATGAGCCATCAAACTTTGTGAACGGATCTGTCAGAGGCTGCAGTGATGAAATTCTTAATAACCCACCCTATGTGCCATGTACGTAAAATGGTTACTGTATCAAATTACTTCCCTGCTCAAAGACCCTGGAAGTTTTCCTCTTACTATTAAAGTGAAGCCTAATTTTGGACATAGAACACACTCTCAAACATGACATAAAATCCCAAATAGAATAACCTTGAATAAGTGCAGATAAATAAATTATTAATCAAGCTCAGAAATAAAGACATGATGTGGTGTGAAAGAAACTAAACAATGCATGGTATATTTGATTACATTGATAACTATGAACTGATTGCATTTTAAATAAACCTCTACACACAGAGAGAGAGAGAGAGAGAGAGAGAGAGAGATTCTTTTCTCATTCTGAGTAGAGAATGAAAATCTAGTTCCTGAACCCTCTCTGCCCATGTTCATAGACACTTCATCACTTCATGAAGGATGCTCCTTGGCTATACTGTGGTGCAAACAGGAATAGGATGCTGGGATCAAAGGGATATGAGAAAGTTGAATTTTCTCATCTTACAGAAGACCAAGGAAGGAAACGACTCAGTTCCTAAAAGCAATGTAGTAGTAATTTGTGGGACAGAATCTAGAATCCAAGTTTCTTGATGTCTATGCCACTGCTACATTGCTCATTGCTCACTAAATCATTCATTCATTCATTATGTTCCCCTTCCTCCCATAATTTAATACAGATGGTCCCCAACTTATAATGGTTTGACTTAGGACTTTTCAATTTTACAGTGGTGTAAAAGCGATATACATTCAGTAGAGACTACACTTCAAGTACCCATATAATCATTCTGTTTTTCACTTTCACTATAGTGTTCAATAAATTACATGAAATATTCAACACTTTAGTATAAAATAGGCTTTGTGTTAGATGACTTTGCCCAACTGTAGGCTAATGTAAGTGTTCTGAGAACATTTAAAGTAGGCTACATATATCTAATTCATTTTCAACTTGCAACAGTTTCAACTTATGATGGGTTTATTGGGATGTAATCCCATTATAAATTGTGGAGCATCTGTATTTCTGTGTTAGGCAATTGCTGACAAATCAGAAAGATTTAGAGACACTAATACAAATTAGAGTGAAACAAGATTTATTCCCTTGAGAATATTACCATCTAGTGGAAGGAACACTCCTAACAATGAAGGAGTTTATTATGTTGACAAGTGGGCTATGCCAGCATTCTAGCAATTAAATCAGGTGATAGCAAAAAGAAGGGAGCTACTTTTCCCAGCTCCATACTCTGTCCTTGCCCTTTATTAATTATAAAGTCACAGGATGTTGATTTTGTAGACTAAAAATTGGACCTGTTACTAATAACAAAGTTGTTGATTAAAATGGAGAAGTACCAAAATGATGGACATTGCTAGTGAATGTGCAAATCATGTTGTTTAGGAAACAACTCAACCTTTCCCCACAGATTTGGAGTCCAGGGACAGTGGCCTGAGCAGCAAGACCCTGTGCATGGAGAGCCAGCAGATCCTGCCAGATGGCTCCTCAGTGCAACACTACAACGTGCACAGCCTGTACGGGTGGTCCCAGACCAGACCCACATACGAGTGAGTATGTTTTCATCACTGGCAGCAAGGATATTTTCCACATTATTTTTGTCTTTTCGTATTTGTATTGCACATGTGTTTACATGATACCAGTTAAATGGATGAATGTCAAAATATCAGGCATGGTTGCCCAAGCAACCACAACACCTCTGAGTCTGCATCTATCAAGCAGGTTGCTAAATTCACCTATTTAAAGTGACCAGTTAGGTGGTGTTTAGTATATTCAGAGTTGTGCAGCCATCAGTAAATAAAATTTTGGAACATTTTCAGTGCACCCAAAGGAAAACCTTTACCCATTAGCAGTCATTCCCACCTTGCACCTACCCCCTGAGCCCCAGCCATCACTAATACTTTCTGTCTATACAGATTGTCTTTTCTCGACATCTCATATAAATGGAATCACATACTGTGTGTTCTTCTGTGGCTGGCTGCTTTCACTTGACATAATGTTTTCAAGGTTTATCTATGTTGTAGCATATATTGGTACTTCATTTCTTTTTACTAGTGGATAATATTCCATTGTGTGTGTGTGTGTGCGTGTGTGTGCAGACACACACACACTATATTTTGTTTATTCATCCATCAGTTAGTGAACATTTAGTTTGTTTCCATTTTTGGGCTATTGTGAATAGTAATGCTATGAACAATGATGTGTAGGATTTTGAGAGGACGTATGTTTCCTTTCTCTTGAATATATGTCCATGAGTAGAACTTCTGAGCCATATAGCAACTGTATGTTTAATATTTTGAAGAGATGTCAAACTGCTTTCTAAAGAGGCTGTCCATTTCACATTCTCACCAGCAATGTATGAAGGCTACAATTCCTTTACATCCTTGCCAACACTTGGTATTGTTCATCTTTTTTATTCTAGACATTCTAATGGGTATGAAATGATATCTAATTGTTGTTTTGACTTTATTTCTCTAATAACTAATGCTGTTGAGCATCTTTTCATATGCTTACTGGGCATTTGTATATCTTCTATGCAGAAAAGACTATTCAAATCCTTTACTCATCTTTAATAGAGCTATTTGTCTTTTCATTATTAAGTTGTAAGAATTCTTTATACATTCTGAACACAAGTCCATTGTGATATATTTGATTTGCAAATATTTTCTATTATTCTGTAGACTATCTTTTCATTTTCATGATGCCTTTTGAAGCACAATTATTTTTTAATTTTTATGAGGTCCTGTTTATTTATTTACTTACTTAACTTTCCAGCCAAGCTCTCATTTGCCCCAATTAAAATCACGGCCTTAGCATCTTTGATGTTGCCAGCCCATTGCCATTATTTTGGTAGTTTCCTGGAGGTGGAGATTTTTTGTTTTCTTTCTCTCTGTTGAGTTGAGCTCTGAATCAAATACAATAGCCACAACACCCTCGAAATGGAGATTTTCTAGGGAACTGGAAGTTAAACACAATGCTGTTCTGGGCATGGTGCTTTTAACAGAGCTCCAAAGAGGTTAGATCTCTCAGTTTGCTGCAAGGCTACTGGCTTTGGTTACTGTGATGCTGAGCTGGGGGTGGGGGAGGTTGGACCAGACCCAAGTTAAAAGGCCACAGACTTCACCATTTTGCCCCATTTTTGTAGTTTCTCTTGGATAAATAACTTTCAATTCTTTCTACAGCTGGTTAATTTCTAGAGTTCTAAAATGGTTTATTTATTTGTTTTGCCCATATTTTCATCATTTTAATAGGAGAGCAAGTTCATAGATGTCTTCATTCTACCATTCCAAAAGTTTCAGTGGTTCTGATTTGAACATAATTATTTATTAGTTTTAAGTTAGATTTTTTTTTTTGGACAGTCTTTTATAAAAAAACAATAAAACTTTAGGTACCTATTATGTGCAAGAACCTCCTCTGGGGTCTAAGTGTGACAGTGGTGATTTGGCTACCATTTTCCAGAGGCTCAAAGAAATTTCAGATTGGTTCTTTTAGTTCTCCCCAGGACAGAGTGTGGTCTCCATTCATGTGCCCGTTTCTGCTCAGAGTGTCTGAGCTTTCTGCCTTCCGTTCCCAGGGCTTGTGAGAATCCCAGACTGTCTGATTTTGGGTTATCTACAGGTGATGGGGCAAGGTGATGTTCCATGCTCAGGGACAACATGGTCTTCCTTGGTCTTCTTAACAGAAAAGCTTCTTCTCTTCCCCACTTTGTTTACATCTTCATCTCTCTGTTGCTCTTTCACAGTTCTGCTTGCTTCATCGAGCTCAAGGCTTTTCTGACCAGGTGAAACTGGTTCCCCAAGGAAACATCCATGTCTATATACTCAACACACAGATGTTTTATAGCCTCAGACGTAACCTTACCTCCAAAGTATAGGAAGATGAATAAGTCACTGTTCCTGCCCTCAGGGACCTCATTGTCTGTTAAGAAGAGTCAAACAGAGAGAAGGAAAAGCAACGACCTCTACTAGGATAATCCAGAAAGACTTCCTAAAAGTGACATTCGAATGTTTCTTAAAAGAAGAGTAGACATTTTCTCTTGGCAGAGGAAGGGCTTTCAGGGCAAAGAAAGCAGCACGAAGAAGACATGAAAACTTGGCAGAGTTTCTGTCTAAACCTCACCCTTCCCTGATGCCGTCCCCTCCTCCCTCTGCAGGGAACCTCACCTTTCACACATCCAGTCCCCACTTTCCTCTTCAGGGAAGCCCTCTCCACAAACGACCCTGTGCCGCAGATGCCTATTTCCTCATGAATTATTTTTGTCTTCATCCCCTCTGCTGGTATTTTGGCTTAGATTTTAGGCTGTGAAATTTGATGGATGCTTCATAACTCATTAGTGCCACTTACTAGCTAATCTTTTTCATCTTTCAGACTGGGAAAATCATAGCACTTACTATTGTCATAAAAATTAAATGATGTCATGAATCCACATGTACTTGGCATATTGTAAGCATTCAATAAATGTTAGCATTTTTTTTCTTATTTCTTTTCATCGACATTTAAAAATGTTCTGGTCTTTCTCACTCTGACCTATATCCTCTAGCTGTCATTTAATTTCTCTATTTCCCTCATATCTAAGCTGTTTAATTTTTTTTACTTCCTATACACCTTTATCGTTCTCACTTTCCTACTCACACGTGCTGGTCATTCTGACTTTCACTGGTCATTCTCTCTCCCACCCCTTTCTCTCATCTTCATGGACGTAACTAATTAAGTAGATTTTTAAAAAGTGAAACCCACATTCTAGGTGTAAGTATGTCACTAGCCCTGCTGGGAGGTTCGTTGGGATTCTTAGCATTGCTTCTAGGTAGCAGGTTCTTTCTGGGAAGAAGTTCTCCGACTCAGAGTGGAGCGTCTTTGCCACCCCATGCTCCAGGCTGCAGCTACGCTCTGTAACAAAGTTTGTGGCTGTCCAACCCCCAGTTCACCTCCAATTCACCTCCTTATTTTCCTCCAACCAGAGCTGTGCAGGAGGTGACAGGACAGCGAGGGGTCGTCATCACCCGCTCCACATTCCCGTCTTCTGGCCGCTGGGGAGGACACTGGCTGGGAGACAACACAGCTGCCTGGGACCAGCTGGGGAAATCTATCATTGGTGCGTGGGCACATTCCCGGGGACCTCTGCTGGCAGGGAGGGGACTGGAGTGTATGTGATTCAGCAGCACTGGTTGTATCTAGATCGTCCTCTAGGTGGAGAGTAAAATCAGTAAGAGTTGAGTTCTCTGTGGGCATGGGTTTTAATTTATACCCATCTTTCAATATTGTCATCATGAATGGCCCAGGGCTTTCTAATGGGATAAGGAAAAGTCAGGCCAGACCTTCCCTCTCCTCCCAAAGTCTTCTTCATCCAACACAGTCATATTTTCTCCTTGCAGGCATGATGGAGTTCAGTCTCTTCGGAATACCGTATGTAAGTCATGTCGGGGCCATTACAATTACCCAGTCGGATTGCAGTGTCTGCAACCCACAAAATTCCCACCTCACACTCTCATTCTGCATCTTCTCAGACAGGAGCAGATATCTGTGGGTTCTTCGGAGACGCTGACTATGAGATGTGTGTTCGCTGGATGCAACTGGGCGCGTTTTATCCATTTTCCAGGAACCACAATAGCATCGGGACAAGGGTGAGGCAGCAATCCATGCTGCAGGTGTTTTGTACCCTCAGATCATAACTTCTTCTTAACCATCGAGAATATCACACTTAATTCTTGAGAAAAATCATAGAAACCACCATAAGCTTTATTTCTTGGAAAACCTACAGAGTTCAGAACCCCAGAGTTACCAATAATTTTGAAGACCATACTTTTACTTATCTTCTGGAGGATTAGAACCTATGAAGAAAGAAGTTGTTATAGCTCCCCATGGGGCTAAAATAAAAGAAGCTCCATTTACTTTTATATAAATCTAATATCCATCCAAGATATTTCGAGATTGCATAGAGACCTACCTCTTTACATGCGTGAAGGATCAAAGCTAGACCTGTTCAGGGGACTCAGGAATCAGTACCAAAGAGGAGAAAGCAGGAAATTCTAGTTTTGTAGGGTGGCAGGGGTGGCGAAAAGGATAGGCTGGGAACGAAGGAAGAAGTGGCTTGTTACCTACATACTGAATAAATGCCCGCTGAAGCTTTTCAGATACTGCAAGGATGGAGTGAAGAAGAGGTGATCTGTTATGTGCTTCTTTACCCCTGCAGAGACAGGATCCCGTGGCCTGGAATTCAACCTTTGAGATGTTCTCCAGAAAAGTCCTCCAGACCAGATACACACTGCTGCCCTATCTCTATACTCTGATGCACAAAGCTCACGTGGAGGGCAGCACTGTCGTCCGGCCCCTTCTCCACGAGTGAGTGCGGCCTCTTTCCCCAAGTGGTAGGACTGAGCATGCCTTGTAAATAACCTGCTGTGGCAGTCATAAGAGCATGGGTGAATTTTTCACGTTTATTTTTTTAGGTTTACAGATGACATCACGACATGGGATATAGATCGTCAGTTCATGCTGGGCCCTGCCATCCTAATCAGCCCTGTGCTGGAAAGTGTGAGTTTTTCATCATAGATCAGAAACCCTTCAATCAATCATATAATCTAAAATCACAAGAAAAGCATTTTAAAGATCATCTTATCTTGTCCTGCTTGCTATTTTCAGGCAAGTGCCTTTCTAGAACATCTAAAGGAGATCTTTCTCTTTTTTCTAGATCTTTGTTAATGAAAATTTCACAACATTGATTGATGTCTCATTTTAGATTTTTGTCGCTTTGTATACCCTTTTACAATTTACTCTTCTTCTTTTTTTTTTTTTTTTTGAGATAGAGTCTCACCCTGTTGCCCTGGTTAGAGTGTATGGGTGTCATTGTATCTCACTGCATCGTATCTCACTGCAACCTCAAATTCCTGGGCTCAGGTGATCCTCCTGCCTCCACCTCCTGAGTGGTAGAGACGGGGTCTCATTCTTGCTCAGGCTGGTCTCGAACTCCTGAGCTCGAGCCATCCTCCCACCTTGGCCTCCCAGAGTGCTTGGATTACAGGCGTGAGCCATCATGCCTGGCCCTACAATTTACTTTTTTAAAAAATTATTTTTCTGGATATTTGAGGAAGAAGTTTCCTGGACCTTTCTTAATAAAATCTCTTAAATTCTTGAAATTACTAATAAAATTTCCATTTTTATCTTAATTCTCCAGAAAGTAATTTTAAAAATTAAAATTAGGCCATGTGTGGTAGCTCACTCCAGTAATCCTAGCACTTTAGGAGGCTGAGGCGAGAGGATTGCTTGAGGCCAGGCATTTGAGACCAGCAAGGGCAGAAGCCAGACCCCATCTCTACAAAAAAATTTTTTAAAAATTATCCTGGCATGGTAGGACATACCTGTAGTCCCTGCTACTTGAGAGGCTGAGGCAGGAGGATCGCTTGAGCCCAGGAGTTTGAGGGTGTGGTGAGCTAGGGTGACACCACTGCACTCCAGCCTAGGAAACAGAGGGAGACCCTATCTCAGGAAAAAATAATTAAAATTAAATTATTTCCTTATTGATATATTCATAATGACATGTTGATTTTATGTTTCAGGACACTTTTGAGGTCCGTGCTTATTTTCCTAAAGCCCGTTGGTATGACTATAGCCTGGTAAGAACTAAAATATTTTGTGAACAACCAGTTTAGTCTATGTAGGCTAGAAAGGTGGATAGAGCTTTCTCCTGATTTTCAAATATATATTTTTTAAGGCAATAATTTCCAATCATTTTAGCCTTGGCAAGGTTTGTTTAAATGAAAGTATGCATAAAAGCATAAATAGATGAAAACCTGAGCACCTATATCATCTTCAAGCTCTGCCATAACCCACCCCCACCTGCCTCTCACTTTTCCTGGAGATACAGAGAAAAGACTAGGTTTGAGAGTCTTAAGCAAAAATGAAAAACCAGGGATTTTCTCCTTAGGTTTGCAGGGTTTTGCTAAATTTCTAACATGCTTCCTTGGAAAGGGAGGACTTGTAATAAAACATACTCTTATTTATTCTCTTTATCTGTCATCATTTTTTGCCTATATTCTCCCTTCTCTCCCTTCCAGGAATCTGGCGATGAATCCACAGGTGAGTGGAGAACCCTGGAGGCTCCCCTCGACCACATCAACCTTCACATCAGAGGAGGCTACATCCTGCCTTGGCAAGAGCCTGCATTGAACACATACTCCAGGTAAGGAGAGGCCATATTTAATAGCCTCACTACACGGTAACGAGGTGGCCTTGAAGGTGGCTGTCCCACTTTTACCAGGGCTATGGGGATAATAAGCCAAATTGCAGACGTTTCATTGGTTGGATTCTGTGAGTGCATTCTGAGTGGGATCTGGAGGAGGATGAGTTCATGAATCCAGTCTTGGAGAGATCTTTCATTTGTAGTGCTGTGCCAAACGCAACAATTTTCCTGGGGGTGGACGCATGTTTCTCTTTCCACACTATTAAAAAAAATGGGGAATATTAATAGACTCTTTGACTTGTGACAACTACCCAGGGATTTAGTGCTCATTCTCAGGTCTACTTTGGTCAACCCAAGGAGATAAATACACACACACACAAATTTGTATGTCTCTGTATATATACGCATATATATTTGTGCATATATGTATTTTATATATATAAAATCATTCACTAAGCAGAACATGTTATGTTGAGAGAAGCACATAAACACAACAACAGCAACTCAATGGGAAAGAAGTTACCTTTCAGCTGTGTGTGTAAAGCATGGTTTCATATAAGAGAGGGCTTTGAGCTAGGTCTTGCATAATAAGTAGGATTTGAATGTGTGAACACAAGGGACAGAAGGATTCTGGTAGGATTAAAGAACTGAAGGTGAAAAATGAGTTGGGTTTGGGGAATAGTGAACAATCCTGTTTAACTGGAGCACAGATAAGGGAAGGGATAAAATAAATAAAATTCAAACAGAAAAGGATCAGATCACAGAGGATTGCGATTGCCAAGCTCAGCACTTTGGATTTTATTCTGTAGCAACCTGAAAGCTGAGAGTTCTTTTTTGGGGTGTTTTCCTCTTAAGGAAATAATATTTAATCATATTACTTATAATATGTATATATACAAAGTATGTATCTTTGGTTTTTGAAAGTTTAAGTGAAACCAAATCTTTCATTAAATTTTAAACGTTTTTCCAATAACTTTTAAGTGTCCTAAATTTTATCTCATTTTACCTATTTTTAGAACTTTATGTGCATATTTAGTATGTTACCTTTATTTCTGGATAAGTAATATTTTTAACAAAAGCTGTTCTTCATGTTACAACCTACAATCTAGAGAAAAATAACTCATTTTTTTTATAGTCGTCAACAGTTTATGGGATTGACTGTTGCTTTGGATGACAATGGGGAAGCTGAAGGTCAGATGTTCTGGGATGATGGACAAAGCATTGGTGAGTATGAACTTTCCACGTTCCTAAATGTCATTCAGAAAAACTGTACCATAGTGGCTTAGCACATAATTAGCATGAACTGGAAACCTATCTCTGTTTCTGCTACTGTCAATAAGACAATGGGGTTTGAAGAATTCTTATAACTTTGCCTGCTCATGTGTATTATACTGTAACTATTATAGACCAGCTATGGTCCCCAGCTTTGTAGGTACAGGAGCCTGATGTTATGGATTTATGATCTGTCTCTGTAAAACTATATCACTCTGATTTAAAAAAAAAAAGTGGAAACGCAGATATAGAGCTGTTAGTTAACTCATTCTCAATGAGCCACACACATGACTTTATTATTTAGGCCAGTCATCTGAACCAGGCATCCTTTTTCTCAGAAGTAGGCCCACTCAGGAGACAATGTAGAGCCTAAAAAGTTTCTTGATGACTCATAAATAGAGAATTAGGTATTGCCAAAAGGGTACTTATCTCAGTGAAATGTTACTTTGTACACTTTCTTTGCCCCGCAGAGGTAGAATATGCTAGTTCTATCTTAGATAAGTGGGATTTGTCATTATAATCAGAACACTGTCTTCCTCAGACATGTCTATAGAAATTCTAACACATTGTTACCAACTGACTCTCACTTTTCATTGCTTATTACTATGGACTGGAACATTCTAATCCTGTAACATGCTACATTTTCTGAAATTATAACTTATTTTTCATTGCTAGTATTTCTAAATGTTTTTTCTCAGTATTCTTCATTATAATGATAAAGTATTCTCATTAAGGGATAAGATATTCTCTTGAAAAAATTTAAAGATAGAAAATTAGAAAAAAACAAGCACTTTTAATATTTTTGCTATATTACCTTTTGCTTTTATAGTACTTAAGAAAATGTTTACATAGCTGAAAATATACTACATATTTAATTTGTGAATCCTTTTTATTTTTACTTAACATAATGACAGAAATATGTCTAGATGTCATTATATACTCCTTGTAATCATAATTATGATTATCATAATATACTGAGAGGATATACTATAATTTATCTAACTCTTTATAATTAATCTCTATACAGGATGTTTTCAGTTTTCATTGTTGTAAATAATATCCTCGTGTATTAACTTTTGTTTGCATTTTAGATTATTTTCATAGGGTAGATTCTTAGAAGTGAAATTATTATCTTGCAACCAACTTTAAAAGAGTTGTGATTTATATAAACAGTGTATCCATTTTAAGAATACAGTTAAGTTTTGACAAATATCATATATACAGTTGTATAACCATAATCAAGATATAGAATATTTTCATAACCCCCAAAGTTCATTTTATATAGTTGGCCCTTCTGGATTCAACCAACCATGGATTGAAAATGTAGTTAGGCCAACAGTGGTTGGATCTGTAGTGAACATGTACAGGCTTTTTTTCTTGTCATTATTTCCTTAAAAATGCAGTATTGCAACTATTTCCATAGCATTTACATTGTCTTAGGTATTATTGTATTAGATATTATAAGTAATCTTGAGGTGATTTAAAGTAGAGGAGGATATGCATAGGTTACATGCAAATGCTGCACCATTTTCTATCAAGGACTTGCACCTATGTGGAATTTTATATCTGCAGGGGTCCTGTGCCCAATCCCCTGCAGATACCAAGGGGTGACCTCAATGACTGTTCTTTCTAGTCAACTTCCCCCCACTCACAACCATCCTTCTAGGCCCTGGAAACCACTGTTCTGCTTTCTGTCACTATGTAGCAGAGTCAGTTTTTCTAGGTTTTATATAAATAGAATCATACAGAGTGTACTCTTTCTGTGTTTTTAGCTTCTTTTACTTAGCAAAATGCCTTTTAAATTCACCATGTTGTTGCATGTAAAAGGAGTTAATTACTTTGTATTATCAAATGCAATTCCATTGTGTGAATATACCACAATTTGTTTATCCATTTACTTACTAACAAATACTTCAGTTGTCTCGTTCCTTGACCATTATACATAAGTATGCCATGGTTATTTGAGTGTAAGTCATTTTGTGATGGTATGTTTTCACCCCTCTTGGGTAAAAACCTGGGAGTGGAATTGCTGGGCTAGTTCATATGATAAATATATGTTTAACTTTTGAAGAAGTTGCCGAATTATTTTCTAAAGTGGCTGTACTATTTTCCATTACTAACAGTAATAATTGAGAGTTCCAGTTTTCCACATCATTGCCAACAGTCGGTATTGTCAGTTTTTAAAATTGTAACCATTCTAATAGACATATAGGGCATTGCGTTAGAGACTTAATTTGTATTTCCTTGATGTTGAGCATCTTATCATATGTTTATTGGCCATTTGTATATCTTCTTACGTGAGATCAATTCAAGTCCTTTGCTTATTTTTTTTGTTGTTGCATTGTCTTTTTATTATTGAGCTGTAAGAGTTATGGATACTACTCCTTTATCAGGTGTACATGTGTGTCTCCCTATCTGTGGTTTGTATTTTCAGTTCCATTATGGCATCTTGTAAAAGCAAACCTTAATTTTTTTTTATTTTTTGAATGTTTTATTGAAGTGTAAGTACTACTCAGCCACAAAAAACAATGGTGATCTAGCACCAAACCTTAATTTTGATAAGAATCAATTTATTCATGTTTTTCTTTTATGATTTGTGCTTCTTGTGTCTTGGTCAAGGTTATAAAAGTTTTATCCTATATTTTTGAAAGTTCTGAAGATTTAGTTTTTACATTTGGGACCATAAGCTATTTCGTATTAAATTTTGTATGTATTTATATATGTATGTCATTTCCTTTTTCATATATATTTATCCAATTGTCCCAGCACTGCATTTTGAAAGCACAATCTTTTCCCTATTTTAGTATATTGATACCTCTGTGAGATATCAATAGGTCATATATGGCTGAGAGTTTATTTTTGGATTATTCATTCTGTTCTGTTAATCTATATGTTTATCCTTTGCCAATACTGTACTGTCTTGACTAATGTAGATTTATAGTTGGTTATGAAATAAAGTTGGATAAGTTTTTCTATTAATACTTTGTTCTTTTTCAAAATTGTTTAGGCTATTCTATCTCTTTTATATTTTATACAGATTTTAAAATCAGCTTGTCAATTTTTAACAACAAAAAACCATACTTATGGAATTTTGACTGGAATTGCTTTGATTCCACAGACCAATTGTGGATATCTGTCATCTTTCTACCTATGAATCTATCTGTGTACACAATTTCCATTTACTTAGATCCTCTTTAATTACTCCTAACAATGTTTTATAATTTTGAGTGCATGGATCTTGCATATATTTTGTTAAATGTATCCTAAATATTTCTACCTTTTTGATGGTATTGTGAATCATATTTTAAATTTCTCTTAATAGTGCATGGATAATATATTATAACCTATATTAATTTAATATGGTATATAGGAGAGATATTTTTCAAATGATTTGGTTGCCAATTTATAGATGAAGACTTGCTAAAAGGAAGGATATGAAGGAATTAGATGACTTATTTTTCTGAGCTCAATTCAGCCTTCAGACTTTCTTTTTAAAGTAATCTGATAACTCTATGGAGAGGCATGTGGCACACTGAAATTAAATAAATCTGGGTTCAAATACCATCTCAGTCATTTTCTAGCTGTGTGACTTCTGGAAAATTACTTTATATTTATTTGTCTGCATTTATTCATCTTTAATTACATACAAGGTACATCTATATTGTAATTTTTGATGCAGATAAAATGATTTAACATATATAGAAAATTTCTGGCACATGAGTTCTTAATACAATGTATCATTAATATGTAAGGTGAATAAAGCTTCATTGTAAACATTTAAGATGAGATATTTTACATTAAAATTAGCGTGGTTGATAAGACAATAAGAAATCCAAAAGTCAGAAAAGGGAGGTTGACCAGGTATCTGAACCAGGTTTCAAGGGAGTAGCAGAACTTGAGCCTTATAAGAGAAAATATACCACAATGCCGTTAACTGGTACTATAATCCCCATTCTACAGATGATAAAATGTTAAGTAACTTGCCTGGGGTTGCACAACTACAAAGAACAAGAGCTGGGATTTACATCCTTGTCTACCTGACTTGGGAGCCTGAATTCTTAATCACTCTCCTCTGCTTTGAGCCTTTGTCATCACAGCCGTGTGAACTCTCATGGCTAAGTGCTTGCTCTACCAGAACAGAATAACCATGCAGTAGCCTTCTACACTTTACCTGTGGGATCTATCCTTAGTTTGACCCAGACTCTCTTACATGTGCAACCTTCAGACTCTGACCTAAAGATACCCCCTTCTACTTGCACATCCCTACACTAACCTAGGGTGAAATATTTCCTCAACTGCTATTTTTAGTGCTCCTCACAGGGTAATAATTATCAGTAATTGTCACTGCATGGTATCTTTTCTGACTGTACACAAGATTATTTGCTACACTTGAAGCAGCAAGTCGTTGTTTATTCTTTTCTTTTCCTTCTGTGCAGATACCTATGAAAATGGAAGTTATTTCTTGGCAAACTTTACAGCAGCTCAGGTAAAACTCTTTTACTGAATTTTATAAATCCTTTCCTGGTTAACTACAGATTAAACATTATCAGTTAATGGTATAAATATAATATCCCACATTTTAATAGGAAGTCCTTTTTGCCTTTACTTCTATAATCCAGATCTGCTGACATTAAAATAGGGAAGAAATAGTCATTATTTTGGTAATTATCCAGTGAGCCATAACTCTATAAAAAGAAACTTGGAATCTATACAGGGCTGGGGAAAAATGAGTCCTTAAATGTATAACATTTTTTCCAAAGATAAGAAATGTTCTGGCTAATAAAATTTTGAAGGATAAATGCTATATAAGCTATCTATTATGCAATAATGTTGCATCACAGACAACCTCAAAGGCATGCAACAATGAGCCTTATTTAGCTCATGAGTTGGCAGAGTTCAGATGATCTGGCTGGCCTTGGCTGATCTTGGCTAGCTCACCTGCATCAGCAGTCAGCCATGGATCTGTTGAGCTGCTTGGATAATCTTGGCTGTACTTACATATCTTGGGGGTCAGATGACTCCCAGGTAATCTAAGATGGCCTTGTGGAAAGGCCTGAGCATAGCCTTTTAATGATTATGGAAGAGGGCAAAAATAAAGGGGAAATGCCTGAGTACTTTTAAAAAATCTCTTGCATCAAGTTGACTAATTTTCCATTAGCAAAGCAAAACCACAAGGCCAAGCCCAGAGGCAGAAGAGGGACAGAATGCCTTGTCCAGAGAGGGAGGGCATTGCAAAATGGCATGGAAAAGTATATGGATATGGATAAATAATTGGAGACAATAATGTGATCAATGTACCTTGTATGTTAAATGATTCCATGGATAATCTATGTAATTATAGAGTATGAGAGGGATCATTCCATGTCAAACCTGTAATTTGTTCCTCTATAATTTTTGCCTGTTGACTTTAAGGAAAAATATAGCACAAATTTATTGTCTCTTTTCTGTAACAGTGTTTCAAATGTTGAAGATATCTCTGATATATTCCTTCTGTTTTCTCTCCTTAGAATTATACATCACAAGGCTAATTTCACATTTATTCTGTTTTGTACTTATACTGGTTTCTAGATTTGATTATTCTGGACTCCAGTTAACCTAGATTTCTCTTAAAACACAGAGCCCAGGATTGAGAGCATATTTTAGAGCTGCACCATCTGGTATGATAGTCACTAGCCGCATGTGGCTAGTGAACACTCTGAATAGACTAATTTGAAATACTCAAAAGCTGAGTTTGAAAAAAGATTGTAAATTATCTCATGAATATTGAACATGTGTCAAACACATGTTAAAATAATATTTTGGATATATTGGGTCAAATAAAATATATTTTGAAATTAATTTTTCCTATTTTTTTTTCTTTTTAAAAATGTGGCTACTAGAAAATTTCAACTCATATATATAGTTTGCATTATATTTTTATAGGATATACAGCATTGATTTCCATATTGCCTACTACCTCTTTTTAGCTAGACTCTATTTTTTTTTTTACTGTTGTTACGTTGTGTTATTTTTTAAACACATGTGTCAGATGTTTGGCACATATAAATCTCATGATCAGCTAAGACTTTCAAATTATTTCCATAGGCATGATTATCAGATCATGCTGCCTCTATCCTGCATTCTCCACTTTGAACCTAAGCACAAGAACTTGTATACTAATTAAATGTGTATATTCTCTATTCTTAATTTAAGGATAGTTAAGTTAAAGACTTATATGTTTTTTTCTCTCAAAATATTATTTTTAATGAAGCCATTGATCCGGAAGTTCTGGATATTTCTACTACTAACTAGTTATTCAATTTAGGGAAGGCACCTTGTTTAATGTGTGTCTTTTAAATTATAAAACATTAGATTGCCCCTGAAAAACTGCTACCTCTAAAATTCCATTCATCCATTATTCCAAAGCAGTGATAAATTAATTCCTATTTCTGTGATGTTTGATGGATGCTTCCCTAAGGATAAGTGGCCTGTATTGAAAGAAAGCTCCTAACTTTCCCTGGGGGATAATTATCATCAATGATGTCCTGCCTGGGAAGCAGCTTGTGGGGGTGGCAGCTGATGTGCAGCATTTGCTGATTTCTGTAGTGTAAATTTTCCTACCACCTTAGCCAATTGTAAGCTATCAGCTGGCTTGCAAAATTCCAGGAAATTTAACAATCAGCTCTCCCCCAATAAAGAAAAAATTACCTTTAGTATACCCCTTTACTTGAAGTTGTATCCCTTTTCTTGAATTTTCCCTTGATTTTGCCTGCGCAGTCAGCCACAGAAGTCTTATTCATTTTTCACAATGGCAATTGAACATGTTTCCTTCTCTTTCTACGGCTGTCATCAGAGTGGAGAAATTTATAGCTTCAATCTACTGCAACTATCTCCTTGATTCATTTCATAGAATCTTCATAGTCTTATCTTACATGCCTCCCCAGCCTCATTTCTCTGTTTATGCAGCACCAGCTACAGTAGCACTGGCACTCACTCAGTGAGTGTGCCTTTGTTTGATGTGTCCCTGTCCCCTCATTCCCTGTCCCATTCATATCACCATTATGACTCCTGTCCATCTTTCCAGGACTTCTGAAGTTCCACATCTTTCCTGGGTCTGCCCTTGAGGACCCTATTCCCATAGTATTTTTTCCTTCACCATTATGACTCCTGTCCATCTTTCCAGGACTTCTGAAGTTCCACATCTTTCCTGGGTCTGCCCTTAGTATTTTTTCCTTCTCTTCACGCCCATAACAAATATTCATTAAGATTTTAATTAAGGGCCTTAATCATGTACCACCTCTTGATTTGTCTCATATTGTTTTAATCCTTTTATTGATAAAAGTTTATGATTTAGATAAGTTCCTATATTTCTTGCCAAGTGTCCTTGGTGTAGAGACTATTTGCAGTAATTTGTCTGCCCTGTATTAACTCCTGCGGTACTATGCACGTGGATGCCTGTGGTTCCAACTCTATGTTGTCTATCTGGATGGCCTTGGGCTACTCTCTGCATCGCCAAGAGCCTCAGTTTCCCCATCTGTAAAAGGGATAATGATACCTTCTTTTTAAAATTATTGTAAGGATACTAATAATATAGGTAAAATAACTTTCCTAAAATTGGTATGTGAACCCATTTTTGTCATCATCAAATTTATTAAAGTAGGTACTCAGGAAGTATGTCTCCACGAAGTGTTTATAGAGTAGAATGATAGTTACCAGAGGCTGGGGGAGGGGAGGGTAGTGAAGAGAGGTTGGTTAATAGATACAAACCTACACTTAGAGAGCAGGGCTAGGTTCTAGTGCTTGATAGCACAGTAGGGTGACTATAATTAACAATTTATGATAAATTTCAAAATAACTAGAAGAGAAAATTTGGAATGTTGTGAACAAGAAATGACAAATGTTTGAGGTGCTAAATACTCTGATTGATCATTATACATTGTATGCATGTGTCAGAATATCATACAGACCCCATAAATATGTACAATTATTATGTATCAATAAAATTTAAAAATAAATGAAATAGCAAACGAATACAACAAAAGTAATTTCAAGTTTTTTAAACATTTTAATAAGATGGAACATAGTCTATCAACAATGTATTATGTATTTTTTTTCTCTTCATAAATTCTTTATAGAACATCCTGCAAATCCGGATCATACACAATGAGTATTTGAGTGACTCAAATCCATTGAAAGTTGGGTATATTAGAATCTGGGGTATAAACTCTACTTATGTGACAGAAGTCTATTTCACCTATGACAATCAGCAACTTACAGAGACAAATTTCACAAGTGACCCTTATAACCAGGTATGTCTGAAAGGAATATTAGCATAAGTTCATTTTATTATACTGCAAGGTTATCACCAATAATTTTGATAATAGCCAAAATTATTATCATTGTTATATTTATATATTTTAGAAAGCTTATAAATATGTGCAATGGTTATGTTCCTAAAAAGTTGTGAGTGTTGAATTATATCATAAAATGCACCTTAGTGTTCCTCCCAGTGTAGTCCAGACACCAAGAATCACTGGTTTGATGAGAGGCTCTCCATGTGTTTACAAAAGAAAGTGTGCTATGTTTTCATAGGCTGGGCTCCAGGATAGCATAACAAAATTTATTTACTTCTGCCACAGAGGCTACAATAAAGGAAAGAGTGGTTTCCTAAAGTTGTTGAAAGTTTCCCCCTTCCTTCCTGCAGTTATTCATGTCCCTGGTCAGATAGATGTATCTTACAGGTTGAAAATTGGCACTAAACTGTGGTAATCATCAAATGAATAGATCCCACATGTGGTATCAGACAAAAGATTAACAAACCACAGTGACATAAATAGCAGACGCTACAAGAGGCTGCCAGAACCAACTAACCCAGCATTTTGGAAGATGAAGTACCAGTAGAGTTACTAAGGGCAACCACAAGGGGAAAAATATCCCACTTTAGAACATGCAGCTAATCATAAATATGCATCCAGTAACCCACGGGATGTTTTAGAAAGGTGAAAATGAATAACTATTGTTCCTGTTTGCTAAGAGGTGAACATTGTGCCCTGATGGTATTTGGATTTTAGAAAATGACCCCTCTGAGCAGCCTTTCTATGGGATCTTCTAGGCATTTACTTTAAAACATTTTTCCTGGACCATTAGGGTCAAAACCACTCTTTACAAGCAATTGCTTCTAGTGAACACTGGTAGAAAATCCTCGAGTATCTTCTTTTTGTAAAACTCTGTAGCATTTCGGATGGCTGTTCTGTGCCAGGCACTATCCCAGGTGCTGGGGATGGTGAGAACATTACACAAGCACATCAGCGGGAAGGTGAACACCCAGTGGCAAAGCAAAGTTATTTTAACAAACATCAGTTTTAATCACAGTTGTAAATATTTGTGAACAATGTGGTTCTGACTAAATGAAGTGGAAAGAAAGTTCCAGCATAGGGATTATGCACATAGAGCATCTCTCCATATTTATCTGACTGGAATCAATGTGACCTGAAAAGGAATGTTTACATCCTGTTATTTTCTTGGAAAAGAATGAATATATCATTTTTGTTAAGTTATAATTTGAGACTTAAACATGATATTTAAGAAGTTCTAAAATGCCCACTTTATCTTTTCTTTTCTGGCAGACACTAACTATTCAATTGACTGACAAGACTATCAGCCTGGAAAAGCTAACTGAGGTTGTTTGGATTCATGGTGATCCTATAGTTCCTACTCCAACTATGACAAGTACCTCCCCGATGAGTTCTCATCCTTCTCTGTCTACTACTCAGGCTACCAGTTCTGAGACTATCACTAGTTTTGCTAGGACAAGTACTACTGCTAGCACTAGTGCTACTGTTCCTATCACAACAACTCCTGTCCCAACAGGTACTATTGACGTTATAACTAGTACTACTCTTCCTGATACAACTACTCCTTCCCCTACAAGTACTACTACTGCTAGCACTAGTGCTACTGTTCCTATCACAACCACCCCTTTCCCAACAAGCATTATTAATGTTATAACTAGTACTACTCTTCCTGATACAACTACTCCTTCCCCTACAAGTAGTACTACTGCTAGCACTAGTGCTACTGTTCCTATCACAACCACTCCTTTCCCAACAAGCACTATCAATGTTATAACTAGTACTACTCTTCCTGATACAACTACTCCTTCCCCTACAAGTACTACTACTGCTAGCACTAGTGCTACTGTTCCTATCACAACCACTCCTTTCCCAACAAGCACTATTAATGTTATAACTAGTACTACTCTTCCTGATACAACTACTCCTTCCCCTACAAGTACTACTACTGCTAGCACTAGTGCTACTGTTCCTATCACAACCACTCCTTTCCCAACAAGTACTATTGACGTTATAACTAGTACTACTCTTCCTGATACA
>CM052437.1:175934908-176008127 GCA_028533085.1 Varecia variegata
AGTACTACTCTTCCTGATACAACTACTCCTTCCCCTACAAGTACTACTACTGCTAGCACTAGTGCTACTGTTCCTATCACAACCACTCCTTTCCCAACAAGTACTATTGACGTTATAACTAGTACTACTCTTCCTGATACAACTACTCCTTCCCCTACAAGTACTACTACTGCTAGCACTAGTGCTACTGTTCCTATCACAACTACTCCTTTCCCAGCAAGTACTATTGATGTTACAACTAGTACTACTGTTCCTAATACAACTACTTCTTCCTTTACAAGTACTAATACTGCTAGCACTAGTGATGGTTATACCACAGCCATATCTTCTCCTACTACTGATGGTAACACTAGTACTACTACTCCTAATACAACTATGCCTTCCCCTACAAGTATTACTACTGCTAGAACTGTTTCAATCACTCCTTTTCTGACAAGTATTGCTGATGCCAGCATTAGTACTACTGCTGTTATTACCCCTACTCCTTCCCTAACAAATACTACTGATGTTAGCAATAGTACTACTATTTCTAATATAACTACTCCTTTTCCAACAAATACTACTAATGCCAACACTAGTACTAATGTTTCTTTTGATACTATTAGCAATAGTTTTTCTATTATGACTACCTCTTTATCTGAAATTATTAATGCTATGAACACTACTATTGTTACGGTAACAACTACTTCTACAAATAATGTTGCTAGCACTAGTAATGATGCTTCTGTTATAAATCCCCTTTCACCTACAATGTCTGGTGGTGAAAGCACTAGTAATAGTATTTCTATAATGACTACTACTTCTGCAAATACTCTTGCTACTAACACTAATAATACTCTGTCGTGACTAATCCTCTTTCTACAAGTATGAGTACTGCTAGCACTGGTTATATTGTTCCTATTGTGACTACTCCTTTTCCAAGTACTGATGCTATTGGCACAAGTAATACGATTCCTGTCATGCCTACTTATTACAAAACTCCTCCCACCACTCTGACTCCTACTCTTCTACTCCTAACTCTACTACTCCTATTTTGAGCATATTTCCAACAAATAATACATTCACTACTGATATAGTTACTAATTTTACTACCCTTACTAATGCAAACACCACTAATTTCAACACCCTTGATACAAAAAGTACCACAATAATAGAGGCTACTGTTGCTACTACCAGCACCAAAGATAATACCACTAGTCCAGATACAGCAGTTACTTCAACAGACAAATTCACTGCACATACTGAACCTGCTACAACAGATTTTGTAAGCACTTTATCACCAGAAGGTTCAACTACTACCTCCCTTAGAACTACTAATATTGCAATGTTAACTTCTATAAATCTGGGCCATGGAACCTCTCCCATCATAACAAATTCAGCAAGAAACCTCACTACAGACAGTACAGCTACTAGTACTCTTAGCTCCACAGATACTACGTTTCCTGTAGCAACTGCTGCAGATACACTACTATCCACTACACAAGACTTTACTTCCTTTCCCTCTACCACTGCAGATGTTCAAAATGCTACCACACACACCACACAGTTCTCTACTCCTCATTCTGCTACTACTACCATACCAGCCTTAAGCCACATGATATTAATTCCTACAAATTTTTCTACTCTGGGCACCATTGACGCTACTGCTACAAGCACTACATCCACTATTATGGATTCAATCACTATAAATATTATAAACATTACCACTAGAGGGAATGAAAATGCAATGATAGGAGTCACCACGAGTATTGTGATTACAAAGATTACAAATGCTACTTCTATAGAAACTACCACTTAAGTCATTTCAACTCCATCTCCTATAGGCACCCCTGTTGGTGCCACCACAGATAATATATCTCCAACTGCCCTTACCAGAAACATCACCACAGCTTACCCTTCAGATGCCCCTACCAATGCTTTAAATACCACCTCCACAGGCACTGAAGATACCACTACACCAAATACCAACAGTACAAATATTACCAGTATAATACCAAGTGTTAGAGGTATTATGGGTACTCCTACTAAGGACAGCCCAACTACTATTAGTGTTAGTGTCACAACTACTGATGTGAATGCTTCCTCTACTACTCCAGACACAATAATTGCTAGTACGCAAGACTTTGCCACTTCTTCACATACAGACACTACAGTTATTACATCTACTACTGAAGCTACTAGAAATACCATTACAGCATATACTACCATTATAGCTACACATATTTTCAACACAGAAACTACAACTTCAGTTATTCTGATGCAGACATTACAAACGCTTACATTCCAAGTACCACAGCTATTCCCACCACCAATACTATAAACACTACAGGACATACAGTAAATATTACTGATGCAGATAACTCCAGCAGCGTCACAGGTAACACTACACACATTTCTATTCCCAACATCACAACAGCTTCAGACATAATAACAACGGCTGGTCTAGACACAGAAACTCACCATCTGGTAACAGCAAATTCTTTGGATAATTATTTACCTATTACTGCAACTAGTGCTACCACAGATATTACAAATAGTACCATACATGCTTTAAATACTACCACTCCTGATGGAACGACAATGGGTACTTCTGCTACTGCATCTACTTCTAGTGCCCTAAATTCTACTCTAGTTCCATGATTACTACTCAAGGCAGGATAATTACCTCAGATAGCTCTTTAAGACAACAATGACAGATTAGAATATCAGTTAACAGATATTCTGTCTTATGCTACCTAAGTTTTCACAATTATTAGTACTCTAGCCACAACAGATATGGCTACTCCAGGCACAATAGATGTTGCAGATATGTTTAGAGATGCATCCATTACAAACTGTGGATACTTATTTTGCAGCAGAATATGTACTACTGTTCTTTAAGTTATAGTTATTCCTGTAGCCCATCAATTAAACTACAGATAATTTGTATGTACTTGCTACAGATGTCACAGGTTATCTTGGTGTCTCAGATAACATCATGTTAGGCTTTGTAAATACTATTTCCTTAGATGTAGTTATTGAAATAGCCCAACTTGTTTCTTGGGTTATAGGATATAATACCCATAACTGAGAGCACTGGCTATACTCCTGGCATTCCAGTGACCTCTATAACAACAGGTATTACAGTAGAGGATTTAATTAGTAATGCTAAAAGTTACACTTTATTTTCCTGTGGACTTTTCTAAATACTATGGCTACCAATATAGTCATTTGCTATTTATACATACTAAAAGTATTATTGCTCCTGAAGAGATCCTAGCTCTAGCTACAGATATAGATTTTTCTACCATTGGAGATCTTGTATATACCTTGACTTCAGGCACTGAAATAACTAAATTAGAAATATTACATGTTAATTTTACTATCATAGAAAATAAAAATATGATTATAGATGTTAAAAGCATAAGTTCCAAAACTTCACAACCATCATTTCCATAGGGACTACCAATATTCTTACTACAGATTTGTTAAGTACTTGTATTTACTTCCAGAATATTAGAATTAATCTTAATTATGAGATAGTCTTAGGCCCTTGCTGTCACCACCAATGATTGGCTCTGACGCTAGTATAAACCAGAAATTATCCAGACAGAGATGAGCATGTAAAGATAGCATGGGAGAGACAGTCTCTGCCCTAGAATCAGAGTTCATAATCTCGTTTGCTTTTGCTTTTTATCTACCAGCTTTTCGCTTATTATTTCACCGTCCAGACTCTCCATTGGTGTGTTAGGGCTTTCATCATGTTCTTGGTCTTTCATATCCAAATTCACCATCTATCCTTGACCTATTACTTCCTTAGATCATCCAGCCCTCCATGAGTGGACTCATGGTCATTACCAAATCTATCCAGTTGGGTGCTATTGAAGGCTTAACCCTAGGACAGTATTCTCAAAGTTTAGTTTAGGGATCCATTGGGTGGATCTTTTTGGGGCACACAGTTCATATCTGTTTTCATGATAATACTAACTTTTTATTGGTTTTTTCACTCCCACACTCTCATTAGTATACAGTGGCATTTTCCAGAGTCTCTATGCTGTGTGGTATCACAATAGATGGATATAGAAACTAATGTAGGAATCTAGCTATCACCTGTTATGCCAGACATTAAAGAGATTTATAAAATGTAAAATAATGCCATTCTTCTTATACTGATTATTTTGCTTTGGAAAATACAGTTATTTCTCATAAAATATGTATTATTTATGTTAACACATAGTGGATATGTTATTTTTATGAATAAAAATAAATATTTAAAAAATATTTTACAAATGACTCAATTTTAATTTCTAACACAGTAAATATTAACAGATACAATTCACAAAAACAAAGCATGGTGCCCTCACTAATTTTGAATGTCAAGGGGTCCTGAGACCAAAGAGTTTGAAAACCACTTCCCTCCACGGGGCATCGTTATCCTGTTGCTACTCTCAGGTCCTGGTGACGTGTACAATGAACTTCCCCTGCAAGTAGGCACTCCAGCATCTGTGACTTACTCCATGTGAATATCCACCACCTTCCACAAACACATCTGCCTAGCTTTCTGACCGCCACCACAGCTGTCCTGTTATTTGAACAATTTGATGGTACCCATGTGAGGGACACAGATTTGTCAGTTAGCTGCATTTGCCTTTTGGAATCTGCCCACAAGCTACCATCCTCTGAACAAAGTTGCTAGACCTTATGCTAGTGTATATATGGCTCTTAACTTGACCTCGCAACTCAAACCAAAACTTGTGGTTCCATGGACTTGGTCATAGACTCCCTCACTTGTACCTTTACTGAGAGAGATCCAGTACTTTTGCCTTCTTGGCAGCACAAGCTCTGATACAGGACAAAGTGCTCTGTGTCTTAAGGCACCAGGGAATCTTGCTGCCAGCCCACCACACAGGGGTTGATGCATTGGCCAAAGGCTTCACTTAATGCACCTGGGAATTGGAAAACTTAAAATGAGTTTGCTTGAACAAGTCCTGAAGTTCCTGAAATGTATCCCCTTGAACATACAAATGGAGCATAATTGAAAGTATGAAATTTTGAAAAGGTAAGAAGTACTCTAAAAAAAACCAATACAAACAGAAGCCTGGACTTAGGTCAGATGTTTGGAGAGACTCGAACATGAGTTCGAGAAGCTCCAGAGTCAATGCACAAGGAGTGATCCTGGAACCAGGTTCAGAAACCCTGGGGGCAGTGTTGACATGCTGATAACACCACTGGAAACACGGGTAAAACTTGTGCAGGACCCTGATTTATAGCATCTAGGGAAAACCCCATGCCCCACAATGACTTGGAAACTATATTTCTGGCCCCATGGGACCACCCATATATGTGACATTAATTCTGCACTAAGGATTATCACTCATGTTCTAAATATAAATACATTTACATTTCTATACTTCTGATACTTGAGACATTTTTACTCACACCATTACCATTGGGCATCATTATTATAATATTACACCTGAAATTTCTAGTTTTTAAACTTCATCTTACATAGTATTCTAAGTATCACTATGCAAATACTATTCATGTCAACCAATTAGAGTTACCCATCGGGCATGATTACTTTTTCAATGAGAGATACAGACATCAGACGCTTTGAATCAACTGGAAACTCACTAGAGGCTAGAGGTACTTAGGAACACTTTGAGGAGCAGGGGAAGCCGGGATGTGCTTTATAGCACGGAAAATAGTTGGGAAAGCATTTCAGGTGGGGAATAAGTTGGACAAATAGAGCAACTGTACATAGTGTAATTATAAAATATAAGATATAAAATAGGCCACTCTTTCTATAGCGGGAGCAGTGTGAGGGGAGAAAAGGTTTAAAGTTTATCAGTTTTCATCACCAAACTTCAGCATATATGAGATTAGATATTCATATGAGAGTTGGAAGAATGTTCATTCCAGCAAAGGAATTTGTGGGGGTAGAGAATGCTTTGGTTTTCACATCTCTTCTCCGCTCCATGCAGGGCACTGCAGAAGGCTGAGACTGTTCATGGAGATTGAGAGTGTCTGTGAGAAGCTGGGACTGGCATCTCACTCCCAGACAGGCACTTGCTGAGCTGCAGAAACTCTTGGCCTCCCAGGTGACACAGTGGAGCATGGAGTGTGGGCAAAGTTCACACAAACCTCATACTACATCTCCCAGAGTGTGGAAGTCAATGAAATCGCAGAGATTGGGGCCAAGGTCACGCCTGGAGAATTCTGAGGGTGGCAGGGATTGGAGACCGTACGATGGTGGATGTGGAGTCAGGGCAGCAGTGGTGCAACCTGGACGCGGTGTTTGATGGGCAAATTACCTGAAGCTCCTTAGGTGGGGATGGTGGGAAGTGGCTTGGCTGGAGCTATCACAAAGAAGCCTGTCCAAGAGGCCAGGGGACCCTCGTGATGAGAGGTCGTGGATGGACCACCAAGAGTAGAAACCAAGTATGTAGTGGGGAGAGATCAAAGTAGGTCATACAGATTGCATCGTACCCCGTGTCAGATGCTGCATAAGGGCCTCCAAAAAACTCACTAATCTGCCCATAAGAAGAAACCAGCACCAAGGGCCTGTCACACTGAGGGTACTAGTGGATCCCACAGCATCAATCCCATGAGATACTTTGCCTTTTCCTCTAATTCCCATCTGGCCATAGAGGAGACCCGAAAACAGCCAAGGAAGAGGAGGAGAAGGCAAAAGTGTGAAAGCACAGACTATAATACCCTTCTCCACTGCTGGGAAGGAGAAGACTCGACATGGATGTGAGAATGACATACCAGTGTAGACTATGCCAACTCTTGAAAGCTTCTAAATGACCAGAAGGTGATAAGGTCTGTTGAGATCTTGGGCAAGAAACAGATTTCAACTCAGCATTGAGGGAGAGGGGCTGATAAAGATTCAGAAGAACATTAAAAGCCAGAAAATGCTGAAAAGACATAGTACTATCTCACTTCACCTTGCCCTGACCTTGTTGGAATGATGGATGGTGAACAATCACCCTTAATGTTATAATACACTATCAATTACTCATTTCAGAGGAAAACTGAGAATCAATTGGGGTGAAAAAGTTAAATCTGGGCCCCACATGAAGGTTGAGGTTTTCTCACTTTAGCCAGTCTCTGAAGGCTTTAGAGAAGGCAGCTTTGGAAATTCTTTGCCATAGGATTTAGAAAAGTTTAGCTCAAGATAAGGAATACAAGGGTCTATAAGATCTATGGGCCTTGTTACATAACAACAACTCTTTATATTTGCATCATAATTCATAGTTTGTAAAGGGCCTCCCATAAATGATCTATTTGCTTCCACTCCTGCTGCGAGGTAGAGAGGGAGGGAATCTTTGCACCCTTGTTTCAGAGACAGATGGAAGACTCAGAAAGGTTCAGTGACTTCCTCAAAGCAACGGAGTTTTTAAAAACATGGTGGGGCTTGGCCTTCTGATTCACATCCTGTTACTTGTGTGTTTCAGCGTACCATCTCCTGACGAAAATCAATCTTTGCCATGGTATGATGGAAAAAATAAAACAAAATAAACAAAACCCCACTGACTTTAGAGCCAGAGAAGTCCTGGACAGGAATCCTGATTTCACCCCTATCTACTTATGGGACCTGGAACAATTGTTTTTTATTTCTCTGAGCCTTAATTTCTTCACTTGTAAAATGGAAGAGTTGAGAGAATGCCTAGGAAAACACCTACTACAGCAGAAACCTATAATTTCATACACTCTCCCATATAGCAAAACACATGTTGAAGAGGAACAATTTTTGTCATTTACACCTCGATAAAGCTGGGGGAACAAAAAGAATTGACCATTCTTTTCTGTACAATTAACACACCAAAAAGATGTCTCTGGCTTCCTGAGTCTTCTTTCAAAAATTCTTCCTTTTTAAATATTAATAATAAACTAACAATAAACAAATAAGATGTCTTGAGGTTGTCAATGTGTTAAAGACTTTGCATGGAACTGATTAAAAGGAATTCCTCGTGAAAGTTGTAAGATCCAAAATGGAGTCACTTGTGTCAAACCGTGGCTGCTTATATAAGAACACTGGCTTAACCCCCTGTCCTACAAACCCATTCCCAAACCCCAAGGGCCTAACAGTAACTGCAAGGTTAAAGTCTTACCTAGCAACTACTGACACTCGCCAGTCAGAACTCGCCAGCTCTTGTAAACTGTTGCCAGCACCAATGAACTTTCTTTCAAAACAACTTTCCTAAACTCCTCTTTCCCCAATAAAACCCTAAACTCTGGACATAACTGAGGCCACCTCTGTGCCTATGTCCCAAAGTGCAATTCTATTTTCACATTTTATTCCCAAATAAAAATTCTCGTATTTATTTTTTTGAGATTGGTCTCAGTGGTTTTTCTTGCATGTTGACAATTTTTAGTTCTGCCTTTGCTTTTCTTCTTATCCTTCTTTCCCTGGGCCTGGAGTAGCTGGGTGGAAATATGGAGTCAGCCAGAAGCAATAATGAGTTGACTCTAGATGCCCTCCCTGGAGGTGGAGCCCAGGAGGAGCTCCGTGCACAGGAAACAGATGGGGGCAGAGTGGCTACGTAGTGTGCCTCCAAGCAAGAGTGAAGTTTAATGAGGATTATACGCATCATATGTTAATACCACTTTTTCCTCTTGCTAATTCCATTTCCTCTTACTTAAATTGGTAATGCTTAGGCAGTTTTTGAAGGAGAGATTCATATTGATTGACTGCCTACCAAAAGAAAATTTTTATCTTCCTTAATCAAAGCAAAACCCAGATCCTTGAAGGTGAGCCAGGCACAAAGCCTCTCCAAGGTGCGTGTGTTCGGACGTAAAGCTGGTGGGGGAGGAAGAACAGACAGACCTTGTGGTCCCAAATCAGGACCTGTGGGGTTAATTTCTCCTTGGTGTTCTCTGATGAACGGCACCTCCCTATGCTGACCTCCAGTGGGAGAAGTGGAGTGCTGCTTTTAGTACTCCGTCCAGTGTAGATTATCATCCTTTTATTTTGGAGCACAGCTGAGGTAAGGTGGAACCACTGAAAGTTTTAGGAAAGCACAGTAGGCAGGACACAGAGTGTAAGAATAATGATCACTTTCTTTATAAGATAAAAACCCATCTTTCTTCCTTGGTTCTCAGAAAAAGGGTGTTGGGGTTTGTCTGCCTGTGAGTCAATTTTTCTTTCTTAGGTCCTGAATTTTCCCATCTGTCTTCGCAGAGGTGGGTCCCAACAAGATGACAATTAGTCATTTGAATAAAAGGGCATTTTCTTAAACCTACTAAAGGATAGAACTTGTGCTGAGTATTTTTAATTGCATAGGCATATGAGGTAGATAAAACAAAACGAAACTGTTGTTCAGAGAATTAAGCAACTTGTGTGATGCTTTTTAGCAGGTTAAGCTTTAGAGAAACTATTGCAATCCAGATCTGCCTGGCTGTAAATACCATAATAATTTTAAACTTGCCCTGAGTAGGAGCCCTTGAGGTTCCTAGAAGCTGCTTTAGGGTACGGAAAAGTCAAACTCCTCCTTCCCAGTTGTATCAGAATTGCTTTGTTTTTTCTATTCTACATTTTTGCATAAGATTTCATTTGAAGAAAGAGAGCATCATTGCTTAAAAAAAAAAAAAAAAGGTTTGAAGAAAACCAGTTCTGAATGACGCTATGCTAATTCCTATAATTTCTCCTATGAGTTTGATGGTATTTTGTGGGCTAACTCAGGAACTTAACCTACATGCATTCTAGGTTGAAAGAATATTACTATAAATAAACTTTCAGACACAATCTCCATGTGAGCAGAGAACTTTATGCAAGAATACAAAGATGGCCAAATGGAAGAAATCCTTAGTGCAAATGCTGCGAGACTAAGAGAAGTGAACAAAAGCCTTTCCCTTGTGTTGGTGGGATGTACCTGGCTCTCAGGAGAGGGAAGAAAACAGAACCCACCTGGGACCCAGGCTATCTTGGGCTCTGTGGCTTGCCCCATTTGTTGGGCATAAGGATAGGTGACAGGGACAGCCCTTTACCTTTTGATGACCTCCTTGCTAGGGTCTGCCATTCTTCTGTCATGGTAGCCCAGATAAGCTTGGAATATTTGGACTTGTCGTTTGTGGTAGTATAGGGAATTGATCACATTCTATGGGAAATGATGTCTTAGGCAAAAAATCAGCTTTATTGCTGTCATTTACACTATTTGGTGGCATTGTGCTAAATGTCTTACATGTGTTACCTAAGTAAATATGCAAAATAATCAATCCTATTAGAAATATAAAGAACTACTATTTTATTTCCATCATATAAATGAGGAAATTGAAGCTTAAAGAAGTTAAATAATTAGCTCAAGGTCACAAGTCAGTAACTAGCAGCGATAAGATTTGAACGCATGTCATCTGATGGCAGAGCCGGCACTACTAAATTCTAGCTACAGAGTGTTCCCTTATGTCTGGTAAAATTTCATAAAAGCCAGCCAAGCCCAACCAAGAGAAAAGATCCCAGGGCTTGTAGTCCGCAGACTGAGATTCAACATCCAACTCGGCTTTTAGGCGTCCTCCGACTGGGACAGTCACTGCAGAGAACTAATCTCCTTTCTCTCTTCTGGTCACGGCCACCCTTCCTCATCCTTTATTTCTCCCTTATTGCTCTTTAACAGAGCACCTGGCCCTCCGGGAAACCCAGACTCCCTTGTATTTGAAGGGGCCCCTACTTCTCACAGCTCCTATCCTCTATTCCTTGCTCCGCATGAAAATTAAGTTATTATACGCATGTGACGACCGATCGGAGCGGAGAAAATGGATAAAGAACATGTTCCTCAGGAGAGGAGGGTCCCTCGTCTTGGGAGGAAACAGAGATCCTGGACAGGAGGGTGTGGGGATGGAGCAAAGTGTGTCTCCACTGGGAGGAAAGCTGGTACTACAGGGCAGGTTAGGATAAGGGATGCCTGGGTATAAGGAGGAGAATGAAGAGGCTGCCAACTCTGCCACCACAGGGCGTGGCAGGGGATGGACCATCTGTGTGCTGTTGAAGAGGGAAGAGGTAAAGCAAGTGTCAGCTTGCTGGTTCTGAGTCTAGAGCTTAGCCAGCTCCTGGCTAGACCCCAATCAATGTAGCCGACTGCACTGGGCCAGCTCTAGGAACGCCACCTGCAAGGGCTGTTGCTTCAGGTGGACACCCCTTTCCTTTCTTTGCCTCAGTTTCCCCATATGTAAGGCAAGGTAGAAACTGAACTACAACAATATACATGGAAATGTATTTTCAGTCTGTAAAATGCTACACAAAAGTTTATTATTATATAATTCCCTTAATGTTCTGATGCCTATTAAACTTTTTTTCTTTCTCCTTCCCCTCGGATCTCCCGGAAGCAGAGCTATTTCTCCTTGGTGCTAGCTCTTTACAACAGACTCCTCTGAGCCTCTTTTTCCAAATTGAAGTTTTGTAAAGGAAAGCTGATCTCCAGGGGTGTCTCAATTGTGCTTCTGGGAAAAAATTGACTCTTTTTGAGCTGGAACAAAATGTTTCACTGTTAGAGTAAATAATGTACATCTTTCCTTACTTTATAAAATAGTTAATGGATATAATTATCCCAATCTTAGGCTATTTCTCAATTTTTTTTCTTAAGTGTATTATGCTTGCTGTTATTCATATGCTGCCTTTCTAGGGAGCTCTAGATGAGAACAAATTATATAAACAAATAACATGCAAGAAAGATTTTGAAATAGTAGAGTCCACATTGACTGTGTGTGTATGTGGGTGTGTTTATGAACATTATTTTCTATGGCAAACATCATATTTTCTGCCTGTAAAATTTTCTTCAGTTTGTGTGATGTAATTAAACATAGTGTTCCATTGTGCTCTTCTACGAGCACCGTTATTTGACGGTGGTCCACTGGATAAACGTGAGCATTGCTGCTTAGAGAGGCCTTGGGTTGTCTCCCACCCTAGCAGCGAGACGTTGTGTTTCACGATGCCGTCCCAAAGCCGGCCGTGCCCAGCCTCAGCACTGAGGTGTGCACAGGACGGTAGTTGTTCCTCAACTTATCTGCATGTAGTTATATTTCTGCTCATTTATGCTTTGTCAAAATATGACATTAACATTGAAATAAATCATAAACATTTTATAATCTATAAAAATAATTCACATCTGAAGTATGAAGAACTAAGAAGCAAGACATCTTGGTATTATCCAACAGTCTCTACTGAGCCTTTCAAAATCCTTCTTGCCTGTTATTTGTTCATACATTTTGTTCTCATCTACAGCTCCCTAGAAAGGCAGCATGTGAATAACAACAAGCACAATAAACAAGAAAAACATATTTGAAAAATAGCATATTTAACATTCAAGTTTTAATATTCAAATTATTATCATTCACTACTCAATCTAACCCTGTTCACAAAGCTGTGTAATTTACAACTGCAGGAAATATTACAGATGATTTTATACAATTCTTTAATTTTACTGACGTGGAAAGTGAGGCTCACAGTGATTAAACAGTGTAATTTGCACAGGCAGTATGGCAGTTTGTAGTATCTCGATCTTCCCACCATGTCTTCTGTCGCTGTGTTTAAAAACATTCCTGAAAGCTCAGAGCAGTCGGCTCCTCCTCTGCACCAGGCCCTGACCTAAGCAGTGGTGGACAAGACAGTCCCGTTGTCCTTGAAGACTGTGCATTCCAGCAGCCCAGGCCAGCAATAAGTAGGCAAACAACTGCATGATAACAAGATTCCAGATTTTATGAGCAAGCAGATAAAGCTGTGTAATGTGGTTGAGAGTGATCAGAGCTTCAGCTAGGGTGTTCGAAAGCTGCCCTAAAGAGATGAAATTTGATTTGAGAGTTAAATGATGCGAAGGAAGTAACTACTGGATAGTCTAGGGGGACCATTCTGGACTGAGGGATCTAGACTGGGAAAGGAGGGAGGGACGCATGATAAAGAGTCAGTTCAAGACACGAGAGGCTGGTGTGCCGGACAGAGCCACTCAGGTGTTGACATTTCCAAAAAGACACGAGAGGAGGGGTGGAGGAAGAGACAGCTGGTGGCAGTCATCAGTGCGTGAAGAGTGTGACCTGGAGAGGCCTGGAGAGGCCGTCAGATGAGAGCAACGAGCAGCCACGGAGGGAAATAAAGCTCTTAGAACCAGCTTTTCAAAGCAGCTGGGGTTTCAAAGAAAAAGGAGAGCAGCTGGCCAGGGGAGCGGGGAGGGCAGCAACCCACCTGCAGTTAGCACGAGGAGGTGGTAGGATCTTTCAGAGAAGTAATCGAGTTTGTGATCGCTGAAGGCGTCTGTGGAAGGGGTGAGACGGGCAGGCTGGGCTGTGCAGGGCAGTGTGTGGCCCCTCCGGATGGCAAGTTATCCCAGAGGCGTACTTTGTGGATGCTGATTTAGTGAACAGAGTTGCAAGACGAGATGGATTGGTCCTACGGCAGGAGAGCAAGCGGCAACTTCCCGTGGCTGGAGGAGTTTCCAGATGGCACTGGGCAGTGGCAAACCTCAAACAGCTGATTTCACCCCAGGCGGGGGCTCACCCGGGCATCACAAGATGCCTAAAGATCTGTGGGCAATTGCTTTCACCTAAGGCCAGGTGTTTCATCATGTGATAATTATAACAATAGTACGAGATATTCTCATTTTAAATTAAACTGGAGATCATATTTTTCTTCCTGGTAAATTATAATTTATGACTATAACAATTTTGTGACCTTTATGAAGACACATATTTCTAATTTCAACTTGAGAAAAATTTAGTCTTTTATTGAATTATTTAAATAGATGACTAGTCAGAGAGAAAATTGGCAATATAGATGCAGCACAAATTTGTTCCCAATATATGCCCAGATAAAAATACGGCTGAGTTGCAACAGACTTCAGGACCTGAGCAGCTTAAAATTTCTGCCTCATAAAAGAGTTTCCTCCGCACCATCTCTTTCCAATCTCATCAGCATCTGATTCAATTCTTCCTCAAAAGGTTGCTCATCGAATTTTGGGACACTATTAATTTTATAAAAACATGTTTCTTGGTACTGAGATAAAGTTTGGCTCCTCAAAGGTCTACTGATAAGAAAGGCTTTTCTTTCTTTGCTATTTATTTTATTGAGTGGTGTTTGGTAACAGTCACTTCCCTGAGCCCTCTGAATGTGCCCCTTCTCTGAGATTCCCACATATCCTCACAGTCCAGCAACTAAAATTCTAACGACAGGAGATCAGGGGACCCCCAGGACTCATTTTCACTGGTGTCCACTCTGGTCCGTGCCTGTGCTATGGCTTAAATGTGTGAGGCCGGAGTGGGATTCCTGTCCCCTCCAGGAAGTACACTAGTCAAGAACACTTGAACTTCTAGTTCAGTGGTCCTCAATCTTGAATGTGTATTGGAAACACCTGGAGGATTTAATAACCTACAAATGCCTGGGTTTGACCTTCATCACCAGGTGATTCTAACACGCAGTCAGGTTGCGAGCCCCTGGGTGAGCGGAACCCGGTATCTTTCCTGCTCAATCTCAGCCAACTAAGTAGTAGCAGCAACTTAGACACAGAGGAGAACTCCAGCAAACAGGGAGAGGGCACTAAGTTGTTAGCTTCATGGATGAGGGAGGAGAGAAAGGGAGAGAGAGAGGAAGGAGGATGAGGAGAAGAGAAACAAGAAGAGAAGAGAGAAGAAGAAAAGAGGGAGTCGGAAAGAAAAATGCAAACAATCTGGGTAACGGGTCAATGAAAATTCATGAAACTTTTTTACAAATTTGAAATTGTATCAAAAGCTTCTTTTTTATTGAAACATAATAATTGTACATATTCATGGAGTACATGTTATATTTTGATACAAACGTATAATATATAATGATCAAATCAGGGTAATTGGGACATGATTCACCTGAAACATTTATCATTGCTTTATTTTGGGAGCATTTGAAAACTTCTAGCTATTCTGAAATATAATAAATTACTGTTAACTATAGTTGCACTATTGAGCACTAGAACTTTTTCCTTCTATTTAACAGAATTACCCCTTCACCAACACTTCTTCATTACCCCTTCCCACCACCCTTACCAATCTCTAGTAGCCACCATTCTATTCACTACCTCCTTGAGATCAATTTTTTTTAGGTCCCATATATGTGTGTGAAAATGCAATATTTGTCTTTCTGTGCCTGGTTTATTTCACTTAAAATAGTATCCTCCAGATCTATCCATGTTTCTGCAAATGACAAAATTTCCTTCTTTTTCATGACTAAATAATATTCCATTGTGTACGTAACACCACATCTTTTTTATCCATTCGTCCCTTGATAAACACTTAAGCTGATTCCACATTTTAGCCATTGTGAATAATGCTGCAATAAACACTGAAGGGCAAATATCTTCTGGTTACATTTTATGTCTTTGCTTCACCCAAGCAAGGTTTAGAGGCATGCCCTTCCCCTCTACAATGCTCACCGTGTCTGTGACCATTAGTTGTGAGTTTGCCTCCCCCCAACCCCCTAAACCCTGGAGAATATTACTACCATGTGAGCACCATAGTGTTTATCAGTTAGTACCAATTTGACGGCGAGTATATGTGTAGACTATTCCTCCGATCTTGTGATACCTCACTATGGATGATGGGCTCAAGCTCAATCCAGGAAAATATAAGAGGTGCTAGATCACTGTCGTTTCTTATAATTGAGTAATATTCCATTGTATACATATACCAAATTTTAGTGGTTTAGAGCTCAATACAAAAGCTTCTTAATCCACAGGAAAGACCAGAGTCACTGTGAGCATTTGCCTCTGGTTTGTCTTGTCCCCATGGAAGCACAGAAAAAAGTGCTATTTACCCTCCAAATTGAATGTAGTATTTTGAATAGGGGAAGTAGGGTGGAAAGGGGTAGAAAGAGTCACTCAGAGCCAAGGTGATGTCGGAGACCCCCCAGGGATGAGGGATGACAGACAGGATGTTCTTGGAGGAAGTTGTCATGTTCCTGCAGTGATAATTAGGCGGTTAGGAAACCGTCCTCACAGAACATTTGAGTTGGAAAGGATCTTGAAGTCAGCTAAGCCAGGTTCCCACCATCTGTGGGAATGTTTTAAAACATTTTCCCAGCAGTATTCATGTGAGCCCTCTGTTCGATATGAACACATCCCTTTTAACTACAGACGTCTGTCACTCTCTATAGGTGGATGTAAATATAGTTCCTTTCTTGAGGCAGTCAGGAGAGGAAGCAATACGGTGGCATCAGGAAAGGCCCAGGGGGGACAGTGTGAGCCCAAGGAGAAGGTGGCTGTTGGGGACTCGTAGGCACCTGCCTGAAGCTTGTCAAGGGCAGAGGGACACTTGTCCTTTCCTGTTCATTTCAATAGTGCCTGCCCCTGACCTCGTGTCAAGCACACGGAGGGTGCTCAGTTCAGATGTTTGTTTATGAGATAATAATAATGCGGAGACCAGCAGATGGAGAGAGGAACATGGGAGGGAGGAGGCTAAATAGGAACATGAAGAGGGCCAGGGAGAGCAGCTGGGCCTGGAGCTGTGTTGTGCCACGACCTGGGCAGAGGCAGCCAGGGGAAGATCCTGGCTGCAGGACCCGGGATGTCTGCCCAGCTGGCTTCAACCCACCAGAGGTGGCCCAGAAGCAAGGCCTCAGCACAAACTGAGGGATGGCATCTGAACCCCCACCCCCAAAAGCGTATTTTTACCTAAAAGATTGAGGCTGAAAGAATTTGCTTGGGGAGCCCTCTAGTCACACGTAGAAATGTCAGTTGGATAAAGCAAAGGGGGAGAAGTGGTTTGTTGTGGTTGTTGTAAGTTTTTATCTAGATGTCATGTTTATGTGTGTTTCCTCATGCTGTAGAAAGTGCAGTCACTTCTCGGTGCACACGGGGCATTGGTTCCAGGACCGCCAGGGATACCAAAATCTGTGCATAGTCAAGTCCCACAGTTGGCCCTGAGACACCCTTGTATATACAAAGTGAGTCCTTTGTATCTGTGGGTTTCGAATCCAGTGAATACTGTATTTTCAATCCACGTTTGGTTGAGAAAACCGTTCACGTGTAAGTGGACCTGTGCAGTCCAAACCTGTGTTATTCGGGAATCAACTGTGTTTTGTTGACCTCAAATAGCTGGTGGATGCCTTAGGGTTATTACCTATTTCCTAAAAGAAAAATCTCCATTTCCCTTGAATGGTGACAAGAGAAAAGACCGACAGTGAACACAGCCTGGTTTTATCATAATCCTGAGCTTTGAGAAGCGTCTTTGATTTGGGACAGCACATTCTCTGCCCAAATCAGGCCAGGTGTGATGCTAATCACTGGAAAGAGTCAACCCTGGAGCCCCAGGAGCCGAGTGTGAACACAGGATTCTGCAGAACCTCAGAGTGGAGCGTCCAGAATCCTCTGGGGAGTGACAGCAAAGGTCACGGACTCGCCTCCTGTGTCCCCAATGTACCGCACCAGTCCCAGGGCAGAGGTGTTGCTCTGTCAGGAAGCAGGGCTGTGCTGTGGGACCCAGGCGAGGGCCCTTGAGCAGTGACATGGTGTTTGTTGAGTCCACATCCCTGCTCTGCATGGTATTAAGATCCCTCTCAACACCTTGTGCTGTCCAGAGTAGGGTCACAAACAACGAGCACTTCATAGACTAGCCTGGTGACTTTAAATCCCAAAGGGAGAGGGTGGTGCTGAGCTTCGCAAGCTTAGAATAAGTACAGAAATGTCCCCAGAAGCTCTCAGGGCAGCCACCATCACTGGCCTTTCCTGAAAACTATGCTTGCAAACTGCAGCCTGACTCCACGAACCATCTGCATCTAGTCCCTGTCCCTGTGAGCCTCCTTGGCCTGCCCTGGATCCCGGGCTAAGGACTGTCTCCACCCAGCTCTACCTGCTCTCGGAGCTTACACCAGCCTGCCTGCCAGGTAGGCTCTTGACACCTGGTGGCCTGAGTGTTGACAAGGTGACAAAGAGCATCTGACAGTAGAGACACGGGTGAGGAGGGCAAAGGACGTTGCATTAAATGTTGCATTTAGGCAACCAGGTCCTCAAATGCCCTCAGGATGTTTTATACTGAGGCATTCAAGGGACTGCCCGGCTGCCTGTCCTGACCGAAGGCTCACGGGAAAGAGATGGCAACAGGAAGCAAGTCGAGTTTTATTTAATGTGATGTCTTGAGCTTTGTCCCTTATAAGCGGAGCCCCTCCCTTTACCGCAAATCACCCTTCGCCCCCCACCAGACTGCGGCTTGCTGCCTTGGCCTCACAGGGAGGGCGAGGCAAAGGGTCAGAAGAAAAGAAAACCAGAAGCCCCCTCCGGGGCCAGGAGTCGAGGATGGAGTACAGGGCGGGCACTCCCTCTGCATCCTAGCCCCTTCCTCCTCGCGGCATGCTCTTAAGGGAGCTGGGGCTCCAGAATTCCCAGAGAGTGGATCCCTCACCCACCCTCAGCCTTGGAGCCAGACTTGGTCAGAAAATACGCGGTCCCACCGGTGGTTCCAAGGCTATAAAGGACGGCTTGCAGAGCTCGTCATGGAAGAACACTTATGGAACACGTGCAGTGCCCAGGCCTGCAGTGTCCTGGCCTGGGTCAGGAGAAGGGGCCCAAGCAGGGGTTAGTTTCTGCGTTTGCTGACAAGAGGAGGCTGAGAAGAGAGGGCCTGTGTGCGTGGGAGGCGGCACCATCAGCCTCCCGCCTGCAGCCTGGCCAGCAGCCAGGAGAGGGCGCCCTGCACCAGCAAGTGGGCCGCCAGGGGCGGGCGCCTCGGGGCAGCGGCGCTGGAGCCCGGGAGGGCCCCCGGTGCAGCCCTGAAGCCTGCGGGGGTCTTGTCCTGGGGCTCCACTTTGCCTCCCGAGGACTCCAAGCAGGGCCCCCGAGGAGTAGGGATGATGTCCGGGATCCAGCCTGTTGTGTTTTCCACCACCTCCTGCAGGAGAGGGAAGAAAAAGGCAAAGGTAGAAGCACCCCCCTTTCCCGTCCTGCGGCCTTGGTCGGTCATCCCCAGCCCTCGCGGAGATCACAGGCTGCCTGTGAGGCTCCCACCACCCCCACGACCCACCCGGAGCGGCAGCAACCACCTCCAGAGGGTGGTCTGTCCTGGGACACTCACGTCAATGGTCTTTATTATCACCGTCTGCCTGGCCTCCTTGCAGGCTCTCTCCGCCTTCTCGATGTTCTCTGGGGTCCACTCGACATTGTTCATGGCCATCATGCCCTCCATGGAGCTGCGAGGGCGGTAGGATCAGGGCAGGGGGAACAGACGGTCGTTTAGGGCTGACATAGAGCTTCAGCAAAATGTGTGTAGGGTACCCTCGCTTTTGTTAGCATCAGTTCCACGTCAGCATAAGCCATAAGGGATGCCTTAGACTCAATGAGACAATCCTTATGAATTTGACAGGAAGAGAAATATCATCAGAACTCAAGATGAGAATTTTAAAAAATGAAATAGAGGATCTTCTGACTCCTTAAGGAAGGGGTTTTTATCTGGGTGCCACGGAGTCCAAGAAGGTTGATGCAGTGACTTCGGGGAAGCTGTAAATGCTCTGAAAGTGCGTATGAAACGAGCTGCATCCGCACAGATGTGCGTTTTTTCCTTGGCAAGCCGTTTCAGAGCTGTCATGAGAGTCTCAGGGAGAACCTTACCCTCCAACAATGAAGGGTCATCACTTGAAAGTAAACACTGTCTTTGACTGAGTCAAGTAGTGCATGCGGAAGAGGCAGACAAAGAATTTGTACATAAGTGATCTGACTCCAAGAGATCAGTTCTTATCTGCTCCTCTAAATGACCTTGCTGATATGGGAAAAATCCCATGAAATTCCTGTCTTGTGTCAGAGCTTTGAGAGTCAGACACCGACAGGGGCAGGGGTGAGGTGGGCAGGGGCTGGTCAGGCAGCCCATGAGGAATCCTAGCTCACTAGCCTAGGAGGAGGTGGGCGGGTCTCCTTTTACTCCTTCCCCAGCCCTTCCCAAGGTCCCTCCAAGACACACACACACACACACACACACACACACACGAGAGGATCCCATCTTCCTAGATGACTCACTCAGATGCCTCCTCCCCCAGCTCATGGGCCACGTAGATGATGTCGGGGTACCCCATGCAGCTGGAGATGTTATTTCGGGGATAGTAGAAGAGGAAGATGAGGCACATCTCATTAATGGTGCTGGGACCTCCCTGGGGAAGAGGAGAGAGACAGGATGGAGAGACAAAGACACAAAGGCACGCAGAGAGGGGAACTAGACAGCTGGAAAACAGTTGAGGTGGTCGTTCTACCAGCCACGCTGTTTGCCTTGTCCGTTAATGTACAGCCAGCTCACTGCTGTATCTTCTCCTCTATCCCCAATCATTGGATGATTAGTGATATTGTTTCCAAAGAACTATCCCATATATCTGCCCTGTTGGCTGTGTTTCCACTGCTGCTGTCCGAGTTTGGGTGAGATGATTGGCCTCCTGGCTGGCATCAGTCGCCCACCTGTCCCAGTCGCAGTCTGACCTCTGTAGTGCTGCCTAAGTGTTTACATTTTGCGTCTTGTCATCTTCCATTTCAGAAACCTCCAGTGGCTTTCAACAGTCCATTAAACAACAATCAATTATCATGGAACAAATTATTTTATTCTATATAATAAATTCATTCATTCCATTTGTTTACCTGGCGAATATTCACAGAGCTGCCGTCCTGGAGATGTAGGTAGGACAGGCTCAGCTCTGGCTGATGCTCTTTCCCTTCATCCCTCTCCTTCCCAGTGCATTTCTTCAGACATCTCTTCCCACTCCTCAATTTCTACCCAACCCACTGGTCTTCATGCACACCTTGTGCTTTCCTTTCACACGTGGCTTTCTCGGTCTTTCTCTTCTCTGGGATTCCCCACTCTATGTGTCTAAAGCAGGACCCCTCACGTATATTACATGTTCAGTTGGCTGTAGTAGAATCTTACTATTTTTTCCTGTGAATTTCCCTAATGCATTATCCTCATTCCCCGCATATGTCATATATCACTTTCTAATTTGTATTATAATCATTTGTAGGGCTAAATATTTTTTTCTCAATAGTATGCAGCCCCTTTGGAATCCCACAAGCACTGAACCACTCCTGACACACAAAATGGGTGGCTTCCTTGTGACCATAATGACAACAGCTGACTCTAATTGAGCCTCTACTACCAGTCAGGTAATGATCTAAGTGTTCTGTACGTGTTAACCAACTCTCACAATAATCTTAGGAGATGGAAGTGGTATTAATCTTATGTGAATGAGGAAACTGAGGCACAAAGAGGTTGAATTACTTGCTTAAGGTGAGAAAGCTACTAAATGATTGTGCTGACATGGAAGCCCAGGGAGGGAGGCCCCAGAGCCCATGCTCTTAGCCACTGTGACATGCTCCCTCTCCATGGTCTCAGTGGGTCACTGACGCAGATGTCAGGGATCCTGTACCCATCCTAGGTGCGGGGGAGTGTGAGACCATGAAAGGCCCCGTGTGAGTGGGTAATGGCTCCGGAGGAAGGAGGGGGCTTCAGTGGAATTCTGGGGATCACTGGAAAGCCAGGGGTGGGGCTTCCTTCTGGGGCTGTGGTCCCGGTGCCCACGTGTGGAGAGAGGTACTCACGAAGGTCATGGAGTCACGGTCCAGTGTCTGGTAGTGACATTCCACCAGCAACTCATCTCCCTGTTTGGAACGGAACAGAAGGCTGAGAGTAAGACACAGAGAGACTGCCGTGGCCTGAGAACGTTCTTGGCTGACGATAATGAGCTCTGACGCTGCCTCCCCCAACCCCGCCATGCCTTCCCCAGACACCCACCGGCTTGATCACCGCCCGGGCAGGTAGATCTCGAGTCTCCTGCAGGTTGAAGTCGTAGGAATCATCTTTACAGATGGTTTGGAGTTGTGTTCCATTTCTAGAGGGAAAGAAGGGGAGGAGACAGAGTAAGAAGGTGAAGTCGAGAGAGTCAACCAAAGATGCGGCGCGTGGGGTCATTCTGTGAGCAGATTGTCCACAAAAACGAACAAAAAACTCCTTCTTCCACAGCCTTATTCCACTCACCTCTACTCTAGGGATGGTTCTAGCTCCTCCTTACTCTCAACCGAGCATAACTTTATGTTGCAGTATAAATAGCTGTTCTTAAAATTTATTCCCACCTACAGAAGGGAAACCTTCAAACAAGGTCTTCTCTTACCTGTATTGCACGGCCTGCAGAGCCCGCCCTGCCAGGTGGGTGTGCAGCAGGTAGCCATACACCTGTATGTCGGGCACGGGGGCCCCGTTCATCTGGAAGGGAGAGGAGGCACACATGGTCTGTTAAGAGCTCTCATCCTGACCTGCTTCTTGATCTTCTGCCATTGGTATTCGACATCTTCCTCTTATGACTGACACCCCCTTAATTCTTATCGAGCACCCCAGCCCCTCTTCCTGCCCCACTCCCTTTGCCCCCAAAGCCCTGACTCCTTCTCTCCCTTGCATGAGTCTTGTGAGTGAATTTCCTGAGCACCAGGCTGTGAGCATTCTCACGTCTGCGGCTCAGGCTGCGAGGGCTTGCGGATCAGACCAGATCTGTGATGGGGAGCACGGAGCGTTTGTTCCCTCCCAGCTTCACCTCTTCAAACTTCTCTGTCCTGCACAGCCCGTAGGACATGAAGGACTCAGCACCCGGGGGAATGAAGTGGATGGGGAAAGTGAAGAAGCCCAGCTGGAGGACGCCCATGTCGTATTTGCGCAGCTGAGAGCTGTAGTACACTCGAATCCCTGAGGAGTCGTACACACCTGGTGCAGAAAGGCACAGTCGCAGAAGGTAGGACAGTGCGTCACAACGTGGAGAGAAAGAGGCCCCAGAAAGCTGCGGTGGGGCTGTGACCAGAAGTCAACGTGCATCCTGCAGCACGTTCCCAAGACCTAAGGGAACCAGCCAGCCCCACCAGCTGCCCTTCCATAAACCCTCTGGCCGCTCACCAGGAAGGTTGTGAAAGTTGCTGTAATGAACCTCCAGTCGGATCCACTGAGGGTCCCAGGGGGTCCCGATAGAGACGCCCACGTCATCTGGAAACTGGTAACTCTGTTGGGGGAGGGAGATTTGGCAGCAAGAGGGTCTGGGAACTAGGTGCAAGGATCCAGGGCTCCCACCCCTGCTTTCTCGCCCTCATTCCAGACCTCCCTGTCCCTTGGTCCTTCACCAGCCATGCCACCGCCGTTGCCCGACAACATGCACCTGCTTGGCCAGTGTTTCCCCCACCATAGGACTCACTGTGCCCCCGACAGCCCAGCCCACGATGACCTGCGAGCAGAGGGAGAAGGCAGGGTCGGCCCCGTAGCAGTCGCTGATGCCCGTTGGGAGAGTGCTGGCGTTGCCGCAGGCGTACACCAGGATGTGATGCACCATCGTCTCGTTGTGCTCGGTCAACTTGGGCTCAAACTGGGCAGAGAAAGGAGAGCAGAGCGTGGTCAAGACCTTCTGTGTCAAGTCTGTATTCTCCCCGTGTCTTTTCCCCAAATAAAACTGTGCCATTCCCCATTTCTCTGTGTCTCTTTGTCTTTCATTCCTTCTCTCTGTTTTTGTTCCCCAAGCTGTCATCGTCCCACCCACTCTGTTTGACTCCTCTCAGCTCCCACCCTTAAACCCCTTCCCGGAGAGCAGAGCATGCTGAATCCAGCGAGGCCATCCCAGCACTTCTGACTCGCCTTGGTAACCTCGGTCAGTTCTGTGTATCTGAGCAAGTACCCACACCCTTTTGGATTCTCTTTCTAAAGAACAAATGGCTCCCACACATTTGCCACAGATCCTATTTTTATTTATTTGATCAAAATTGAAATCCTTCAAATGTGAAACTGGGTGACCAAGTTTGAGTTCACTTCAGCCAGACTTGGCTGAGCCCCTGGCGGCCCCTGGCCATATCCCCTCCCTGCCTTACTTCCCCTGGGCTGAGAGAGCACAATTCTGGGGCCAGGGTGGGGCTTCTGCTTTGTTCTTTGCAAACACTTATTGATCCGTAACCTTCATCAACATGTCTGTTGCACTATGGGGCTTAAATAAAATGGTGCTGGGAGTTACAGTTCTGGGCTCAGGAAGTTACGTAACTACGACGTCCACCAAGCCTGCCTGGGTCCCCGTGTTCCCAGCCACATCCCTACAGCTTGCCTTCAACCGTTTTTCAGACACCATCCTTTGGAGTTGACTGTGCCCACTGCTCTGCTTGAGCGCCGCCCCCTGCCTCGTCAATGTCCCCCTTTGGTTTGCGGTACCTTGTAGATGTGATGCTTCTTGCTAACGATGGGGAGAGGGAGAAATGTGCAGGCGTACGTGGTGTCATCCTCTGGAATGAGGAACTGGGGAGGGACACAGATGCTGAGCAGGGTGGGAGTGAGGCTCCCAGAGAATCCAGGGAAGGGCCGGGCCAGGGAAGGGGATCTACATTAGGGTCAGATTGGCAGTCTTCGGGGCACCAAGGGGAGTCCAAGTAACCTCCATCCAAGGAATGTGCTGAATATGGGGTGCAAAAGAAGGCTCTGGATTGAGTGGGGAGATGGGGAGGGAGCTGGAGACGGCTGGGTGGGGTGGAGGGGATTTATTACATCAGTGATCTCCAAGTCATGGATAATGGTGTCCTCGGGGACGTCCAGATCATCAGGGTGGACTACTTGTAGCAGGAAGATGGACTTGACAAAGGTACGGTCCCGATCCAGCTTCAGAGTGTCATCCAGGCCATAGGCAGCCAGCACCCTCACAGTGTCACCCTGGGGGTGCCATGAGCATTGAGGGGCAGCACTGCGCACATACCTGCACCCGAGGACCTGCACAAGCCACTCGCTCATGTCTGCACAGTGGAATGGAAGGAGCTTCAGACTGGGAGTGAGAACTAGTCAGGTTCTAGTTCTGCCTCTGAGGCTAACTAGCTGGTAACATTGAGCAAGTCACATCCCCTCTTGCATTCCCTCCCTATGCCTGCGTCCACATCTGTGAAAAGAAAGCATTGAGCTAGACTCTTAAGTCCTAACACTCTAAAGTTCAATGAAATTGGGTAGGATTGTTCGAGAGAGAAACCCTGGGGAAGATGGGGTGGGTTCTGGATGGTGGGCAGTCACCCTGCAGGGGGCTTGTGGGTTTCTAAGGGTGGCACAGTTGGGACAGCACCTGGGAAGGCTGAGATGGACAGAAGTCCTGGGGACTGTGACTGGCTGCCTGATGGGGGTGACGACACCTCCCCAGGAGTTGCTGCTTGTGATGAAAGGCTTTTCACCCCTCCCTGTTTTACCGTGATGTCCTGGTCGTGGGGGTCGCAGGAGCGGAAGGGCCTGGAAAAGCGCATGGTGGTGTAGACAGTGTCTTCCGTCAGCCCGTGCAGCTCAGCATCCTGGCTCCCATCCTCCTTCAGGGTGTCTTCGTCCACCAGGTGCTGGTCCTGGGGTCCAGTGCAGATCATGGAGTAAGAACCAGGAGCCCTGAATGTCATGCTTTGGGGCAGCAGGCATCCCATTAGCTCCCCCAGAATACTAGAGTAGCAGAACCCAGGTCTTCTCTACTGTGTAGTTTCCTCCTAGGGCAGGGAAGAGCATCAAGGGGTGGATTCTCAAGGAAGACGGATGGACCATGTCTGATGGAGTTTCACCACCTGACTTCGCTTTACTTCTCCCATTTCAAATCTCATCCCCCTAAATCCTAATGTTCCTGCACCCCTAACGCTTGAAATCTCATGCATTCTCTGAACTGTCTACACCATTCATGCTTTCTCATGTGGCTCTTAACATACGTTGTCCTTGTACTGTTAACTGACACTTCCCTATGTAAGCGCAGTTTGGAAGAGTGATTAAGAGTTCAGAATGGGTGAGATTGGGAGATGAGGGAGCTACTTCTGCATCTATAAAATGGGGATAATAATCTACCTCATAGTGAAGCTATGAGGTTTAAAATTCAAAGAATTCAGAACAATGCCTGGCTAATCAAAAGTATACAACAATTTTGAGCTATTGTTGTGCTGCAGCTGCTGTTGTTATTAGATTATTTCATGTTGCTGTCTACCTGATTGAGCTTAAAGGAAATTCAGGACAGAGACTGTGTCTCAAACAGCTTTGAATTTTCCCCAGTGACTTGCATTTCGTGGGCTATTAGCAAGTAAGTGGTGCAAGACTGTCTCTCACAACCTAATGGTTTCATTCTCTTAGCTGCCTTGGAGATGTGCCGTGTGGAAGACCTAGATTGCAAACTCTACAATGGACCATTTTTGAGAGAGAGATCAGCATTCTGCCGGAGTCCTGGGATTGTGCTTGGATATCTTTGGAAAGTGTGGATCCTGCCTGGACATGGAGCCATCCTCAACCCAACAAAGACTCATCCTTGGAACAGAATCACCCCTCAGACTTACCGAAAAATAGACATTGCCATCAGGCAAGACTCCTCCAACGACCAGATCACTTCCCACTCTGGTGTAGCGATCTGTGACACCCAAGCCCACCCAGCCAGCCGTCCGGACCTGGAGCTCAAAAGTGATGACTTCAGCTTTAAGGTCAAAGTCCCAGCGCAGGAAAATGACGTTGGAAGGATCCAGGAACCTGGAATAACGCAGGCGAAATGTGGGACCCAGGCAGTTGCCTGGGGAGGGGGCTTCTGGGGCCAGAAGCAGGAAAAGCATGAAGAGAAGGGCACAGGCCATGTCTCCTGGGGCCTGGAGCATCTCCCCTCCAGATGGACACCCGAGAGCCCTGGATTTATATGTCCCTCCACCTGTGCTAGGCATCATGCCATGGAGGAGGGACAGGCTGGGGCGCTTCTGATCTGATTATCCTCTGGGTTCCGAGAGGTGCCCCTTACATAACTCTGGAGGTGAGAGGTGCCCAGAAAGGGTACAGGGCAGTAGCTCTCACTCTGGAGCAGGGACCTGGCATGAAATTCTCAGGAGTGAATGTTCAGACTTTGCACCCCAACCCTACGCCAGTGTGCTGCCAATGGGGGCCCTGCAGAATCAAGGAGGCTTAGTTTTCTCCCTTCCTCTTCCCTCTCTCTCTCTCTCTCTCTCTCTCTCTCTCTACCCCCTTTGCTCCCCCCATCTTCCCATCTTGAATCCGTGATGTTCTTACTGAACATGCTCCCCCTGGCATATGCCCCACCCCAGTTTTTATGGGCACTTTCCATTTTGTCTCTGTATTGAACCGAGGTGCCAACAAGGGTGGGGCCACAGGTAGACAGAGCCTTTCAGCTTCCTGGTACAGCGCAGGCAGGAGGGCAGTTGCTGGGAGGGTTTTGCGGGGAGCTTGTGATTTCCATCTCCTGGAGGAGTCTTTGCTACTAATCCCTGGAAGGACACTCAGAGGTTAGGGAACCATAATCAGCTCTCCAGAGGGACAAGTCTAGGGCAGCTTTGATTTTCTGCGCATTCCTGGGGAGGAGCAAGGAAGGGAGGAGGTGAGGGGAGGAAGAGGGAGAAGATGAGAAATAAATGTGAATTTGCCTTCGGGATGCTTTCTGCTCTACCCCTCCTGCCATGAGTTGCCTTTCAGGGAAATCACATTTTAGTGATTCTCCACTGCAGGCTTCGCCCAACCTCCCCAGTTGCCAGAGCAGTGGCACTTGACAACAGAGAGGACATGGGCCCAGGGGGCCTCCCCCACAGACTGGACCCCACATCTTCACACAGGAATTCAGCTCCAGTCGGGTGGGTAGGTGTGGGAGCGATCTGCTTCCAGCTTCATTCAGTGTAGGTGTAGACTTTGTGTTATCTGCTGAGCTCATCAAAGCTCGTAAGGACCAGCCAGGTGTGTTTGCTGCTTCCCTGACCACGTGACTGTAACTCAGGGTGGGGTAGAAAACAAATGTCCCAAGGAGGCAGCCACAACCCCCACCATGGTCTGGCAGAGGAGGTAGGGAGCTGGGCAGCCACCTGGAAGCAAGAGGCTTACCTGGCCCTGGGCCTGAGCTGGGCCAAGACAAAGGGCGAAGGCAGAGCCTGGAGCGGCACTGACCTTGAGGAGCAGGATGCCAGGGAGGGAGATAACAGGGGCATGGAGACACTCTGATCCCAATCTCACCTGCGGATTAAGGCTGAGGCAGCAGGCAGTAGGGAGACAGGACAAGCCGTCCTGTAAACTGAGATGGCCGGATCCCTTCCCCTGCGATCTGTCCTGCCGGCCAGAGCACTGTCCTTGGGGAAGAGTCAGGATCCTTATAAAGGAGCTGGAAGTGGCGACGGCCGACTCAGGCATCTCCTCTCCTGGACCCTCCTCTGGCTTCCACCCCAGGATGCCAGGCGGTTGCTGCACCCGTACATGGGGGTTCTCCAGGAAGGTGGGTCTGGGGGCCAGCCCTGCTGCCCTCTGCTCTTACCGAGCCACACCTGGAGCACGAGCTTGACTCCAGTGCAGTCCTGGACCTTGAAACTGCAAAGTTTGGTTGCTAAACCCCTCTGTGCCTCCTTATTGTGGTCAGTAAAATGCGGAGGCTGGAGAGATGCTAGATACAGGGCCTTTGAATTCTAATTTCCCAGCTTATTGGTTTGCAAGCTGTATGAAAAATGAGGCCCCTTAATCAATGTTAGAAAGTTATGGGAACGCGTGCTTTTAATCTCAGTTGAGTACTGCGGCAATGAAAGACAAATGTTACTATTAATCCTGTCGTATTTTAATTGAATTTAAAATTTACCATTGCAGTAATAGAACCCAACCCTTGTTGAGTGCTTAGTCTGTGCCAAGCTCTATTCTAAGAATTTTTCATGGGTTGACCCATTTGATCCAGTTTTCATTATGATCTCTATCTTACACAGGAAGCTCTCAAGGCCACCGGTCACACTTCTGGGTAGTGGCGGCACTAGGAGTTGTTGGGAAAACATACTTAAATATGTAATTAAATGCAATTGAAATAATGAAATATTATATTATTATATATTAATATAAATTAGTGAAATATAATAAAATATAGTTAACAAATAAATATTTATTAAAAGTAATTAAAGGAGGAAAACATCTCCCAATCCAGAAAACCTTTCTATAAAGGTAGAAGAGAGAGAAAACAGTTTTAATATTGGATAGGCATTAAACCGGGATGAAACTTTGCACGTCAAAGTCAACCTGCTGAGAGATTGCAAAGACAGAAAGAAATCTCACTATTACATAACCACGTGAATCCAGCTCATTGCACACATGTTCTCAAGATAAACAGTAAGGAATCAAGCTGGTACCACTTGCTGCAGGACAGCCAGTAAGTCGAGAGACAAGGTGCTGGGGCAAGGAAAGCGACTTTTATTCAGAGAGCCAGCAAACCGAGAAGGTGGTAGACTACTGTCCCAAAGAAGCAGGCTCCTTTTTGTCATAAGGGAAGGAGAAAGAGATTGGGTTGCAAGAGATAATGAAGGACTGCAGACATCTGGGCATCAGTGAGGGTCTAAGGAGGTTGTAAACTTCTTTCCTCTTCGCCAGTTAACTTTGGAGGACAAAGGTCAGGATGTTCCTAAAAATCTTGAACATAGCATTGTTACTTGTGCGTATACTTTTCTTATCTCCCTGGGAGTTACTTTTGAAAAAGGAATGGTTGTCCCCTTTTTTCTAGCCTTCATGCAGAGCTCAGCAGAGGCTCTTAACCTAAAGGACATTTCTGCAGGGGTCAGAAGGAAAATGCAGCTAGTTATGCTAAGCCTCCTTTCCGCTGTCATGTAACTAGTCCTCAACTTAGAGGACTCCACAGCACCATTTGTCACACAGATTTTATCCCAGATTCACTTGGTAATTAGGGTCGGTTGTCATTTGTGTTTGCTCATTGGCTTTACCCAAAGAAAAAAATTAACTTCCTGTATCTTCATAGCAGGAAGCAGTTTTGCAGCTCAGTACATGGTTGGGATCCTGTTGCCCCTTAGTGCTGGCAGATAGGGCCACTGTCTTCCTTCATGATTGCATTGCAGAGAAATTGTTCCTGGGTTCTTGAGGAAGAGCTTTCTGGATCTTAAACCTGGCAAGAGCCTTATTTAGCTTTTAAAAAGATTTACACACATTTCAAGAGACTAAAGAAGAACTTGCAGTTACGAGTTTGCTAGAGGCAATGCTCTAGGAAACCAGAGAGGAGGGGAGCAAGAAGGCATGAAGCCTCTCTTTTTTTTTTTTTAATTTCAGAATATTATGGGGGCACAAATGTTTTGGTTACATGGATTGCTTTTGTACTGCTTGAGTCAAAGTTATAAGTGTGCCCATCACCCAGATAGTGTGCATTGTACTCATTAGGTGTGAATTCTCCCATCCCCTCCACATCCCCGCTTGATTTCCGTAGCATTTTACTTCCGTATGTGCATATGCCTGCTGATCAGTTAGTTCCAATTTAATAGTGAGAACACGTGGTGTTTGTTTTTCCATTCTTGTGATACTTCACTTAGAAGAATGGTCTCCAGTTCCATCCAGATTGTTGCAAAAGGTACTAATTCATTTTTTATGGCTGAGGAGTACTCGATGGTGTACATATACCACATTTTATTAATCCATTCATGAATTGATGGGCACGTGGGTTGATTTCACATCTTTGCAATTGTGAATTGTGCTACAATAAACATTCGAGTGCAAGTGTCTTTTTGATAAAATGACTTTATCAGCTAACCCCAGTGAGAACAGCGTTTATCAAAAAGTCCCAAAACAATAGATACTGGCATGGATGCGGAGAGACAGGAACACTTATACACTGCTGGTGGGACTGCAAACTAGTACAACCTCTATGGAAAGTAGTATGGAGATTCCTCAAAGAACCAAAAGCAGACCTACCATTTGATCCAGCAATCCCGCTACTGGGGATTCACCTAAAGGCCTCTCCTTTTTAATTTGCATTTGCCCACACAGAGTGAAGCACAGGTAACTGGCGGTGAGTGTTCATTGTCACACTACCTGATGCTGCCCTGCAGCAGCCCTTATGTGTACATGAAGCACGTGGAAAGAGAGGTCTTTCAATTCCGTAAGCATCACTTGGTTGCACTGAGATATTTTAACCCCTTGTCAAGATTGGAGGTGCAGATTCAGACTGCTGTGCTTGGACTCTCCGGGACAAAATGGAGAGGGTGCAGAGTCAAGTACCTCACTAAGGAGCTCAGTGCACATGGGGAGTGCAGGGATCCCGTGTGAGTGTGTGTGGGCACTTGGGAAGCAGGAAAGTTCCCACACCTTCAGCCTGAGGTTCGAGCTTCCAGGAGAAGATATTCAGTTTGCTGATAAGCCAAGCCCTCTGGAACTTCACTCCGAGACTGTTAGCCACTGATTGCCACCCCATAGGCTGGGGTCCTGCTCTCCTGCCTGGCTGCTCCCGTCCCATGGCCCTGCTGGAAAGAGCCCGGGGACATGAATGGTGTCACTTCCCATCCGTGTGGCTGGGTGCTCCTGGCTGTCGGAGTACCAGTCAGATGGCAAGCAGAGGAAGCCACTCAGGGAGGCTGAGGGATGGAAAAAGGGACCCAGTCACCAGAGCACCATACACATAGAAATTGCTCCTTAGTCCTAGCCATGCCACCATCACCCCAGGCATAGACCCTCACCCCCAGGAAGAACCCCTTCAGCTCCCAGCAGTCTCCAATGAGCACTACTCATGGAGCCTCCTCTCCAGGACTCAGCCCAGCTAGTTACTCCTGGGTGACCACTCTGTCTACCTTCAGCCAGCCTGCCTGTGTGTGCAGACACCACCGCAAGCCTGGTGGAGCAAGGCCAGGAGGGTCAGGTGCCCTGCGGACAGGCTGAGGCCTTGCACTGCACCCTGAGGAATTCCCAGGCCCCCTGGATGAGCTGGCACCAACAAGATCTCCAGGGGCTGTAGAGACGGACCAGGGTCTCTACTGGTGTCACGGCGCAATGAAGAATGCTCCAGACCACAGTCTCAGTCTGAAGGAGGAGGAGAGACTCTTTTCATTCAAAGAGCTCTCGAACCTCTCCAAACCTCCGTATTTATTAGAAGGAAAAGTATATGTGTCTAAAGCAAGAAACAAGCAGATAAACTCTCTGGAGTCATATGGCAATCACATTGTTCTAAAGAAGTCTGCATAGAGTTACACATAAAGATACGTATCAAACTAATGATTAACTTGGTATTTTCTTGTTATTCCTAAAGGCTATAAAGAACAGGGCAGGGGCCCAACATCAGTCACATTCCCATGCATCCCAAAGCCTGCTGTGTGTAGCAAGCTAACAAAAATTCACATCCCAAGTCCTGTTTGCAGGATTGCCAGTCTTCCGCCTTTCTCACAGTCCCTTTACCCAGGCTTTGATGCCTTCTCTAGCATCCTCTACATCTCCCCCTTTTTACTATGATTAGACTGTCCTTGATAGTTGAGATTGAACGTCATGTAAGCGTCCAACTTCTGCTCATGCACAGTCATGTGGCAAGTCATGGAGACCAATTGTTTGCAGATTGCTAGGAACAGAAAACAAAGGAGTGTAATAATTCCAGCCATGACCCAAATTCTAATATTCAGTCCTGTGAACTATTGTTTGGGATTCAACCAAGTAAAGCCATCTTACAGTTCTTGCAAAGCATTTGCTTGCAAAGCTGAATGTAGCTTTACTTGGTACAGGGGCAACTACAAATGCTGGCTACTCTGCAGAGTCCTGGGGATAAGGAGGTCATATTCCTTCCTGGAGTGGATTACTAGGCCACATGGGTCAGGGACACTGAGCTGAGGCTGCACATGGCCAGTGTGACCTGGGGCAGAACCCTGTATGCACCTGCAGCACAGAGTGAGAAACCCTCCTTGGGCATATGAATAAAAACCACACACACAGACTGCCCTGGTTCCCACTCATAACCCCACCCTCCTCCTCAGCCCTGACAGCCTTCCCAGGCCTGCTTCCTCCCCACTCAGACCCCCCCTTCTTGCATTATAACCACAAGTAGACCCGTCTGCTGGTTTCCCACGTGCCTTTCGGGGAACACTCTGCCTCAATAGCACAGCGATTTAACCACGGGCTCTGCAGGGCTTGGACGCAGACCTTGGCTCTGACAATTGTGAGCTCTGGAGGAGTCTATTATTCTCCCTGAACCTCGGATTCTCTGTCTATAGAATTCAGACAGTATCTCTGTCCATCTCAGAGGACTGCTGCAAGGATAGAACAAAATAATTCAGGTGAAGCCTTCAGTGTAATGCAAAAGAACACAGAAAAGAGTCAGAGTGTTAGCTCTCCTCTCTACATATACACATATAAAAAGCGTGCTGTACTTTTATGTCAGTATCAACCCCCAGAGGGATGCTGGGTAGAAACCTGCAGAAATGCTGGGAGCTCAGAAAAGGGTTGGGCTGGGTCCCTCAACCTGTAAATGCCCCCCCAAACACACACACAGAATACACACCCCTTCCCTCATTGCTGAATCCCTGTTGCCTTTCCACCAACGCTCTCTGCCTGGATAGCACAGCGGTTTATGCACAGGCTCTGCAAGGCTGGCACGCAGGCTCTGGCCCTCATGAGCTCTGGGGACGTTTCTTCCCTGAACCTCAGTTTCTGTGTCTGTAAAATGCCCACAGTAACTCTGTTCACTTTAGAGGTGAGAGTCCTCCCAGATGGGTGCTGGCCTCCTCCCAGCCCTGTCAGGCGTTGCGGGTGACAGCTCTGCCCATGGACCTCAGTCCCTGAGAGCTCCCTGGAGACTTCCTCATGCAGTTCTGCTCACTCGGACCAAGAACTGTGGCTCAGTTCCACTGCCTGGACCCGTGGTTCCATGGGGATTAAACCAGCCCTCCTAGACTGGCACACAGTAGAGGTGGAAACAACGCTTTCAGATCAAATGGATGGTGCTATCTCCTATTCAGATAGGACACACTGATCTATGTGATGCGAGTCTTCTGTTTTCAGGCTGATAAAAGTTTATTTAACTTCAGTTTTTCATTTATTACTTTCAAGTGACCTGTAAGGCAAGTATCACCTTTTTTTCTTTCAAAATAAGAAAATGGATGCTCAAGAGCTTGAATGACTTACCCGAAGTCACGTAGCTAATAGTAGTGATAGAGCCAGGTCTCAAATACAAAAATTCTGACTCTAAATCCAGGACTATCAATACTTCATTAGCCCGTTTCTTTGCATACTGAATACTAGTTGGGGGGCGGGCAGAGGAGAGTTCCCTGGCTGGCATCTTTACCAGAGAACTCTCCTTCCAGAAAGCTGGTGCATTTCACATTGCTAGTGATACCATCAAGAGAAGCAGACAAGGTCAGAGAGCACAGGAGGGTCCATGTGCACATTACCTGGCAGCAGGCCAGGTGAGCATCCCCTAAGGACAGGGGCCAAGCTAATCATCCTGCACTTGTCCTGGGCTTCAACAGGGCCAGAGGGGAATAGGTGCCCCCATTAGTCTACTAGGAAAAGGGACTAGGGCCTCGGTATGTGAGCGGGGGTGAGGGATAAACATGCTTTCCCTGTCATGATTTTGGGTCATTCTGAGACAGCCCTATCCCCAAATAACTTTCCTACCCTTCTACCATAACGTTTAGAATTCTGTTATTATTCTTTTGGGTTACAGTTCCATCAATCCTTAAATCAGAAATATATCTGAAGAAGTAATTGTATAGATTCATTGGACTAGTTATTACCACTTGCATACGAATTCACCTTTCACTACCTGAAGGCAGGATTAACCTGTGGGAATGAAAAATAGAACTTGAAAGTTTGGAAAGTGACGTAGGGAAGTTGGGGAACTAGATCTTTTGAATGGGGTTACTCCCTGGCTGGGAAGCAGCTCAGTGACAAATCATGGGTAACCACAGGAAGCATGAGAGTGGTGGGGCTTTTGTGCATGAGGAAGGTGGAACCAAGAGTAGGAGGGATAGCCCCAAAGACAGGCTTTTTCTACTCCCTTGCTTTGCCCAGCCTTTTCCAAGGCTCAAATTACCGTTAAAGGCTAAATGTAGGTTCTCAGGAGATACATGTTGAATGATTGGATAAGAACTTGTCTGCAAAAGCCACACTTGCTCCCCTTTCCCACCCCACCCATCCTCTGCTACATCAACCACTGGCAAGGGGGCTGTGGGTATAGCAAACTACTATAGCAGGCCACATGCCTTCATCCCTCACTGCCAGTTTAGCACAGTGACAGATACCTCCTGAACAAGGTCTGCTTTCTCTCACCAAGACAGGCAATTACCAGGCTCATAGTCACTTAAGAATTGCACCTCTAAGTCTTTGCATGGCTCATATCCTAAGTCTAGGGTACCTTCATTTCTCCCACACTCCAGACTCTAGCTATGGACTCAATTTTTTTTTTCAGGTAACCCGCCATGGTTAACCCAAACACAGTCCATTCATTCATTCACTCAGCAACTCCCTAATATTTTCACATTCATGACTCAGTTTATTAGAGACTCATTGTCATACTTCATTTGTTTCTTATTCCTGTCTCTGTTTTGTCTCTCTCATCAGATTGGAGGCTCTCAAGGACAAGCAGGCTGTGGTTCTCTCTTGATTCTGGGGTGCTCTATTTGAGATTCTTCCCACTCCTCAGAGTGGAGGGAATGATTCCCTGCATCCCACCATAGGAGGAAACATATTTAATAGGAGAGTGGAGATATTTCCCCCAGAAGAGTGAGAGTTTTCCAAGCATATAGAACTTGTATGAATTTCTTGGGAGTGGCTACTACTGTTCTAATAGGCACTCAGCAGGGGCAAGATGGCGGGAATGGGGACGAGCTCTTTGGGGAAGAATTATGTAATATGGTAGAATTTTTCAGGGTCAGTTTGGAGCAAGAGAATTATTACATCCCATAAGAATTCTCACCAAAATGCTCTCATATCAGAAAATTTTAATAATCAGACAGACAGGTCTGCTCTGAAGTTCTTCCTGATCCTTCTGAATGCTTGTGTGATGGCTTCATAAACAAGGTGAACAGTGGGGCCAGACGGAGCCTATGTAAGGGCTGAATAGCATGGACTTCTCATGAATCTGTCCTGGCTACCACCCCTGTTAGAGACCCAATTTGCCAGTGTCAGTAACCAACCTCAGCCCACTACAATACTGAGTGCTCTTGTATCCAAGGCATCCTACTACCAGGTGGTGGTAGATGGGCCCCTTCCATCATGGAGGGAGTAGCTATTTGTCGTCATTGAAAATGACATATTCTGTATTTGAATTTTCTTTCCCTTGCCATCGTCACTGTCCTAGCGCCACATTCCTAGAATTACCTGAATGCCTTATGTATTCCACAAAGAAAAGAATGTATTTTCCAAGCAAGGAAGTCACCTCAATGCTAGTGGTGGGCCCCATGGAGAGTGCTGATGCCCATGGAATTCAGCGGCCTTACCATATGCACCACTGCCTAGAATCGACTGGCCTTATGCAATATCAGGGTGACCTATTGAAATCTCAGCACCAGCTCCAGCCGGGAGACATCTTCAGAGGCTGAGGTGCTTCTCTGAAAAATTAGCTCAAAACCACTTGTATCTCCCTGAAAGAAAATTTTAGTTAATAAAATATGTAAATGCAAAGTTCTCACAATTGCACTTAATAAGTCATACTCCCTAACTGGGCTGTAAGACTCCAGTAGTGGCCTTGTAGCAGCCACGGGTTGAATGAACTCTTTAAAACTGTTCTTGTTTTTGTTTTGTTAACCCTAAGTCAACTGGCCAAAGGAAACTCCTCATGAAAACTATCAGTTAAAACTCTCAGATGGTAACCGAAGCAGCAGAGATAAGATGAAAAGAGAATGAAGGAAGAAAGGAAAATGCTGGAGTGAGGAAGTGGAGTTCCTGGACAACTGGCATAATATAAAGGGCAAACGTGTATTAGGAAAGTCTGTCCTGGATTCCCTGTTTATCTGCTAGGTCATATGTCCCAGTACTTTTTTTTTCCCAGAATTTTGCAGAAGTACACACATTTTGGTTACATAATTTGCTCTTGTACAGTTTGAGTCAAAGTTATAAGTGTGCCCTTCAGCCAGTTAGTGTGTACTGTACCCATTAGGTGTGAATTTAACCATCCCCTCCCCCCCACACCTACTTGATTTCCCTTGAGTTTTATTTCCACATGTGCACATAAGTGTCAATCAATTAGTTCCAATGTAGTATTGAGTACATGTGGTGTTTGTTTTGACCTTTGTGTGAACTTCTCATCTCTGAAGTAAACATGTAGAATCCTGCAAAATGATGACCAGAATCTATGAGGTAGTTGAGAGCTGGGCAAGGAGAAACTACGTGCATTACCTCCCCTCACCTATACTTTCGTTTAGTCACTCTTCGTCAGACTTCCTTTTACTTAACCCAAAGCACGTGTTGTCTAATTTGGTGTGTTTGGTAGGCGTTTTGGTGCCCCAAATGGCTATGGAGTGGCCTTTTTTCAATAAGTCAATTACCAATTTGTTAGAGAGAACATAATCCCTACTTCATAAACTTCAACAGCCTAAGGTATTTTGAGTCTTTCATCCTCATCTATAGAGGAAGAAGTGTTGTTATGAATAGTCGCAGTGAAGATATGTACAAATAACTGCTCAAGCACCCTTTCTGTTTAGTAGAAGTAAGACAAGTGAGCATGGCGCAATTCAAGGAGTCAATTTGGATTTAATTCTGAGGCTAGACATTGGAAATGTTGTGCCACGTGGTCCAGAACTCCTGCCTCAGTTGTTTCGGATTACATTTTCAATCCAGTGTACATAGTTAAAGAGTTGGGTATAGATGCCAACATCAGCTCTCAAAATACATCCATCTGCAAAAGACATGATTCCTTGAAGTATCCCATTGCAGACTGCCAGGGCAGCTGAGACTTCCTGCCAGAGAAAAGGAAACTGGGTTATCTTTCTGTCAAGATAAAAGGAATAAAATGGGGAAATGAAAGCATTGAGAGTGTGTTACCCTGCAGGGCTGCCTCCTTCCTGGCACGATTCCCATGCACACCATGTTGTCCCTGATGTTGTAGGTTTTATAGGCATCACGACATTCGCTTTGGGAGATTACAGAGACTTCCACAGTTTGCAGTAAATCAGGCTCCTTGGCTAAAGAAAAGAGAGAAGTGAAACTTAAGTGTTTTCTTAAGTATCAAGCCTTTTTTTTCTTAAACCATGAATATGTTTTCTTAAAAAAAAAACATATTTCTCCTTCTACCATCAGAAAGAAAAAGAGATCAAACACTGAGAGATCAGAACTGCAGCAGTTAGGATAGCCTGGGTATAGGACATGATCAGACTAACAATTTCTCATGATGCAAATGTTTGTCTACTTGTAAAAGTGATTAAATTCTTGGAAGTCAGATGAAAATATGACACATCCTTACAATGAAATGAAACAAATTGTTTTAAAATATTCTGGAATCTTTAACATTTAAAAGGTGTCCTTTGAGATGGAATTCTTAGAATTTGAAGGAATTTAGACATATCTAGCCCAGTTTCTCACCCGTCAGGTCAAAACAAAACCAAGTGTCTGCTTAAACATATCTCTACGAGTAATTTTCTTAAACTTAGATGACTAGTAAGTGGGAAAACTGGGATTTAAAACTGAGTTTTCTGATTCCTAATTCAAATTCTTTCCTTTATATCGATGGTCCACAAATACTACGAATTGTGCACATTCATAACAAAGTTTCTTCAATCTGAAACAAACTGAGAACAATAAGAAGAAAGTAGTACATGTATATGTGGTAGGTGCTCCTGCCAAGGATTCTTCTTTGGGAAGAAGTATTATATTTTAAGATTTTGGTTTTTTTTAATGGAGATGTGTATTTACTTTAACATCTTTATTTGAAAATAATACATTAATTCTTGAAAAGAAAATGTTTGAGATACTTTGCTTTATTTTCCAATCCAATGATAATTTCATGGTTCCATCTTTCTTGTGGGGATACTTCCTTAGGAAATGCTTACTTAACTACTTCATAAACCAGGTCAAAATAAGCTGCATTTTTTTTTTGGTAACCATACCTTTTTTTGACCCAAGTGACATAACCCAGATGAATCAAACATACTGCTCACCAGAAGGACATCTGGCTATTTCCAAAAATCAAATTTACTCTCAAAGAACAAATAATTTCTACTTCTCGATATATTCAAGAAAATATGCCCAAAGTCAGAAAGCATTTACTAAAGTGCAGTTTAAAAAGGATTGAGTCTTGGTCTTTTAGTCTTAGAGCCACGTAGCTTTTATTCTGGCTGATAGACCTGAGAGATTCAAGGCAACAAGCAGCCCAAGCCTTCATACACAATTCTTTATATGGTCCAGGAACCAACAGAACTACTGTTCCTGTCTCTTGCAAACAAGAGATTACCAATGAAAAAGGCTGCAGCCCAGTTTTTGAATAATGCTTGGGGAACTCAGAAAAAACAAAATGCCAAGAAGTTTAAAAGACGGTGGATGCTCAGAAGGATGAAAACTCCTAAGAAGTAAATTGAAGCTAAAGGAAAAATCTGTATTTTGTATGTATAGAACTTAAAGTTATTCAGTTTAGAAGACTAATTTCTCTGAAAAATGTAATAAATCATTTTTAGAACCATAAAAAAAAAGGATTGAGTAATGGCAACAATGTTAGAATAAGTATGTAACTCCCCTTGTCTTCTATAAGAAGAAAATAGAGGTAGATGAATGAATATAATCGGACACACTTGTTTAAAATGAATCTCCTTTCCATACTATGGTGTCTAGTATATGATGTTTATTATACATACTCAAATAAACTTACTCATGAGTAAAGTTGCATTAGTAATTCTTCTCAAGGGACTATGTCATTGTTCTATTTTGCTTATAGGTAATAAACTCTCCTTCTCCAGGACTCACTACTATCTTAATTAACAGATACAGACAGTTAATTAGGATTTGCATGAAAATTTTGGGATGGAGTAGCAGGCAGATGGAAACACAACTTAGAAAACAGAAAGATGCTCTAACTTGCTCAGTTTTTTCATGGAATCTGAAGTATGAGACATAAAAGAAAGCTTAGATAGAATATCTCATTTAGTAGTTTCAAATTATGTACAGAGGACTTCTACTAACAAAAATAATGGTAGCCCTCTGTCAATTTTCTGAAAAAATGAGTGAATGTTTAGAATGCTATTAGTTAAAAATGTTTCTTTCAGAAATATTTTTCTTAAGGTTTTAAGTGTGTATTTCTATGACAATCTTTTGTAAGGTAGTTTCATCTGATTTAACACAATATTATGAATTTATCTTATGTTTAACACATTAATATTTACTTTGTGACATTTCAAGGATTTAAGTTGCTTTATTGCCTGAAATGGTTTGAAAACATCCTGTATAGTGTTCTGCCCCATTTTATTTTATTTTATTGTTTTTTTTAATTTTTTTTAGAGTTAAGGAAATAGAGGCTCCAAGGTAAAATGACCTGGGGTCATATAGCAAATTAGGGTTAGAATACAAATGTTTTCTTTCCACTAAATCCACTTCTATCATATACGAAAGTAAAGATGATAGAAAGATAGAGTGGGTAAAAAAAAAAAAAAAAAAAAAAAAAACTTTGAAGGACTCCTTCAGTGAGGTATAAGGAAAAGGAAAGGAGAGGAAAAGAATAAATAAGAGGTTAGAAGAAAGCCTCAGTGAGCAGAATTGCAAAAGCCAAGAGTAGAGAAGGTATAGAAGCATGCCTGATTCTGACAGAAGAATGTTGTCTTGACGTCAACAGACATCACATGTATCTTGAACTCACAGATATCACATATGTTGTAGCTCCAGGTGGAGACATTGCACATACTGTCCACAGGGACAGGGTGGGAGGGCAGGTCGATCAGTTTCACATAGTCATTGAGTTCAACTTCTCTTTGCAGCTTTATTAACATGACGTCATAGTCAATAGAACTGACTGAGAATTGTGGATGATAAATCAGCTTCTCATAGTCAAGCATCTGCAGGTGGCTTTCACTGAGGTCTGATGGGATTGTAACCCCAAATATCAACCGAAGCTTTCTGGAACAATATGGACATTTATGAGAAGATTTAACGTAGATGGCTTCTCCATCCTCATGGGCCTTTATTATTGCTTCCCACAGACTTTTTAGTCTACCCTTGAACATGCTCCAGAGACTTTCCTGATTCCATTTAATCGGGAGATGGTCTCAGGCAGGGATTAAGGTCTGTGCCCAATCTGAGAACCCAAAGAGAAAAGTGGCTTTGGGGGCTTGTCACTCACGGCAAGTTGCAGTGTGCAGCTGTGACCACCCACAGAGGGTGGATCAGGGCTCCGGCACAAGGCAAGTAATCGGATTTCAGGTAGACCAAGTAGGGGGGAGTGTCAGCAAGCATGTAATCTGGATTGAAGGCCAAAACAACTGAAAAGAAAGGCATGGACAAGCAATTCTGAGGTTACTTAGCCAGTCATCATTAGAAAAGCTAAAGTCAAGCCATTTAATACCGTCCAAGTTTCCCCTGCCCTTTTCTCCAGCACCTTTGTCTGTAAACTAAATCTATAAAATGACCTTGTTTTAAAACATGAAGAAAATGATAAATGGTAGAAACACATCTGTTTCAAAAAGTAAAAGGTATTTGCCTTTTAAATGGGCAATAAATATTCTTCAAATTAAAATATAAACTTTTTAAAATACCTTCCACAATGCAGCAGGTTCTATGTTAAATCAATTCTTCTTCTTCTTTTTTTTTTTTTTTTTTTTTACTATTTTTGCCAATTTTAGAATGCTGTGACAAATCTTATCTTTTTGTCCTACAACAGCGCGCGCAAGGCAGAATGATATAAGTGCCATTACGAGAACCGACCAAATGCTAACGTAGTCTGAGGAGGAGGGAAATCATCCATTCACTCAACAAAAAAGCCACTGAGCACCTAATATGAGCCAGGCTCTGTTTTAGGGACTTGGGCTATCTAGTGAACAAAACTGGTATCTCTGCTCTCATATATTCCAGTGAGTGGAGACGTTCCATAACAATTAACACAATACACAGCTAAACCATATAGTACGTTTGATGATGATCACTGTTACGGGGGAAAAAAGGGAGTAGAGGGAAAGGTATTACCAGGATGCGTGTGCACGTGTGTGCAGCGAGGCCCCGTGCAGTCTCACATCAGCAGTCAGGGCAAACCTCACGGGCAATGCTGAATGACAACGTGAGGTCAGGGAAGTTCAATGGTCAGGTAGGTGCCTGGGGTAAGGGATCCCAGGTGGAGGAAACAGTTGGAGCAAGAGTCCTAGGCCTGTTTGGGTCACATCTCAGAGGCCAGGTGGCTGACCTGGCGTGAGTGAAAGGGAGCAGAGCGGGACAGGGGCCACCAAGGTAACAGAGGGTTTTATAGAGCATTATAAGAACTCGGACTCGTCTTCGGAATACGACCTGGAACGACTTCAGGGTTTTGTACGAAGGAATGAGGACAGTTTCCTCACTCTACACCTGGAGAGTGTAGCAAAATTGAAGCAGAGGGGCCTGCTAGGAGATTCCTTTGATAATGCAGGCAAGAGATGATGGCTTGGACCACAGTGAGCAGTAGAGGTGGTGAGATGTGATTGCATTTGGGATAGGCTTAGAAGATAAAAGCCAGAAAGATTTTCCTAACAGAATGAATGTGGAGTGTGAGAGGAAGAGGATTTATGACTAACTCCAAGGTTTTTGCTGAGTAACCAGAACCAAGCCAGGAGATATCTAACTCTCCAACACGCAGCCATGCCCTCTGTCGTGCAGAGCGTCAGTCAGACAGGAGTGGGCCCGGTATGAGGCTGTCAATGTCCATGCCTGCCCCCAAAAGCACACATGCAATCCGCCTGAGGTGGGGCAGGCAGGCCCTGTCACAGGAGGAAGCGTGGCAGGGACAGTGGCAGCGGTGAGAGACAGAGAACCAACGCTACACTTGAAGTCCAGGACGGTGCCTCTTGCCTTCACCCAACTTTCATGCTTCTCCAGGTTTCTCTCTGGCAAGTAGAGAGACAAACATGCAGACACTCACCAGGCAGGTTCAGGAGAGCCCAGAGGGGGAGGAACTTCATGATGATGTTGGACGCCTTTTCAAGGAGTAAGGTTCAGCTCAGGATTTCTGGAAAACATGGAGAGGAGCATGGGGAAAGGACTAAGTAAGCTAAGGCCAGACAAGCTTCTAGGGGTGGAAAAAAGTGTCCTTCGAGTTCTTTCAGCGTCAGAGTTCAGTTTTAGAAAAGGGGCCCGTCAGCCAGAGTACGGGGTGGAGTCAGCTGTCAGAGGGGTAAGAACAGAGGTCAGGGGACTGCGTCCCTGACACAGTAGACAATGGTTCTGGAACTCTGAATTCTGCCCTCCCTCCTCAGGGAAGAAAGTACCTAACCTGAGAGAAGCAGACGTTTAGGATGTCTCCACAGCCTCCTCTTCTCTGGTCTCCTGTTTGTCAAGCTCTGAGGGCAGGTCGGTCTCTGAGCTACCTGTAGGAGCCTGCCCCTCCTGTCTGTGTGATGCGCACCCTCGCTTGTGTGATGCTGGCATTTTTCTCCAGTGGACATAACCCAACCCTCTGACTGACACTGAAATACATTAGTCCTTTCCTTCATGTCACCATTCAGCCATTTATTCACTGAACCAGCCAAACAATAATTTATATGCTGTGTCTAACTTGTGCTAGGACCTGTGCTTGCTGTAGGGGATGCCTGAATTTAGAGACACCATTCCTGCCTTCAAAGAGCTTATAGACTGGTGAGAATGATAGGTCTTTAAGCAGACAGTTACAAAACAAAATATTCAAGGTATGCCACAGACTAGGCGAAAATATTTGCAAAACACGTATCTGCTGAAGAATTTATATATAAGGAAATATTAAAACTCAACAATAAGAAAATGAACAACACAACTTTATAAGTGGGCCAAAGACCTACACAGATACCTTACCAAATGTTTTAGTCCTCTGGGGCTTCCATAACAAAATACCACAATCTGAGTGGCTGAAGCAACAGATAACTATTTTCTCATGGTTCTGTAGATTAGATTCCATGATCGAAGCATTAGCAAACCCAGTTTCTGGTAAGAGCTCTCTTCCCAACTTGTGAAGGCCACCTTCTTGTGTCCACACATGGCCTTTCGTCTGTACACGCACAGGGAAAGAGAGGGAGACTGAGTTCTCTGGAGTCACCTTATAAGGACACTAATCCTATCAGATCAAGGGCCCACTCTTCTAAGCTCATTTAACCTTAATTATTTTGCTAAGGGCCCTATATCCTAATATAATCGCATTGGGGTTTAGATTTTCAAAGATATGAATTTTGCAATGGGGGTGGGGGGCAATTCAGTCTATAACACCAGGGAAGATGTACAGATGGCTAACAGCATGTGGAAAGATTCTCATTATAAGATGTCATTGGGAATTACAAGTTAAAACAACAACGAGATGCGACTATACACCTAGAAGAATGGCGAAAATCCAAAACACTGACAACAGATGCTGTCAAGGATATGGAGCATCAGGAACTGATGCCGGTAGGAATTTATTGCTAATGGGAATGCAAACCGGTACAGTCGCTTTATAAAGTAGTTTGGAAGTTTCTTACAAAGCTAACCATAGCCTTACCATATGATCCAGCAATCAGACTGGTATTTACCCAAATGACTTGAAAACATATGTCCACAAAAAAACCCTACACATTAATGTTTACGGCAGCTTTATTCATAATTGCTAAATCTTGGGGGAAACCAAGATGTCCTTTGATAGGTAAATGGATAAACAAAGTATGACATATCCATATAATGAAATACTATTCAGAGATTTTAAGATTTAAAAAAAATGAGCCATAGAGTAATGAAAAGACATGGAGAAAACTTAAACACGTATTGCTAAGCAAAAGCACCTAGTCTGAAAATATTATATACTCTATAATTCCAATTAGATGACATTGTGAATAAGACAAAACTATAGAGATAGTAAATCGAACAATGATTGCCAGGATTTGGGGAGGAGAGAGGGATGAATAGGTGGAGCCCAGGGGATTTTTACTGCAGTAAAATTATTTTATATGAAACTGGAAGGGTGGACACAGGACATTATACATTTGTCAAAACTCATAACATATAACATGTCAAAACTCATAACAATAACTCATATTGTATAACATAAAGAGTAAACCCTAGTATAAACTGTGGACATTAGCTGATAATAACATGCTAATACTTGCTCATCAGTTGCAATAAATGTACCACACTGATGCAAAGTGTCAGTTAAAAATAGATTTCTCAGTGGTGGAATCCAAGTGGTGGGCATGCGTGTGCACACTGTAAAATACTTTCAGCTTTGTTGCATGCTTGAAAATTTTCATAATAATATGTTGGGGAAAAATTTAAAAATTGAGGTATGTGCCTTAGGGTTCAAGATGCTTTTCAGTATAAGAAAGGGGTACCCAGGCATTGCCCTTGACCTGGGGCTTAGAGGCAAGGAGGGAGCTCTCGCGAGGTTAAAAGGAGAGAATAAAATAATCCAAGGAGAGGGAAGAGCTTCAGTCACAACAGGAAGACACAGAAGGACACAGTGTGTTTGTGGAACTACACCCACGTACAGGTGGGGAGTGTTAGGAGCTAGGTGAAGAGATAAGAGGAATCCAGTAATGAAGGCTCACCCAGTAAGCCTTGCATAGGTCAGACTCACTAAGTCTTCATCAGGTAGGAGTTAACGAGCCAAGAATTCTGTTATTTGACAAAAACCCATTGAGCGTTATGGAGACAGACCACAGGCCCTATGTCTCTGCCCTATGTGATCGCCTTCCCTTGAATGTGGGCAGGACTCTGACTTGCTTCTAACTAGTAGACTGTGGCCAGGATTAACGGGGTGTCACCTACATGATTATGTTAATATATAACAGCATTTTCTCTCTCTCTCTCTCTTTCTCTCTTTCTTTCTCTCTCTCTCTCTCTTGCATGCACCAGAGAGATTCTCTCTGCTGGTTTGGTGAGGTAGCAGGCGTGCTGAGCAGGCCCAGGTGTTGGTAGCCTCTATGACCAAGGACAGTCTGAGGACCTGAGAGCAGCTTTCAGCTGACAGCAAGCAAAAAGCCAGGCCCTGTACCACATAAACACGAGGAAATGAATTCTGCCAACAACCTGAATAAGTGCCGGAGCAGATTCTGCCCTTGCAGCCTTGTTAGACTCTAAGGAGGGGACCCAATTAAGTTCTGCCTGGACTCTTGATCCATGGAAACTGTGAGATGATAAATGTATACTGTTTGAAGCCACTAAATTTGTGGTGATGCTTTTACACAGCAATAGAAAACTAATACAAATGCACACTGTGTGCTGGCACTTAATTAGATATTGATGATTTCGTGGTAAGGGAGATGAGATTCTTGTTCTCAGACATCCTAAAGTCTCATGAAGAAGACATGTCACACAAGTTACCATGATGAATGTCACAATGTGGGAGGTAAAGAAACGTGCAGGAGGGGCCCTAACATAAGGGCCAGAAGACCTCCTTGAGCCTTGAAGGATGAGTAGAATTGAGGAGAGAGGCCTGCAAGGAGACGCCAACAGGAGGATCCTATGGAACAGACCTTTCAAGAGTTGTCACGTAAGAACTGCCTGCCAAGGAGGGGGAGGCAACCAGCAAGTGGCTCGAGGCAGTGTCCCCGAGCTCTGTTTTTAGATGATCCAGGTGAGATATGCTTAAACGATGACAGGAAGAAGCAATAGATAGGGAAACTGGAAATACAAGGAAGTAGAGAGAAGCAATAGAGCAAGTCCATGAGGAAGTCAGGGGCGTGGGGTCCATGTCACTGTGTCACAAGTGGATGTAGAGCCCTCTTTTCCACTGTAGCAGAAACAGTGAATAGAAAAAAAGGAAGGAGAAAAAAATAGATGTTTCCAAGTTTGGCGATGGCAGATTGAGCAGAGTGGCTTGCTAGTTTCAACCTCCCTCTACTCCTAAGCCAGTGGTCATCAGCCGGAAGTGAGCACTGAAAGTGTGAGGAGAGAGGAGGGGGTTTGAAATAGCTACTGTGGAGAATTACACAGACCACCGACTTGGATGGCGTGGGATTGTCAGTAAGTGCTGAAGACACAAACCGAGAATTACAAGAAGTGATCAGCTGGGCGCTTTATATAAAAACTCTGGCACAAGTACAGATGTGATTCATTAACAGGGCAGGGACTTGGAGACAGGAAGGGGCACGAGCATGTGGCTGCAAGACCAGCAAACACGGGGCCTGCGGTGTGGATGGGGCCGCAGATTACTGGGAATCGAGGCACATTTGAATTACACGGCCTCAGCGTCTGGTTTTGAGAACAGAGACAATTTTTGCATATGGGTCAGAATAAGCTGCAGGTTTTAGCCACAGCCAAGCTCTGTTTTTATTTTATTTATTTTTAAATTTATTTTTGCTTTAGGAGAAAATACATCCAGGCTCAGAGTATATCAATGTCCAAAAACCAATCCAGCTCTGCAGCCTTTACAGATACCCTGGATTCACTGCATCTCACATGGGATGTCCCCAAACCTCCTCACGCCTTCCTCAGCCAGTTTCTATCCCCATCTCACTGGTTCTGTCTGTCCATCTATGCTTTTTTTAAAAGAAGCTCCCCACATCATATTGACCCTCTCCTACATGTTGCTCCATGGTCCCTCATATATCATTCAAACCCCCAACTTGTGGGTCACTCAGAGTCCTCTTAACTGTCTTTGTTTTTCAGTGTCTTGGACAGTGGGTCTGGGGCTGCACAGCTGTTCCCAGTAGCAGAGAGCCCTCCCAAAGCCTGCAGCTAACCCGTCAGTGGGGGACTCCTACTTCTCAGTTACTCCCCAGATAGCCTCTGAGCCCCAGATCCTTGCCTCCAGCTGCCTGCTAGAAATCACCACCTGCACGTCCTTCCAGGATCACAGGCCACACCTCTCCTCGTTGCCTGGCACACAAATGCACTGATTATCCTCGGATTCTGTTACAATCCCTGTCTACCCAGTTGTCCGAGTCAGAAACTTTGGAGTTATCCATGACACCTCCCTTTCTTTTTCTTCCCACAGGTGGTAGGTCCAGATCTTACAGAGGTTGCTTCTTTAGCATCTCTCAATTCAGAAATCTGACGATGTTGTGTTTACTAGGAAGGCTTTGGCGACACCACCTCCAATGCCTAAGAGATCATCTGGATTCCTTTCTAGAGCAGGGCAGGCCCTGCATCACCCTGAGTTTGGCTACCTGTATGACACTCATTTTTTGTTACATTCTTTCTCCTCTACAAATTGTTTTCTGCCCTCCAGTATTACTTATTTACATATATTCTCCAGAACATGCCACACTGTTATAAGCCTTTTTTGCCTCTTAGTAAACTATGCCTTCAGTTTTACAGTCTCCTCCCGTGACTCATCTGCCTCTTTGGTGATACCTGTCCTGACTCCACCACCCAGAGTGTTTTATTAATATCTTATTCTATCATGGAGCTTCTTGCTCATCTCTGTTGTTGCAGGTATTATAGTTGGATACCTGATGGCAAAGGTCATGTCCTACTCACTCACATGTCCCTAGCAAATGCAGTGCCTCCTAAGCAGCTGGAAGTTCAATAATTTTTGAATGAATGAATAAAGGAACGAATGCATGGTGGGGATGTTGCTAAATTCCTTGTCATTTTCAAAGTTTGCATGGTAGAGAGAGCAGGCACCATGGCATGGGTGCTTAGTGGCTTTGTTTTTATTGGATCCTTTCTCTTTGGATTTTGTTGAAGAATAAGAAAGATGAAGACCGCTGTGCATCCTGTGTAGAAATGATGCAGAGAGATGGCACTGAGGGCACGGGGGACAGAGGTGCCTCAGTGGGTGTCCATGATCTGTAGGATCCATCTTCCATAGCGGTGAACATTTGTGAAGAATCCTTCACTTCCCAGGGTGACACTTCCTTTTGCCCAGGACAAGATTCCATGTAACCTGCCACCGCAGATGGCTGGAGCGGCTGAAACTTCCTTTTAGAGAGACGGAACAGGAGGTCAATGAGGCTTTGTCCTCATGGAACAAGAGTAAATCCCAAGAAGTGGCACATGACAGTAGCAAAACCATCTAAGGGAGTGGACTTATTTTTCTTGAGAGGTGATAACTCTCTCTTCACATCTACATAAGTCTCACCTCTCTGGGTTCAAGCTTCACCCAACCTGAGTGCAAGCAGGAATAGGACAGACGCTTCTACCCCAAATCTCTCCCGCTGTAACAGTGGGGAAGGAAAGTATTTACAAACCCAGAGATGAGCAGGGAGGGGGAAGGGACTTCAGTTCTCTGCTCCTCTCTTTAGGGAGGACTTTTTGGGTGAGTGCCCTTTGATTCTCCACTGTCACCCCTCTCACCCACGTGCCCCATGCTGTCCTCCTGGATGGAGGAGAGAGATACCTTATGTTTAGACATGGTGCTTAGAGGTTGTCCCACACACAGGATGGTCAGTGCCAGTATATTCTGGAGCCTATCCTGGCAGTCGTGAAAGGGAAGAGAATATTGCTTTATCCATGTCAGGATGTCAGGGTCACTGACTGTGGGAAAGAGAAGACAATTAAACTTCAGAGTTACTCTCCTTATCACAAGGGCTCTTGTGACCAACTTCTGTTGTGTAAATAAATTAATTTCTGAGAATATTCAGCCCGGGTAGCAGCTGACATTCCATCCTTCTTGGGGTTCCTAGTTCAGTAATCTCTACTGAACGTGGAGAAGTGGGTTCACAAATCCTCTTCCGTGAGGCATCCAATCTACCGTTCTTTCTGTATTATGCATAATTGATGAAACCTTGAAAAAACTGTGAGAAAATTATGACTGACCACAAGGAGAAAGAGACAGTAACAAAACCATTGTCTCGAGAACAATGCCCCCACCGCTTTTGAACATCTACTTTGTCCTCATTGCATTTAATCATAAAGGCAGAAACTATTCTTAGCATGTATAAAACTGCTTTTTAAATTAGACTATTTATAAATGGATTATTTATGAGTGTTTGTATGTGTGTGTATGTATATATATATTTTACCCTAAGAGGTCATATTTTCACCTCCATTTTAGTGATTGTTATTATACTATCAATTTCAGGATGCAGGAACTCTAACCAAGGTATTATGTAATTTTAAACTCTGGTAAAGAGTAGCAAGGAGGAAGAAAACAAAAAATTGGCCAGGCCGGGCGTGGTGGCTCACACCTGTAATCCCAGCACTCTGGGAGGCCGAAGCGGGAGGATCGCTTGAGGTCAGGAGTTTGAGACCAGCCTGAGCAAGAGCGAGACCCCGTCTCTACTAAAAATAGAAAGAAATTAGCTGGACAACTAAAAATATATAGAAAAAACTAGCCAGGCATGGTGGCGCATGCCTGTAGTCCCAGCTACTCGGGAGGCTGAGGCAGAAGGATTGCTTGAGCCCAGGAGTTTGAGGTTGCTGTGAGTTAGGCTGACGCCATGACACTCTAGCCCGGGCAACAGAGTGAGATTTTGTCTCAAAAAAAAAAAAAAAAACAAATACAAAAAATTGACCAGAGATTGCTCAAGCTAATATAAAATATGTGTAACAAGCTAGGATAAAGTAACTGGTTACGTGAAATAATGAATTCCTAATAAATTGGTAGCCCTGCACCAGAGAGCTTGCAGAGGTATAGTTTGCCACTATGATTCTGACATGCAGAGCCTATACAATAAAACCTTTGTATAGTTTTATTTTGTTTTCAAAGGGTATGTAATTAATTACTTTTGTAAAGTATGATGCAGTTACTTTGAATAAGACTTATAAAGTCAAGGACAAAAATCGTACAAGTTGAAATTTGTTCAGGAAATATATTCACTTAGATGTCCAGGTACTTTGCTTCTAAACTGAAAATTGAAGTTGCAAAGTACTGAGAGAATATAAAAGTGTATGCTTTTTATTTGATTTTATAAAACAGATCGATTTTAAAAGTTCCCTTTTTAAATTTGTTTTTACAGAACAGATTGTTCTGTAGCCACCAGAGAAGGATTTAACCCTGATTAATAGATCCAGGACCACGCGCCTGAGTGAACACAGCTTTCCGCAAGCCAATCAATCAATGTCAGCTGTCACTTCTTAAATCAGCCAATCAGGGACAGATATTCTCCTATAAACACATCTCAGAGCACCAACCAATCAACAACAAGCTCACTGAAGATTTGAATAGATCCATCCCATGCCCATGATGTAACCCTTATACCTCAGAAAGGTTTCCAATCCCTCATCTCCAGGCTTCCCACAAACCCCACATACTAATCAGTACTCTGCTCTGCTTGGCAGGACTATGCCTGGTCAGTATTGCTCTGCCTTGTATAACAAGCAGTAGATTTAGCTTTATCATTTTATTTCAGATATCAAGGGGTGGTATCCTCATCCTTCGACAATACCTAAAGAGAGCATTGCAGTTATTAACAGCTGCATGAAGTAACAGCCAACAGGAACAAACAAATGCATTAGAAAGCAGCTTTCTTCATAAAGCACCCTTGATGAGACAGGTTCCCATGGAGACCAGGTCTCTCTGCTCATCCCAGTTACAGCTCTCGGGGGAGAAGGACATGTGCCTACAACATGGGCTGTGATTATCTTCCCCACAATGCATATCAAGCCAAAGAGAGACCAACAGTATGTCATAATAATCCATTTCCCTACGGACACTCAAGTCTCCACCTCTGATCTGAGCAGGAACTCTCGGGTGTAGCAGTACTATGAGTAGCCCTCGCTGCAGGGAAACAGCTCTGGTGACAGGACGGGTGGTTCACTCAACCATCCTCTTGTCTCCCAGGATCCACTAGAAAGAATGGATCACCATGTCTTTGCACATGTGTTGGCTTCTCTGCGGCAGCAGTGGGAAGCCTCCTCTGTTACCTCACTACATCACATTTTGTTTTTATTTTTCCCACTTCTCTTTTATTAATTGCATGGTGGGTATTCAACAACTGTCAATGAGCAGGCCACCCTCCTGCTTGATGCCTTGGTACTGTCTTTGTGCGTATCTTAGACTCCTATTTTCCCACCTTTATTTCAATTCAGTTCCCTGGATCTGGTCTGGAATATTCCAGAGAGACAACAATTTCTGCCTGCTCCATTTGGTAATGTCATAGTAGCTGTCCTGTATCAGTCTCTTTCAATCTTATCTTTGACCTGCAGTCATGGTAGTATGAGGTCCTGGCTCTTCCCTCTAATGTCGGGGAACCATACCTCATACCACCTATTTTGTCAAGTACATCCCACCACATTTTTTCCAAATTCCAACCTGTTCAGGATAAAGAACTCAGGGTCAAATACTTACGGTTTTTATATTCATTCCAGGTCCAGGTTGGGATAAAGCAGGACTCATTAAACGCTATGGGTTCCAAGGCTATGGCTATAGTTCCCACAACTTTGTTGACTGTAGCAGGCTCGGATAGTTTGATCATCATCAGGTCATTTTCCAGAGTTTGTGCGTCAAAGTTAGGGTGGGGCACAGTCAATGAGTAATTTCGTATCTGCTCCTTCTTATTTTTGGCGCTGGGTTGATAAACTCCCAGTCGGATTTTAACACTTCGGAAGAAAGAGGGCAGGAAGATGAGAAAGAAGAGAGTTATAGAACATCAGTCTACAAGAAATGTTCCAGGCCACCTTCTCCAATCATCTTAATTTTATTTCTTAACCTGAGAAGTAAAGTGGCCTGCTCTTGTCTGAAAAATAATAAACATAGTTTACAAGATTGTTGTATTAGAGACATGCATTGGTAAAACCTGACATGGTGTCTGGCACCTAAAACACATCAGTAGAGTCTAGTTATTATTATTAAGATTCAGATCATCTGAACTAGCAGGTACTAGAGATGGCACTGCCATCCGTTGTTCCAGAGCTCCTTGTCTATACTACACTGCCTCAAGCAACCCTTGAGCAAGCATGTAGTGCTCACGGTTTCTGAGTATTCCTGAGCCTGTTGCAGCTCTTCTCAGGCCCGTAGCATTTGTATTTGCCACGTGTTGCCTACGTTGATCTTAGACTTGAAAGACTGTTAGTCGTCTGCCAGGACTCCCAGTTACCATTTTGCATTATATTCCCTGGACAAATTCAGACCCACCCACCCGCCTCCATCGCCAGGAGTCCAGGCATGTAAGATTTACAAGAGCTATTTCCTGCCAAAAGCAGTGCATGTGTTAGATGTGAATGAGAGAAAGAATATCTGATTTTCCAAGTCCTATTCTGAAAGGACTTGAACAGTCTTTATCTCCTATATATACCCATATTGCACAGAGCAGGGGTTCAATCGTGTTGAACTGAACTGTTTTGAACAACCAGATGGCTGAGAGTTCCGAGTCTGATATGACCCTTGTATGCGCCTTAAACTGTGAGCGGGTCTTAGTCACACAGCACAGTCTCACACACAGCAGAAACCCTGAGATTTGCAAGGGACGGCTTTACATTGTACAGTGTCTCTTTATTTCTCTTTATCCTTCTACAGTTACCCGCATGACAAGGCTTTTACCTAACTCTTCAACCTCATCCTAGGATTATCCCCCTACTCAGCCAACACTGATTTCCCAGTTTGCCAAATACCCTAAAATCTTTGCTACTTCAGGGACCATCTGAATATCGTTCCCTCGGCCTGGAGTGTCCCCCAGGCTGTCTTCATTTAGCTGTTTCCTTCTCTTCCCGTTGGTCTCACCTCTTAAGAGGATAAACATGACCACCATAACTAAAGTAGATCTTGTTTCTCCCCCGTATGTTACAGCTTGCCGCTCTTTTTGTGCTTTACTTTTAGCCATTTATTTGCTTTGGCTTACTCCTTCTACCCGAATATAAGCTCCGTGGTGAAAAACTTTTTTACCACCTTGTCACCTCGCCGTTTTCTCAGTGTATTAAGCAGCCCTTCCTTTATAGTAAATGTTTAAATACGTATTGACGAATGAATATTATTTACTCCCCATGAGAGTCTTGTGACATCTTCCTATTGGTCTCCTCTTATACTGCCCGAACGTGTATTCTATTCCCCATTTGGAAGAAGATTCTCTCTTTTCCTGAGCCTTCTAATTTCCTTAAAAACTTGCTGGATGCTTCACCAGACCTGCTTTCATTCGAATAGACCCGTCCCAGCTCCCAAGAGCAAAGGTAGACTTACGGTGGGGGGCAGTGAGCGGCTGTCAGTACCCACTTGGGGTGAATGAGAGACCCCACGCAGGGTTCTGGGCTGGACTGCAGATAGACCATATATGGAATATTAAAATCTTCTTCCAATTCCAAGTTATCTTTAGGAATTTTGGAAAATTTGGACAGCAGGGCCCCTGGAAGAATGAAGAGATCATAGGTGGAAGGAGAGACAGAGATTGAGAGGCTAGAACTGGCCGGTGTAGTTTTCTTTAACCTAAGGTTTTCAAAGATACTATTGATGTCTTCCACTTATTTTTAATGTTTTTTAAAACTAGAGGAAATCACGCGTGTAACCTAAGCTATATGCAGTAAGAGAACTGACATATATCTTTGCTGAGATGGAATTACAGTAAAGTTCTGTGAAACTAATACATGGGCTGATCTCACGCCGATCAGAAACACCGAATGGCAGAGCTATTAAATATATGTTACAAAAATGAAAAAGATAAATGACCATTTTAAAAACATTCTTTTTTAAAATGAACTTTTGCCAAGAATAGGGATAAAAAGTTAAATACTGCCTGACTTTGGTGGTGCAGGGCGTGGAAAAGCTTGGACCTTCCAGAGCCCTGACCAGCCCACCCTCCCTTCCCGGCCCCCGTCCTCTAACGTTCACCTGTATGGGGAAGGGGAGGTGGCTGTGCAGGAAAAGTGGCGACCTAGGAAATCACGCGCTCGGGAGCTTGATGAGAGGGTCGCGGGAAAGGGCAGGGCATTGGTCGTGAGTGGGCCCTGGCAGGTTCACAGACCTCAGAGGGGCTCAGAGATCACGTGGGCAGGATAAGACGCGCATCGGGAGTGGCTGCTTTTGTTTCCTTCACAGTTAATTTTCTAAACTCCCTTCACTTCCCATGCCCTTAGCTGTGGCTGGCTACTTCTCTTTCCAAGTCTTCATACACTGCCCTGGTTCCCACCCTAGACAGAGACAAGGCCCCCAACTCTCACCGGCTACGCTCACGAGAGCGAAGATGAGGTAGCCCCTCATGGCAGGCTGTGACCTCGCCAGCCGCAGACAAGTTGATCAAGCTGTGAACTGTCCCAATCTTTAGTCCAAGTGTCCTTGGCAATAGCAGCTGCGGGAGAAACACTAATTGTAGAGTGAGGAGAGACAAGAGGATTCTTAGAGCAGCCTTCAAACTAGGCCTTATCAAGACTCAGTTATGTCAGTTACGTAAGACATCAGTGGGATCTGTCTCTGATGTGACTGAAAGAGGGATAGAAACAGACCAAGCCAAGGTCCTGGTGCCTCTTCTCTGATCCTACAAGTCTCCCCAGGAGCCTTTATGTACCTGCTGGCATTTCTCTCCCTTCTTTGTGACATAGGCTTTCTTTGTTGTCTCCGCCTCCCCCTGTGACTTAAGCCTCACTCCCTGCCCTCCCCTACCATCTCCCTTCTTCCAAAGAGTCCCTCTGCTAGCCCCAGATACTCACAGAACATTGGGGTATGAAATGCATTTAATAAATCCTGCTTTTTTTTTTAATCTTATTCATTTTAATGATGAGGAAGTTGTGATCCTCTTGGAAGTTAGTGGCAAAGTCAGCACTCAGAACTGAGTCTCTAGATTCCCTGTGACAAAGTTAAACTTTACCTGAGCTCTGTACTTCCAGAAAACAGCCATGGTTAAGAAATTCCACCTCCCTTTTGTGTTCTGGGCTATGAATTACCACCAAGAACCACCCTTCCTGTGTGATTTAGGACTCTCTGCCCACTCTTTCTCATGACTCCTGGCAGACTTTGGATGGCTCCCCTGTTTACCGGTGACAGCTTGAACACAGACCTTTCCTCTTTTGCCCGCACCTGCCGACAGGACCAGACGTGGACCCTCCAACTCCCCATTCTTTGTTTCATGGATGATTAGAATTAGAACAGTTTGTCTCCTTGAAACTAGCTACACTCAGAAATAAACATTTCCTATTTAGTCAACTGACTGAGACTCCCCTCCATTTCAAAACAACCCCAACTGTAAATCTCCCCACGTATAACTTGTCTATTCCTCCCTATAAAAGTCTAGGGAAAAACCACCCTGCCAAGATACTACAATCTTCAGATCTGAGATGCCCTCCTATTGGAATGATCTGAATTAAAACTAACTTCTTACTAGTTTGATTTTTGTCTTTTGCACCCGTTACTCTTTCCAGATCTACCACATTCTTTTTTTATAAGTTAACCTTACATTTTAACTTCCTGACTTTGGCCAAGAAATAGTCACTAAATAGCGTTCAATCCCACATTTTATAAAGAGCAGATTGAACAAATGCAAAACATACAGAACTGAACTGGCCATTGTCAGAGTAACTAAAGAGCTGATCAGTTATAGAAGTCCAAAACAATAACATTCCTCTATCTGTAAAAAATATATGCAAACTTAGTTCTTCTAAAATTTAATTATTAACTTAAAACATGTCATCTAGATGTTCCCTAGTCCTCTAAATTTCTGGGGTTAACATTTCTTTAGTATCCAAAATTTTAAAAATATTAATAATTATAATAATAAAGTCAGCACTTATTGAGATTTTATCACATATTAAACACTATGTTATACGTCCTCTATGTGTATCCCAGTTTATCCTTCATAACAGATCTATAAGTTAAATATCATTATTATTCTCTTTCTACTAATAAGAAAGCTGAAGCTCTTTAAGATTAAAAATCTTGCTCACAATCACAAAGCTTGAAACCCTCAACCCACGACATTTCCGGAAGTCGTCCAAAGATTTACCTGGTAGAAATGGAACTTATTTCTGTTAGTTTCTTTAGTCTGCTTTGTCCCAGCACTCAAAAACAGCTACATCCGCTTCATGTCTCAATTCACCACTAAGCCAACACCGGGGTGCACCCCAGGCCAGTGTTGAAACTCACATAGCCATCATGTTGATTCATTCTCCAAACCAGATTCAACACTAAAACACAGTAGCAAAAGTAAAAGTTGTTCTGGACATTCCACAGGATACTGAAGAAGAGAATTTGTGTCGTATACTGTACAGTAGAATTTTATAAAGATCTATCTTTTTAAAAATTTTTTTCTGGTTTTTTTTTTTTTTTTTTTTTTTTTGAGACAAAATCTTGCTCTGTTGCCAGGGCTAGAGTGCTGTGGCATCAGCCTTGCTCACAGAAACCTCAAACTCCTGAGCTCAAGCGATCCTCCTGCCTCGGCCTCCCAAGTAGCTGAGATTACAGGCATGCGCCACCATGCCCAGATGATTTTTTCTATTTTTGGTAGAGACGGGGTCTCGCTCTTGCTCAGGCTAGTCTCCAACTCCTGAGCTCAAGCGATCCTCCTGCCTCGGCCTCCCAGAGTCCTGGGATTACAGGCGTGAGCCACCACCTGGCCTATCTTAGTTCTTTTTCAAAATTCTTCCTTAGGCTTATCCTACCTTACTTCTTCTCTTGCTCTACTTCTGTAATCCCTCTCTCTCTCTCTCTCTCTCTGCCCCCCCCCACCCCTTTGAGGATTATTGTCCTCACCAATTAGATCTGCCCTTCTCAGTTTGCCCATCTCACTCAGTGAAACAAAAGCAGTTAGCTGTCCCTGGGGAGGGTGTAACTCTCCCATCACAAGTGGCTGATGAAGGTATTGATTGAACAAAAATGTAAACGGTTTAGGTTGAAGGAAGGGGGTTAAATTCCACAGCTAACAACAACAACAAAAAGAAACCTTTAAAAATATTATGTCTTTTTCCAAATGAAATGAGGGAGAGTTTTTCTTTTTTTAATAACACACGTAAAACGGATGTAAAAACAGGGAGACCATGTTAAGCTACACTGAAGACAATTTGTTGTTCCTACAAATGGCACTAAGTGGCACTTTCCCTTTTGAGGGCTAAGTAACCCCATTAGTTAAACAGGAATAAGAAATGAAAAGGATTTGGGGGGATTAGGGAGAGAGTTTTTGATTTAAAAACTGCAATTTTTGAGTTCAAAGAGTTGATCATCCAAAATGGAAAATGTGAAGTCGAAGTGGGGAAGCCCCAAAAGAAACTTCTACGACAGTGCAACCAGCAGGCGTAAGGTCGGAGCAGGTGTCTTTCTTTCCGTGGGAGCTCTTCTTGTGAAAGAAGATGCAGGAAAAGCTCTTGTGGAAGAGGCAGTTGTGTGGAGAGGAAGTTTAGGGGCTCTGGAGGAGTTTCTCAGAAATCCGCACAAGCTTTTCCTTTCGTGTGTGACAGAAAATGCGGTGGGATGACGAGGGGAGCCTCTGACACACCACGACAGAAGTCCTCTGACTCCCAGGACAACATGATCTTTCCTTCGCTTTTATAATCCTTTTTTAAAAATATAGATATAGTGCATGGGTGTTACGAAAAATTACCGCAATGCAAAATTATGTCAATCATGAAATTTCCCCTTATAAATGAAGACAAAACAAACCTTTCATGAGCTCATCAGATCATATGGCTTTATTTCCTATTTGGAAAACAGAGTCTTCTTACTGCTATCAGATCTTTGAGTTGGAGAGAAGCTGGCCTGGGAAGACACCTGTGGTCTTAGACTGGTCTCTGCCATGGGTCCCTACCAGTCCGATAAAAGTCAGAAACAGAGCTGGTAAAAGCTAAGAACACTGACCACAGAAATGGGGGTGGCCAGTTGAAAAGGCAACATGGATTACTCATATGGACATGTCTTTAATAATAAGCTCTGTCAACTAACTAAGGTTTCATATGTGAACTGTGTATATAAAACCACAGTGGAACTTTGAGATAATGTTAGAGGACATATATAACTATCAGATTAGTTTTGATGAAAGAATTTTTGTCTCACGGTGAGAAGATGAGATCAGTTAGTGAGGATGAAATGAGTTGATTTATTCTGTAGGAGTTGGGAAGTTATTTAAAAAATGGAGAAACAAAGGGATCGTTGAAAACTATGATTCTCTCAAGATGTCTGGAAATCCTTTAGCTTATAGAAATAGAAAGTGATTAGACTGAGCTATTCAGAACAAATGAATATCTCTAAGAATAAAAAATTTTGTGTTTGTATTCCTTTAACAAATTGACATTCTTAATTGACTTTGAAAAGTAAGACTAAAGTAATACTAAGATAGTAAATACTTTTATTTTTCAAAGTCCTTTTAAAATTTGATTTCCATACTAAGGATGCTTGCCATAAAAGATAAATTATGAGAATGGCTTGCAATAAAAGAATTAATTAAATAAGATTTTTAGGGGAAGAGAGGCTTGTATTTGTCTTATTAAAGCAAATTTTCTTAGATAAATTGACCCTGAGCACATGTTGAAGTTCATTGCTTGTTAACAAGAGAACTAATAACTGAATTACGGAATGTACCAATCCAAAGTAAAGTCACTTCTAACCAGCTTATAGATCCTATATGAATATATATACATATTTTTTTTTACAGAAGTAGCTGAGCTTCTAATGCAGATATTGCTTTCTTTTACACAGTATAAAAGTCATAACCATGGAGTTGACAGTTGACAGTTATCTTCTCAGTTTCCATAAGCAAAAGATAAATAAATTTATCTGTCACTATGATTAGATATAACAAGCCAAAAAGTCTTGTCTCTATGCAGCTATCTCTAACATCAGATTGTGATCTCTTTATATTTCCTTATTTTTGCTACAGAGATGGGGAGTCTACTGAATCATGAATTGGGAATTTATTTACAGTAAATATATTTCTGTGAGAAATATCTCCTCTGACCCTTCCAAGTGCCTTTGTATTTTAAACTATGGTATGTTTTCATAGGTCTTTTGATGTTTTTCTTTGATTATATTTTACAAACAGATCTATGCTTCCCAATTATCCATCCTTTATTCACCTTGCTTTTCTTGTGTCATATGCATTTATCAGCATTATTATAGAATCTTTATTGACTTATTGTCTGTTTATAAAACAGATTGTATAAACCATGGAGGAAGGATATTGGCTATTTTTTTCACTGCTTTAGTGCATAAAACAGAGCCAGGAATACAATAGGCTCTCAATAAGTATTTGCTGAATAAGTGATTGGGTAGATCAATAGAATAGTTGTATTGTCTCTACTGAAGTATATACCATATTTATTTAATCAGTCCTCTATTCATGTTTATTTGAGTTGTTTCTGATTTTTTGGGGTTATATAGGCAATGCATCAAATAAACATATTGATTACTTTAGTGGAGATTGTGCTTACCTTTTTAGCATCTATTCCTCCTTCTCTTGATAACTAACCTTATTAATTCAGCTAACCAAACATGTATAAAGTAGGTCATGTTTATTGCAGAATAAAAAGTCCATCCTTCACTCTGATGGCATGCCACATAATTTAATTATAAACTAATAAGCATAATCCCATATGATTAATGGTTCATGAGTGTGGAAGTGAACACATTAAGAAGACATTCTTATATATCTGCTGTGAGCTTTTGTGACAGAGCCTTCAATTCTTCTGGGAAAAGCTTTCTTTATCTCCCTCCCTAGATACAGACAAGGGAGAACATAGCTCTGAGAACGTTTTATGATCACAAGGCTTTTTCCTTAGATTAAAGATGACAGTAATGAAGACAGAAAATAGAGGCAGAAATAAATTGGGTCCTTGATAACATTTTTGAATTGCTGAATGAAACTATCCTCGAAGACTTCCCTACTCCTAAGCTTTCGTTTGTGCGTTTTTAAAGACATTATGAGTTGGATATTCTGTTCCTTGCAACTAAATGACTCCTAAGAGATGTGTTCACATTTATACATTTTTTGTATTGAAATGCATATTTCAATCAGGTAAACTCTTTAGAGTTAAGTTGCTGGGTAAAAGGGCAAACAGAATTTACATATTAATATAAATTTACAAATTGTGAAGAGTTAGTCTGAAAATGACAAGAAGATTGACAAAGGGGCTTTTGGATGACATAAAAAATAAAACATATGAAAAAATGCTCAACATCTCTAATCACCAGGAAAATGCAAATAAAAATCACAATGAGATATCACTAACTCCAGTGAAAATGGCTTTTATCAAAAAGTCCCAAAACAACAAATGTTGGCGTCGATGCAGAGAAATAGGAACACTCAGACACTGTTGGTGGGACTACAAATTAGTACAATCTCTATGGAAAGTAATATGGAGATACCTCAAAGAGATACAAGTAGATCTACGATTTGATCCAGCAATCCCACTAGTGGGTATTTACCCAAAGGAAAAAAAGACAATCTATAAAAAAGACATCTGCACTTGAACATTTATAGCAGCACAATTTGCAATTGCAAAGATATGGAAACAACAAAAGTGCCCATCAATCCATGAGTGGATTAATAAAATATGGTACATCTGTCTTGGAAAACATGAAAGCTCTTGGAGAACTGGAACATACAGGTAGGTGAAACCCTGGAAAATACAGGAAACCTGTGATTTTTAAATATTTCTGCATCTAATGGTTTCCCTTATCTAGTCTCACAGAGTTTCACATGGATTGAAGAAAAAGGCAGGGGAGCAGGCTGTTATAGCAGCAGCAATGCACTGGGAATAAGAACACCTCGAGTTTTATCTCGGCTTTACTAGGTACTATTTGAATGATTTTGGACAATTGATTTTGACTTTCTGCATTTTAGTGTCTTTATCTGTAATAACTTATGAATACATGTTCTACCATAAAAATGCATGATCAAATTTGTACTGTAGCCAAATCTTACAACAAAATTTATATGAGCTATTAATATAGTGCCTAATAATTATTTTATTTATAAAAAAAGTGGTGGTAACAGCCACCTCTAACCTTGTTCCCTTTTCTATTCTCATTATCTCATACAGAGTTTGGAATGTAGTAGGTGATCAGTATATTTATATTGATTAGATTGAATGAATGACTAAATGACCTTTCAAATTTTCTCAATATAATAGTACAACTCTATGTCCACCTTCTTATTTAGCAGCTAGTTTCTTGAGAAAGTTCGCCAATATGAAGCAAGGACCATTCTTGGACAGATGTGGTGCAGGACGAATGTTTTTATTTAGGTACTGTTTTCAGGCATAGAAGGAAGGCGAAGCTGTATAACAGGAGATGAGACATGAAGAGATAAAGGTGTCTAGTTGGCAGCGATGGTCTGCTGAATCCAACTCACGTAGTTGCAGACCTTGGTGTAGACACCAGGTTTACCTTTCAGAGCACAGCCATCGCCCCAGGAGACGACGCCCTGGAGTTGTCCATTGCAGACCACAGGGCCACCAGAGTCACCCTGAACAAGGGAGAAGAGACCATCAGAGCTCTTATTTATGCCCCAATGGGAGAATGGGGTGCAAGATGCTCCTCCACTGTGCTGGGGCCATTTTCCTAGGCTGATTATCCTCTAGTGAAGCACTTTCTCTTCCTCTGGAAATTCAGCCCTCAATTTATTTACACTATCCCCAATCTTTCTCCTCTCTTCTTCCAGCTTCTTCTTTTTCCTACTAGGCCAATTGGGCCAAGGAGAGGTGAGGACTGGAGAGTTTTAATGCTGCCCAACTAGCTCTGTTCCTTCGGCTAGGGTTTCCTGCCAAAATTTGCCTCCATAGAGGGTATCTGGATGTCCTGTTTGCACACCATCTTCGGAGTATCTTTTTACTCTTAACACTGGCCATGAATATCACAAAAATAAAATTTATAATTTGCCCCAAAGCTACCCCTCACCCCTCACAATCAATCCCAGGGACAGTTTTACATCCTCTGTGTGTCAGGAAAGAGGAGCTATGGTGGAAAAGAACGAGACTGAGCTGGATGGAGGAGGAGGAGCACAAAGACACTAACCTGGCAAGAGTCCTTTCCACCCTCCGTGAAGCCCACGCAGACCATATTGCTAGTAATCTGGCCTGGGTAGGAGTTGCGGCAGGTGCTGTCAGAGAGGATTGGAGCCTTCAGACACTGCAGGAGATCAGGGTAGTTGACTGTTGAGTGCAAGAATGCAAATGGAAGATTACCAACAGGGTTCCTGGAAATTCATTCTCGACATCTCTTTCTTCTTTCCCAGTGCTCCCACTCTTTCTCTCAATTTGCCAGTGATTTCTAATTTTGAAGGACAACTTTTTTCTATAAGGTTTTCCAAATAGTTCTAATCAATGAGTTGTTCTTTCTCTGACACTAGCACCATGACCACAAATCTTACACCTAGAGACTATTTGTCAAGTGGCTATATGCTTCCAGCAGTACCAAATTCCTTAGCCTCGGTTCTGTTTACCTCCTCAGTTTCTAGTTCTCTGCACATCACTAATCACACTTTAATTAATACTTTGACATCTTTATAACAGTTCATTTTCCATTGTGTCCTATGCATGGTCCCAGCAAGGGAATCTTCCTCTTTTCAATTCGTATATTCTGAGACTCCATATATCCAAAAAGTATTCTCTGGGAACCATACCTTGAGTGAGAATTTGGATCAACTGACCCTCAACATGTTTTTCACCTCTAATATCCTCAGATTTGGTACTTCAGTTCCAGGTGACACTTACCGCCATTGCTCAGGGTGTTGCCCCAGCCAGAGATGAGACACTGAGTACCAACAGATGCACAGGATTTTGGCAGAGAGACCGTAGACACTCGAGAGTTGATCTTGGCTTTTGAGCTCAGCTTAATTAGCATAATGTCATTATCCATGGTGGATTTATTGTATTTGGGGTGAGTGATGATCTTGGCAGCATTAATGAATTGCTCATTGCCCTCAGTGACTTCAATGTTGTGTTCTCCCAGACGCACCTGGATTCGGCTGGGTTAAAGGATAAAAGTTCTCTAAGTATCCAACTTGAGCTTCTTCCCTTTCTCCTGACCTCCTCATTCATGAGCATAAACACAGACACCATCCTCTTCAAGCATTCGCTCTCACAGGTAATTGAGCACGTAAGATAGCATTGTGCACTGTCACAGGTGGCACAGGTTAGAGTATTCCTTAGTTAAGTGTTCCTGCAAGTACAGACCCAGCCTGCCATCTTGTTAGAATAGTAAGGAATAGGAATGGGAACTCAATGACCCCAGTGAAACAGCTCCAGATTAAAAGGGAATTGGTGGAGATTGAGCAGCACCTGTCATTTTCTACTGGCTGTGATCACCATTTCTCATAGGGAGGTGAGGCAGGACTCAGAGATTTGGCAGAATATTAAGAGAATAGAATGAATCATGCTTATTTTTTATGTTGCATAGGACATTTTATGTATTTCATTACCTCTATATGCCATTTTTTTCTGGTTGAGATATAATGATTAGGACTGTGTTCTAATTCATGTCTTAAAGCTATCTCTCCAGATACTTCATCACTCACTATTTCCCTTCCATGCCTTTAGTGCTACCATTTGGGAAGACATCGGGGAACTCTAGAGGGTACCTCTCCATGCAAAAGTCCCTTGGTACATCATACAACGCTTGAGAGAATAAAGTGTCTCTTAAGATCTGAATGCCCCACCCCGCAAGCATAACTCCATACATTACCCTGATTGTGCTTTGGCAGGGCTAGAGGATAAGTTGATCTTAGAGCATATGAAGTGAGTATTGGTCACTTACGACTTGTAGCAGTGAGCCGCGGACACCACCCACTGGTCGCTGATGAGGGAGCCCCCACAGAAGTGGTAGCCTGAGTTCAGGGATGCCTGGTAGGGGACTGAATTCGCCTGACAGGTGTACCCCCCAACAATTTTGTCGTCATCATCATCGTCAGTGGTGGAAGCGACTGATAGGAATAAGTTGGAAACTATCTGTTAATCAGATCCATCTTGGAATTTCTACGCTACCATGAAGTTTTTGCAGATTAACCAGAGAAAAGCAGCTAATGTTCTTTTGTCTCACATAATTAGGAAATGGTGGTTTCAGGTACTTTTGGGAAAATTTATCATTCTATACTTTGAACATGTGCTCCACATATGCCATTATCAGCATATAATTTTTAATTTATGCTTTAAATTTGACAAATACATTCTTTTTTAATGTACCTTTCAGACACATACACATACACACACACTCACAAGGATCAGAGGCTCTTTACACAATAAATGCCATTACCTGAGGATATAAAGAACACTGAAGACCACTACCCAAGGATATAAAGAATAATTGTTACACAGAACCCTGCTCAGCAGTCATGCAATTAGGTGTGAAGGTTTGCAGAAATCATGCTGATGTTTGGTTGGTGGTTGGTGAGACATTGGTATGAGATAGATATCCCCAGGAGGTGACAGAAAGGAAGCTTTTAGAAGCCACCTGAGAATGTTCTGGCCTGCAAGGAAATGGACAGTATTGTCCTTTTGCACTCCCAATTTCTCTCTTTGGTTCTAGTCTAAAATATTTGTAAACATTTAGAACATTGTAAGATTTACCTCTCCAATGTTTCCTTTTATCCCAATTATCTTTCCAACATTTATCAATTTATTCAGCATTGTGAAGTCTGTCCCACTGATGTATTAAGATTTCTTGAAGCTCCGAAAGTTTGTGACTATGTTACAGGAGCCCTATTGTTCAAAAATTTTAAAATGATTTCAGGAAACAATTTTTCAGGTGTGTAGACAGTTGTATTGAATTTATAACTGCCCAATTTGGGAAAATTTAGTATTAAGTTTTAGTAGTATGAAATTTAATAGTGTAAAAGTAGAAATAGTCACTTCTCTATTTAATATTTTTCATGATTGAATGATATGTTATTGTACTTTACAGCATAGAGATTTCATTGGCAAAGATGTCATTAAAAAAAACACTGCCCATAGCTTTTATTCATGAGAAATGAAATATCTTTTCTGTTAAGATTCCTTGGCTTTAAATCACTCACCCTTTAGTATAGAAGAGACTCAGGCTCTGGCAACAACAGCCTCTTCAGCGAGCACAAGATTAATTCCAGTCATTAACTCCAAATTCTTAGAAAGTTCGAGATAAACGATTCCATAATGTGCCCTACCCTTTCCTTTTCTCTCTTTTTCTTAAATTCTACCTGGAAGTTGAGAGCAAGTTCTGCTTCTTTATGTCTTCTACCCTGATCATTCCTGCTCATTGTGATTTTCCTCCAGAAGTGATATTCAATTATTAACAAACATAAGTGCTATCCACTATTGCTTCAACATTTTAAGCTTCTCCAGTACAGAGACCAGATTTGACATTCATTGTTGTCTTCTAGAGTACAAAGTGCAAACTTAAATAGATAATAGATGGCTAATGATTCACTTATTCAAAGACTCACCAGCAACTCCCAGGAAAGCGAGGAAGATGACGGTCTTCATGGTTGCTCACTGGGGAATGGGAAGAAGGTTTTTCATCCACAGCTATTTATACCTCCAGATTTGTCATTAACACTCACGGCCACGGCTGCCAGAGAAGTGATTTCACTGGATACTTACAAATCTAAATTTAGAATTCAATTCTGTGACAGATAGAAGATAGCTCAGTATTAAACAGCAACATTTGTTCACTTTTCCAGAAGGTTATGGGAATGGAAGTAACAAACACACCTGGTGGGAACTGTTCTCCATAATAGGAAAGTAACATAGAATAAAATCACAGGACAGAGCTACAGGTGTCCTGATTCCCAGACAAAAGTCTTAGGTACTTGGTTGCCTCCACTGTAAACTTTTATCCACAGGACTATCTTGGTCCCTGCACCCTTATTGTTTACTCAACACAGGCTCTTTCACAATTATATATTAATACTTAGAATATCCCTGACATATAGTAAGCTTTAAATAAATGTAACTTATCATTCTTTTACTTTCCTCTTTCTCAGGGAAACAAGTTGTGCCTGGGAATAATAAAAAGTTAACATGGATATACAAGACCAGAGCTACCATAAGACAAAGTATAATACTTTGCCCATATTAATCTAGTAATTCTCATAACAACCATACAAGACACCTATTATGATCCCCACATTACCTATAGGAAAATTAAGGCACACAAAAGTATAGGAGAGTTGACCAAAATCTCACAGCAAGTGCATGGGTAGAATCAGGATTCCAACCCAGGAAATCTGGTTTCAGAGTCAGAAGGGGTTTTGCTTCTAAGACTATCTCCTTAACAAAGTGCCTTTCTGTTGCTATGCAACACTTCCCCCAGTCAGTTGACCACAATTTGGATACACAGATAATACAGAATTCTTGGGCAGTGATAACACAACTGAAATTTATAGAGTGCTTGCCATGTGTCAGGCACTGGGAGGGGTTTATATGCATCAACGCATTCAGTCCTCACAAACAGCACTGCAAGTGTTGTGCCACAATTTTCACCATTTTAGAGATGTGGAGGAGGAAGCTTAGAGAAGTCAAATGTTTTGCTCAAAGTTTCGTTGCTATTAAGTGGTCAATCCAGGGTCCAAACTCAAGCAGCCTCACTTTGAGGTCCACGGTCTATTTCAATTGTGATGCTATAAACATAATAAGGAAGAACAGTCTGAACTCCACCAAAGTAGGGCTAACTCCTCCAAGGATTATTGAGAATTCTGGAAAATCCAAAAAATGGGTTCCTGGAGCAGGAATTGTCAGAATTAATAGGGCAAGGCAGAAGTAGCAAGAGTGAGTGAATCTCAGTGAGCGGTAATCCCTGGCTAGCTAGAGCCAGAGTCTACACCCAAACAATATATCTGAAATAGCCTTCCAGGGTGTTATTTCTGCTTAAGCAAATTATTGCTCCTGAAGTAGTTTCTCTTTCTTTTACATTGGAAATTTTGCTGCTCTTAAGATGACTTACTCAAAGGCAGAGTTTCTCAACCTTGGCCCTACTGACATTTTGGGCCAGATAATTCTTTCTTGTGGACAACTGTCCTGTGCTTTGTAGAATGTTTATCAGCATCTCTGGCCTCTACAGCAAAATAGCAATACCTACTTCCCCAAGTCAGGATAAACAAAAATGTCTCCAGACATTGCCACATGTCCCTAAAGGCAAACCCATGCCCAGTTGAGAACCACAGCTCTATGGGGGAAACAAGGGCGAAGGGGCCTTGCTTCTAAGGCTGTTGTCTTAAGAAAGTGCCTTGGGCTTTGGGACAATATAGGCACTCAGTGACTACTGGATGAATGGCACCTAAGGCAGGGAGCTGCCTTTAATGCGTCCCTTAGAATTAGGAAACATTAAGGAGTAAGGAGGGGGCGGTGCCCAGAATGGGCAAGGGGAAGTCTTTTCATCATGTTCAATGTCTGCCATTGCTGACACCTCCACCTGAGAGATATTAGATATCACCCCTGGAGCTTTCCCAGAGCCTCATCAGAGACCTGGGCCTATATGAAAAATACAGTATCTTAGAGCAGAACTATTCATAATACTTGACTCGTGTAGTGCTATGCCCTGGAGAGCTGCCTCAGTGTGCCCAGGGCTTTATCATGTGGATTCCTTCCAGGAGGGAAAGAGTTGGGGTTGATAGATAGGGGGCAGGGGATGGCAGTGGTCATGGAGGATCAATGGCAATTTTCCCCCTTAAAAGACCTGAGACAAAGGAAGGTGGTCCTGTCTGACTGGAGTGATAATTCTCCAGTCACATAAAGTAGTAGTGGGCATGTGGGGGAAACTGCCAAGTGATGGTTTCCTGACTTCAGTTGTTTCCATACCCCTCACACTTTTCTGCAAGTAAACCACTTACATTTTGATTTTTAATTAGACTTCTTTTTCTTAGTCTCTTCTTAAGCAATAGCATTGACATTTCATGTGTTGGTAGCTTGATACCTAATGCATATTAAAATGAATGAATACCTGCTTTTCAGATAAAAATCATGATCTGAGTCCTATCTAAAACCATGTGGAAGACTACTATGATGCATATATTGCACTTTGGGAAACGTGATGTCAAGCAGACGTCTGGAAAATGAGAGTGGGAAAAGCCAAGGCTCACTGATGCTGGTGGCTGTGGCGGTTGCCTGTGAGTGGAAGGGGGACGGAGCAGAGCAGATTAGGATATTGAGTGAATGTGAGTAGGAGACTGGTTCCTATGGAAGAGGCCAGGTGAATACGCAATCAGTATGAGGTGTCTCTGTATATATCTTCATATGTATGCATGTACAGGGGGTGAACAAATCTGAGAAAATATTCTATTATTGTGTGGGAGCTTGGACCTATCAGATACCCTGTACCTCTGAGATACAGTGAATCATTCTGTGATGTTTGACACTGGAAAATTGGGTTGCAAGTTCCCAGACTCAATGAAGTATTCTTGTCTGCACTTTATGTGTGAGAAACTTCTGTTCTCAATGACATCTCACTTACAATCAACACTAAACATGCTACAATGCGTGTGGTCTCCTTCCTGAGACTCCTCTCACAGTAAGATCCCTGAGCTATGAGGAATGCCCATATTCCTTTTGCCCTGTACAGTTAGTTGGTACCTGTACTTCTTTTCCTAACTTCAAACACATGGTGACCCAGAGACATGTGTCTATATTTAATCAGTCTGTTTTTCTCACCTCTCTTTCCCACGCACATGGTTTAGTTGCCTTGGAAGAGTATTTAAACTTGTGCCTAAATTGCAGCTCATTGGGTTCCAGAAAATATATTAACATTTGTATTGGCAGGAAGAAAAGGCACCAGCCCCTAAAAGCAATTTCATGGTCTTTTCCTGCATGTGGACTCTATTTTTCTTTTTCCTTAGCTTCTCCAGCCACTTTCCTGGTTATCACATCACTAGTTACTGGGGCCATTCTGGCTTTCAACTGCTTCAATGTGTAGGGAAAATTTTAAATAAAACTTCTTTCCTTAGAAAAAACGTACTAAGGAATACTGAAAAAAATGACGTAAACAATGAGGGCAACAAAAGCACAAAAGGGAACACGAGGTAAAAAGTATGTGCTTGTGAAATAACCTTGTTGCTAAGCTGAGCATCTACACTAAGCTGAATTTCTAATGTTTGCAACCCATGGAAAATTAGTGTAGTGAATAGAATGTTCTTTCTTGGGAAAGTGAATCCTAGCACCAGGCATGGGGTTCCTTGAGAACCCTGCCCAAGGGTGGAATTAGTCTGGAGACATTTCTACTCTTGCTACAGGTGATTCTCTCCGTAAAACTGTTTGCGGCACTCAGCAAACTTTTTCAATAAAGGGCTGGACAGCAAATGTTTTAGGCTATGTCTGTCACAACTACTCTGCTGTTGTGCCATGAAAGTGGTCATAAACAATATGAAAATGCACGAGTGTGGCCGTGTTCCAGTAAAACTTTATTTACTAAAATAGGCTGCAGGCCAGATTTCCCCCCCAGGCCATAGTTGACAGGGAAGAAACCATTTAAATATCTGATATCTAGACTTAAAATTGAACGGTAGTTCACTTTCAGTGATTAGGGATGGCTTGAAATAAAATTAGTAATCTTGGAAGAAATATCTCACTGTTTATTTACTTCAAGTGCTTTAGGGAGAAAGCAAGAAGAGGGGGAACGGGAATTTAGGTTGGGAGATTGGAGCGACACAGAATAATGCAGGAAGAAAAGGAGAGCTTGGCAGAGATAGAAAATGTGCTGAAGTGCAGCGGCACAATCATAGCTCACTGTGACCTCAAACTCCTCGGCTCAGATGGTCCCCCTACCTCAGCCTCCTAAAATGCTGGGATCACAGGTGTGAACTACTGTGCCTGGCTAGCATTTTTTTTTTTTTGTCTCTAGATTTTAATATTCTCAGTATAAAATGAAAACCCACAGAAAATAATGGGCAGATAGGACATGTTAACACACTTTTTGATCCACATATTAGAGTTTTGTTAAGGTGTCCACCTAACTAACTTATGTCTCTGTCAGAATGCACTTCACATTGCTCTATCTTCCTGTCTGTGGCCAAATCCTACCTCCATCCTATAAGATTAGGTAGTAAAGGATACCTAACAAAAGAAAAATTAAATTTTATCATCAAACTAGATAGATGTGTATACCTGAAACTCAGAGCTGTCAGAACAAGTGCAAATGCTACTGTGAAATAATTGCTAAGCTGTCACTTCTGAATGTGATGGGGTAGTGAGGCATTTATGGAAAGAAATCATCCTATTGGATTAGAAGGAAATGGAATTGGGAAGAGAAAGTGGGATGAAGATGAAGATGAAGTTTAAAGTGAAAGCAAAGATGAAAATAGAGCGTTATTAGTGGAAAATGACAGGAAACAGGGAAAGAGTGTATGGAACTGCATGTCAGCTTAGCAAAAAAGAATGTATAATATATACCTTATATAAAATTTTTGAGAAAGACAATTTCTGACCTGTATATTTATATCCCCCAAACAATGTTGAATGTTGAGTACATAGTAGAAACTGATGAAAACTTGCTATTTTTAAAATTTTTATTGATACATAATATTTGTATACATTTATGGGATATATGTGATACTTTGTTATTAATATATGCATAGAATGTGTAATAATCAAGTCAGGGTATTTTGGGTACCCATCACCTTGAGTATTTATATTTTTATGCATTGGGAACATTTCAAGTCCACTCTTCCAACTATTTTGAAATATACAGTACATTGTGGTTAACTATAGTAACCCTACTCTGCTACTGAGCATTAGCTTCTATCTAACTGTATTTGGTGATTGTCTCTAAGGTCCACCATCCCACCCCCTTTATTATGCCCACCTTTATTTTATGGGATGCATTTCCTAAATCAAAATAAAATGATATCCAAAGAAAAATATTCCTTAGCTCAGAAATATGTTTTTGTTGTAATTTTGAAAACTGCAGTTTGGAGAGTAGAAAAAGGAAACTTAAAAGCATCTTGAATTCCACTCTAGGAAGAATGGCTAGATCCCGTGAGGTGAGCAAACTATTCAAATACAGTGACCCTTCGAGCCCCAGAGTCACTGTCCATCTCCCACGCCACTCCCTTTGAGTGAGAGTCATCAGATTAGGAATTTCAGCAAACTTAGTAGAGAACCCAAGTTCACTAAGAGCAAGTTGTGTCAATCTAATCCCATTGTCTTTTGGGTGAGCTTTTCAAGGTGAGAAACTAGAAGAAAATAACTTAGCATACCTTGTTTTCCACAAAGTACTTGGTGATGCTTCTATGGCATATTTGCAGTTAAGGGGTTGAGGCATGCTCTTGATGTGGCACTCCACAGTAGATGCACAGTTGAGTAGCAAGTGTCTTCCAAAATGCAGTCTCAGAGCTCATATGAACTGTAGTAAGGAATCTCTGACGTCTCTGATTTAAGACCACAGAGGTCCAGATAGATAGCCGATCTGCTAATGACCCAGGGCTGAGAAGAATCAATGCCACTGATGACTGATTTGAGGCACAAGGAAATCACATTCATTGTAAACATCTGCCTGGCTTATACTACTAGCTCTCCAATCATCCTAGTAGTCTCTTAAGTGCTAATATCAGACTTGGCTCTGACTCACAATTTAGATATAATGACATTCCTAGACAAATGGAATCCAAGGAGACAGAGGTCAAAGGCACAACATCAAGTCCCTTTTGCTGGTCACCCTCCTGAGATCTTGTCTTTTCTCTGCTCAAGCATCTCAGCCATTGCCATGTTCCCTGTGACCAAGTCCATATTTGACACCATCTCTCGTAAACGGGTGCTCTCCTGTCCTCAGTTTTCTTTGTCAGCATCCACTCTGGAATCCTGACTCCTTACGGACAGTGTTCAGTCTTGTTCTTTCCTCTCTGTGTCCAAATTGTCAACCCCTACACCCAAGTTACTGCTTCCTTCCAGTTCCTCTGTGGTTGACACCTATCTTCCTGACCTTCCTCCAGTTCTCTAATCCACAATCTCCTGTCACCCCAGTTGCCTATGCTAACTGCTTCCTACTGCCCACTCTGTGGCCCGCAGAGAGTACCTGCTCCAACTACCTTGACTAAAGCATGAAGACAAGCTGCCTGGTGAGTACGGATGCTGTCCCTCAGTGGTGACGAGACACCAGGGCCTGGAGAAGAGATGCCATGACGATTGGTAGTTACTGTCAAATATCTGAATCACCACAGTGTTAGGAAACACGAGGCTCTAGATGACAGGACAGGGACCAAGAAGCAGGAGTTACAAAAGAACATATCATTGTTTAATGCAACAAACAACTTTCGAACAGATGCAACCCATGAGGGTGGCAGCAAGAAGCTTCCCTCTGCGTGGTATGGGGGAATAGATCTAGAAAATCCTTTTACGGTTTTAAGGGAAGGTGTTGATGTTCTTTGGTAAACTTCATGTTATCTTGGTATTTATCACTTAAACAGTTTACTTTTTCATATAAATAAGTATACTTTGAAGTCTGAGATGCTCCAAAGCAAACCATCTCTGTAGTTGCCAGTTGCACAAGTTTAAAGAAAATCATGGGCTGGGCGCGGTGGCTCACGCCTGTAATCCTAGCTCTCTGGGAGGCCAAGGCGGGCGGATTGTTTGAGCTCAGGAGTTCGAGACCAGCCTGAGCAAGAGCGAGACCCCGTCTCTACTAAAAAAATAGAAAGAAATTATCTGGCCAACTAAAAATATATATAGAAAAAATTAGCCGGGCATGGTGGCACATGCCTGTAGTCCCAGCTACTTGGGAGGCTGAGGCAGTAGGATCGCTTAAGCCCAGGAGTTTGAGGTTGCTGTGAGCTAG
>CM052437.1:176008627-176025374 GCA_028533085.1 Varecia variegata
TCTGAAACTTCTGGCAGGGTTCTCACAAGAAATGCTCAACCAAGCCCTCGGTTGCTCCCACAGCTTCCTGGCTGGGCCCGAAGGTTTGTGCACAGGGAGGCGGTGACTCTGCAAGGCTGTGTCTTGGCTGCTGGCACAGAGATACGTGGCTGAGTCTTCTGGCTGCAGGGCGTCCAGGTGAAGGTACAAGTCAGAGTTGTCCTGGATTTCAGGTGAGAAGCGACTCGACATAGTCAAGTTTTCTTCGAGTCTCTTATTGTAGTAGTAAAACATGAGCTCCGGTGGCTTCTTAGCACTCTGTTTATACCAATACATAGCATTGTGGCCCAGATTTTGTTCACATTTCAAAGACTTCTTTTCTGTCATTCCCATGACCAGGTGTCTTGGCGTCTGGGTAATTCCAGCGTCTATGGGGACTGCGGGTGGAAGGAAACAAAATTCAGGCAGAGCCCATGAAGAAGGGTGTTGCTACAGCCAGAAGGAAAAGGCTTGTGGTTCAAGTACAGCCAGTTTGAACCCAAGACTCACCTGCTCCCAGGACACAGAGGACCACACAGCACAGCAGCCTGCAGCCCATGGTAGAGTCTGGACCAGATGGGTACCAGGTAACTGGGATGCTCTGGGCTAGGGGGCTGTGCTCCATATTATTTGGCCTTGGTTGGTGGTTTTCCTGTGATGTCATCTCTCCTGACAATGTCCCCAGCCCGAGGGGATGTTTCCTCCTTGTCCTTTTACAGTCTTTATAGGTTCTGAGCGAAGGTGGATTTGAATGGACTGTGCAGGGGTGAATGAGCTGGGCAGGAAGATCAGAGCAGGCTTTTCACTCCTCAAGATGTTCCTCTGTCACTTGCCCATTTGCTCTTAGCCGCCCTCCTCATTACACAGATCCTCCCTCTGTCCCCCTCTGCCAGGACCCCTTCTCAGCAACAGACAGTTTCCCCTGGCAGGGGTCTGTCCCTCCCCTGCTCAGGCACACAGGACAGCAGCACTCAAAACCTTGCTGACCTTAGTGTCTGAGCTCCGGGGAGATCCTTTGTGGACACAGGGTGGTGGGATGACCATGGCTCCATTCTGGACCAATGTCCATCATTCAAAGTGCAGGACTGTGATGCCAAGCAGGGCCAGGCTCTGGGAAGGGTGCTGAGGGGAGCACAGAAGGGACCAGGTGAGGGTTTGGGTCTTGCCTGAGCTTAGAGCAAACATGGGCAGGATGCTGAAAGAGAACCACACAGGCATGTGATGCATGATGAAGGGAAATCGATTTCAAACTCACATTATTGCACTTGAGACGTCTACAGCAGGTGCTCCCAGCTGATGTAAGGATGGCGTCCAGTGGGCCAGCTTCCCCCCTGCCCAGCCCTCCACTCCCTCCCTGCCCTTCCCCAGGCCCCAGCCTCAGAGGCCTCACTGGAGCACAGCTCCTCCCTGTGGCCAGAGCAGCACATTTCCCAGACCTCAGGCCTCTCCCCACCCCAGCCTCAGCCACCCAGGTGTCCCACATGCCACAGGCTGAGCAGCTGGGATGGCTTTGAAAAGCCAGGGGAGAAGGAAGAGGAAGGAAGCCTGGGAAACCACAAAGAGAATCCCAACAACTGCAGCCATCCACACTGCTGGGACCCTCCACTTTTTACTCAACAGGGATTGTCTATGTCTGGGTCCTAGTAAAGAGGGAAACAGACAGTGTCCAGCCCCTCTGGAGCCTGTGGGCAGCTGAGTTGTTCAACTCATGCTCACTAAGGAACAGCAGGGCAAGCACAAAAACATCAGCATTTTCAGCCCCAGAATTCTATTTGAGTTCGGCAATTAAACATATTTACAAGGGGAATAAAATGTGTCTCACATGAAGTTCAAAAATGTGCCCAATATTTCAATCACTCCATATATGTGATGCCATGTTTCATCTTGTATTAAATCAGGGAAAGTGATATGAAATGGTTGCCAAAGCCCTTTCCATTTACAAACCAAACCAGGGTCATCATTCTGCAGACAGCTCTCTAACTTGGGAGTAGCTAGGATGACTTCCCATAGGGTTCTTCCACTTCCCTCTATAAGCTGTTGATACCTTTTGACCATTTATTTATTGGAATGTCATTTATTTTTTTGAAATGTAATGTCATGCCAGTAATGGGCTTTTATTGTATCAAATTTGAAGGTATAAGTAAACACAAAAATGAGACGATCTATAATTCCTGAATGATTTTTGCCTCCCGTCTATTGGTACAGTACATATTCATTATCAGTTTGTAATGACAACTATAATTGTAGGCTTGGTGTATAAATAGTTATACTTCTTTGTTATATATAAATCTATGTTGCAGCTAGTGATGATACTTACGCATGATTTAATCAAGGGTCGATATTTAAGTTTTTTTTTTTGTAACCTGGAGTAGTGCTGGGTCAGGAGGAAAGTATTAGCATTTTGCTAATATATAAAATTCCATCGGGTATGCAATGTGGGCCATAAAACAAAAAAAGTAAAGGTACATGGATTAGAATTTAGGAAAAGGGGATCAGACATTCTCCTCCAGAACAGGTTCCATATACAATGGACCTCCAACTGGCTACAGTTGGAAATGTTCCATTCTTAGACAAGAACCTAAAATTCAACCTTGATTAAAGATTAACATTGTTGTGATTAAAATGATTGTAATAGGAGGAGAGGCTGCAACACGGAGCGGAGGAGGCAGGAACGGGAGCGTGAGCAGGAGCAGGGTAGGCACTATGGCTGGGATCACCACCATGGAGGTGGTGAAGTGCAGGATCCGGGTTCTGCACCAGCAGGCTGAGGATGCAGAGGAGAGAGCTGAACGTCTCCAGCGGAAAGTGGAGGGAGAAAGTCGGGCCTGGGAACAGGCTGAGGCTGAGGTGGCCTCCTTGAACCGTAGGATCCAGCTGGTTGAAGAGGAGCTGGATGGTACTCAGGAGCGCCTGGCCACTGCCCTGCAAAAGCTGGAGGAAGCAGAAAGAGCTGCTGACGAGCGTGAGAGAAGTATGAAGGTGATTGAAAACCGGGCCTTAAAAGATGAAGAAAAGATGGAACTCCAGGAAATCCAACTCAAAGAAGCTAAACATACTGCAGAAGAGGCAGATAGGAAGTATGAAGAGGTGGTTTGTTAAGTTGGTGATTACTGAAGGAGACTTGGAACGCAGAGGAGCGAGCTGAGCTGGCAGAGTCCCGTTGCCGAGAGATGGATGAGCAGATCAGACGGATGGACCAGAAGCTGAAGTGTCTGAGCGCTGCTGAAGAAAAGTATTCTCAAAAAGAAGACAAATATGAGGAAGAGATAAAGATTCTTACTGATAAACTCAAGGAGGCAGAGACCCATGCTGAGTTTCCTGAGAGATCGGTAGCCAAGCTGGAAAAGACAATTGATGGGTTTGGAAGATAAACTGAAATGTACCAAAAAGGAGCACCTCTGTACACAAAGGATGCTGGCCCAGACTCTGCTTGACCTGAATGAGATGTAGAGAACCCCAGTCCCGCCCTGCCCTGCTTCTCCCTCTGATCCTGACTCCGCCTGAGGCCAGCCTGCCCGAAGCTGACCTTTAAACCGAGGGCTGATCTTTAACTGGAAGGCTGCTTTCTCCTTTCGCCATCCCCCTCATCCCCCTCCATCCTCCACCCCACCCACCTCGTCTTTTTCACCAAACTGTCTCTGCCTCTTCCCAGAGATTCCGGCTGGGCGGGAGGCTGAGCACCTTCCGGAACAACATTTAGGGGAATGTGAGCACAATGCAAAATGTCTTGAAAAGCATGTTGTGATGTACACATTTTGTAATTACCTTTCTTGTCATTGTTGTAGCAACCATTTGTAAAACATTCCAAATACTTCCACAGCTCTGATGCAGCAAACTAATCCCTTTCTCACTTTTGGAAGGTGACATTGCAGCTTAATGCATATTGCCCTCTCTATAGAGGAGGCAAAAAGGTATGGGCCTGCCTTACTGAGAACCAAACAGAGCCCAGGGAAAGACTCCACTATGGGAAACCTCATTGCTCTGTACAAAGTACCAGCCAAACCTGAAAGGTGATCCCAGGAGGAGTAAGAAAAAAAAAAAAAAAAAAAAAAAACAACAAAAACATGCTGTTCAGGTTTTCAGCTTTAAGGTATCTTTGGACAATTTTATTTTTTATTTTTTTCATTGGAAGTGACCAAATTAGGATGGCGAGACCTCTGAGACCAAATTTTTGTCCGATCTCTACCCTCTTCCTAACCACTCACAGAATGGATCATGTTTCCCTTACTTTGAGTTGACCACTTAATTGCTCTCCTGCCTCCTTGAAAGAAAGAAAATTATGTTTTTTCCACTGATTTAGCCATATGAAACTCATCTCCTTACCCTTTTCTGGGTCTGAAGCTGCTATCTCTAAAAATGCCATCTCATCATGCTTTGTATCAGTCAGTGCTGGAGAAATCTTGAAGAGCTTATGTACAAAACTTTGAAAATTTTATATTATTTTGAAACTTTGCTTCTTTGGGCTTGGGGCACCCTGGACACCCCATCTGGCTGTGAGAGCTCTCTACAGTTTGTGGGCTGGTGGTGTGCTGATCTTTTAAAGTTTTTTCCCTGCCCAATCTCCACTTTTTGATGAGGTTTCTGTGAGGTCTGTTAGGTGTACATCCTGCAGCTTACTGGCTTAAAATGTACTCTCCTTTGGTGTGGTCTCTTTTGGGGCCGACTGGGAGAAAGAGAAACCCAATAGTGCAACTGTTTTCATACTGAATATTGACAAGTGTCTTTTTGAAATAAAGACCCAGTCCCTCCAAAAAAAAAGAAAAAAAAAAAGATTGTAATACTTACCTACCACAGCAAGGAAACATTTAGGTCCTTCTATAAGGAAACAAATAATTTGAATAAATAAAATTATGCATTAAATTATTGCATTGTTTTGTTTTGCTCCCAGTAAATAAACCAAATTCCAAGAATTACGAGAGAAAAAACATAGAATTTCAACTGAAAGCTTGAATAATAACGTCAGTGAAAGGCTTGGTTGCCTGGAGAACAACAGCTAACATAGGCATTTCCCACAGCAAGGGGTGAGTGAAAGGTGAGCTTAAGTCATCTGGATTAGGGATGTTCCTGAACAAGGAAAATGATCTCAGGACAGTCTGAGTTGCAAGAAGGAAGCGTGAGGAGTGGAATAGTGAACATGAAGTAAATTCAACCAAAAATGTTTATATAAAAAGGTAGTAGTATATGTTGATGGGCATTAAAAAGAGAAGATGTAAGTGAATCTAAGACAGCTAAGAGTTGGGGTACAGAGTACTGACAAAGAGCCCCAAGCATATGGAAAGGAAATTCCCTTTGTTCTGGGCCAGTTCCTGAGTTGCATATGCAGAGGGTGAGACTCAGAGTGCTGAACAGAGAACAAGTCCTGGAAGGCTGGAGAGTTCAGCAGAGATTTCAGAAGTCACCCAGAGCTGGAAGACACAGGCATTGAGACCCAACTAGAGTGGAGAGACAAGGCAAACATGCTGTGATTCCCACTGAGACCCCAAAAGGCCACACACAGGTAATGATGCCACATGCTGGGGCTCCCTAAGAGGGAGGACACAGCTGAAATAGCCATTAGCAGATCCTACATTCAGACCTACCAGTACAAAACCCAACACTTCTCCCCAACTCCTTCTTTCCAGTTTGCCTGTTGCTATGGACTTTCATGCTTCTTCTAATATTTTTTTGTTACACAGGATACGCACTGATAATCTGAATTTCCTTTTGATCTTACAAACATTTTTCTTCTCCTCTCCTTATCTTTGTGCCCATGATTTTTAGCAATACTGCATTTTAAATTAGAATGCTGTGTGCAAGATGTACCAATAAGTACAGCAGAGACAGACAAGAAATGGTTTCTTCCATGAGTTAAGATCTTCAGTGCATGGGACAAGGTCCAGTTTTGTTTGTGGAGTTCTAGTACTTCGGTGAACTTCTTGTGAACCCCTGCTCTAGCTGATGAACGGAATTCTGTAAGACTCTGTGTGGGTGAAGTGTGGGACTGCCCTTGTGAGAGTATGGCACCTGTACGACAGCCTGGATTTCAGTCAGGACTCCAACAGGGAAGGGAGAACAGAGCCTCAGGGTGAGGGGAACACACTGCCCCACAGCTTCCTGGCTGAGCTGGGAGGTTTGTGCACAGGGAGGCAGGGACTCTGCAGGGCTGTGTCATAACTGTTGGCACAGAGATACACAGCAGAGTTGCCTGGTTCCGGGGACTTGATATCAAGATTTAAATGAGCTTTGTCTGGAGACCCAGGTGTGAAGCGATTTGAAACTGCTTCATTTAAAATTAGTTCCTTATTATTATAGATAAACATTATCTCCAGTAATTTCCTGGAGTCCTGCTTATACCAGTACATAGCATCATTGCCCAGAGTTTGTTCACATTTCGGAGACACATTATTTCCCATCTGTGTGAGCAGGTATTTTGGAGTCTGGAAAACGGCTGTGTCCAGGGGTCCTGTGAAGGGAAGAAGCAGAATTCAGGCACATGCCAGGGGCAGCCTGTTGCTGTGGGCAGGGCAGAAGGGTTGGGTCATCTGAGTCCGGGACTCACCTGCTCCCAGGAGGCAGAGAGCCACACAGCAGAGGACCCTGGAGCCCATGGCAGAGTCAGAAGGACCAGGCAAGAACCCAGGGCAGGATTCTGGTCTGCAGTGGTGAGAACACCAGGCTGTGTCTCCACTCCTGCTGAGAGGGGAGGAGCCTGTGAGGTCACAGCTGTAATCACCCCATTCTCAGGCTCCTCTAACATGGCCTCCTCCTCCTTCATCTCCTGCACTTGCTCCTCTAAAGGAGTGTTTGGGTTTTCTGGGGACAGTTTGGAGGGTGGCTTGTTGCCTCCAGGATGTGAGTATTTCAGAAGAGATTGACCTCAAGTCTCTCCTGAAGACCAGCTGCAGCCATTTAAATGCACAAATGTGATCTAATTTAGGAGCAAACTCTATTGATGAGTATTTGCAGGGAGTGAACTGCAACCCCAGTCCCTGTGATGTCCTTATCTGTCCAGGGGAGCACAGATAGGGGAACAGGGGGCTGCTAGAGAGGAAGAAGTCACCCTGTGTTGGGAGCAAAAGGTGATGGAGGTAAACAAGCACATGGATGTCGAGGAAGATCCATGAGAATGACTTTCCTGTCCTTGAGTTGTCTACCTCCTTTTTGGCAGAAAGTTTACAACTCAATGCCTCAACGTCAGCACTGCCGACATGTTGCATCAGATGAATATTTGTCCTGGGCTTCCTTGTGCAAGTAGGATGTTTAGCAGCATCCCTGTTCCCTGCCCACCAGATGCCAGTAGCCACCCCCAGTGTGACAACCAACGTCTCCAGACATTGCTGAATCATCCCCTGCTGAGAACTGTGATCCTCTGTACTTTTACTAACAGTCCTTCTCATTCTCTCCCATCCTTCTTTCTGTCCCCAGCCTCGGGGTTGGTAGGGCCTCAGCTCCTCCTGTTGCATTCAGTGGGACCAGCATTCAGTTCTTGGTGTTCCCAGTCAGGGCACCAGGTCAGCAACCAATAGGATAAAGATCAGGGAAACCATGACGGTCAGGAAAGTCATCACATTTTTGTGTGTCTTATACACAGAAATAAACAAAACCCACCTTTGTTAATACTACCAACTGCTGGTGAAATCCTTCCCAAGATAGACCCATGTGGTTGAGTTGTGTTTTATTGAACACAGAACTAGCCTTGGGGATGTAGAAATAAACAAAACAAAATGATCACTCTTCTCCTTGGAACATGGCGCATGCTTTATCTGTTCACTGCTATCAAATGACTACTTAGTACAAAGCCTGAGTGAGAGAATATTCTCACTCTCGAGCATCTCGTGATGCTTATATGCTACTGGAGCAAAAGGAAGTTCACACATTATCTGTAGATTTAAGATATAAAGTACATTTTACATGGAGGTCATCATTATTATCAGTGTTTACATTTAAAAACTTTATATAGCATCCAGCTTTCTCAACTTTAAAATAATGGGCTGACAAGTGCCCATCAATACATGAGTGGATTAATAAAATGTGGTATATGTATACCATGGAGTACTACTCAACTACAAAAAACAATGGTGAACTAGCTAGCACCTCTTATATTATATTCTGGGTGGAGCTAGAGCCCATCCTTCGAAGTGAAGTATCACAAGAATGGAAAAACAAGCATCACATGTACTTGCCATGAAATTGGTACTAACTGATCAACACTTAGGTGCTCATATGGAAGTAATATTCATCGGGTGCTGGGCAGATGAGAGGCAGGTGGAGAGGCTGTGTAAACTCATAACTAATGGGTGCAAAGCCCACTCTGTGCACGATGTGCATACTTGTAGCTCTGGCTTGGGTGATGCAAAGGCATTATATGTAACCAAAATGTTTGTACCCCCATAATATTCTGAAATTATTTTAAAAAATAAAATAAATAAATAAATTGGGAAAAAAGGGTAAATAAGGAAGAAAATGCAGTTTGTTTATCATGGAGATACCTTAATCCACAAAAAGGTACAGAGTCACAGGACCAGTGGGAATGGGGCAAAAGATGAAAGAAAAGTACAATAAATGGGAAGTGGGCTGAGTGCTATCAGGATACAAATTTTGTTCATTGGTCCAATTTTTGGCTGTCAAATATTTAAAATCCTTCTTATTTGGGGTACTTTCTCAAAGTTTGGGTCTTACTGTGGGAACGGCATGTGTATTGGTATGTTCTATAAACAAAATCTTCCTCTTCTTCTAGAAAGAGAACCGCTATCACCACCTGTGCTTTTCTGACTTCCCATGAAAATCCAACTTCCTCCCGCTCCCTAGGAACTCACGTAGCAAAACTGTGCTGTGTGTCTGGCAGAATAGGATGGAAGGAAAAGCTCTTGTGCTAAATCATCTCCAATTTAGTTTCCTGGGCACAGTGTCCCATAAAGATTTCGGTTTCATCAGATTCTGACTATACATTGATGCTCAGAACTGGTTTCTCAGGTCTGTAAGGGGACAAGCGTCAGGGCATCACTTCCATTCCACTCAGATGGATGCTGGTTACTTATGGCTCTGACCCTAGTGAAAAAAATCTCCTTTCCTGAAGAGAAAAACACAAAAGTCAGCATGCTCATCAGCTCATGTGATCATATGCCTACAGGTGGACCAAGAGCTGCCAGTTTTCCAAACGGAAATTGGGATGAAAGCCGAGTAGGACATGCTCCACAGACCATTTGTCCTCTCCTTTTACAAATCATGAGTTCATGTTATTTTCCTATTAAGCTCTTGAAATTTCACGTATCAACTTAAATGTTTACATTTATTATTTCTATTATAATATTGATCATAAATGATTAATCTATAGTCACTTGAAAGCAACAATTAAAACTTAAATGCAATGCCATGATGCAGAGGCATATTTCATTAACTATGACAAATTGACATTACATTTTTTGAGAAACTATGGGTGCTTGGTGAGAAAAGCAGTGGAAAAAGTCCACGGGGACACTTAATACCCCAAGCCTTAAGTTAAAATTAATCACTTTAACTATTTTATATTGAGCTTAGAGTTATATGTTCTTGTATTTTCTGATGTTTATAACTTTCAGTAGAATTGGAAGTGGCACATCCTGCAGAATGTAAAGAAATTTAAATTTGAGTATAAATGTGAGAGTTTGTCCCATTCTAAGGTGAACTAAAAAATTAACCTTCGCAGAAGGGCTACTGGTTTTCCTGTGGAACCGTGTGGATAGACTGTCACTCCAGGCAGAATGGCAGACTAGATATGGGAGAGTATAGAGATATTCTGAAGCTTCCTCCTGCTCCTTAACTAGAGCCTACATAAAATGAACTTTTGTTGTATTTTTGGATATCCAACAAGAAAGGAAAATTACAAATGCTTTTTATTAAAGGGGCAACAGGAGCCTCTAGGGAAAACAAAGTGAAAAGTTGTGTTTCAGGAAAGCATCCTGTGTGTTTATCAATGCCACTTCCTTTTCTATCTCTAGGTGTTTGGGAATCATTGGATGTTTTGACATCTGCACAACTCTAGCATCTGTGGGTCTTTGAAAATAGAAGGTGGAGACAGAGTCCATAAGGGTATCTGTTGCTGCAGTTTTGATAGAACCTTTTGCTCTAACCCAGAGGAGTGGTTTCTGATCATTGCTACAACACTTCTGCTCCAAGAACTCAAAGTACCATAAAAAAAGATGGACAAGGGAAAGAAAACAAAAAAACCTTTCCAGCTTAATTCCCTGATATCCTGGGGTGAGGAAGATTAGGCTCTAGGTCTCCTCTGGCCTGATAATGGATTTCCCTTGGTTGCTGCTATCTCTGCAACATCCCTAAGGAACCTGGCCAGTCAGGCTCTCTGCCTGGGCCCAGGAGCTCACTGCATGGCAGGGCTCCACTGGACTGGGTTGAGCTGAAGCAGGGGCCCAGCCCCCAGAGCCCCTCTCATTCCTCTCAGGAAGGGGTCCTCCACCTGCATCTGCTTGTGGGCAGCTCAAACCTTGCCCAGCTCAAACCTTGCCCAGCTCAAAGCTTCCTCCTCTCTAGTCCCCTGCAGGCTCACATGCACCAAGCCTGGCAGTCCAGGCTCTTTGCTGGGACAAACACATCAAGGCAAGGTGAGTGGTCTGTATTAACCCCTCACACTTCAGCACTGACTCACAGCCTCTGCAGACCACATGTTCCCATACTGCAAATAAACCCAATCTTTCTCTTAACCCTCTCCCATCCAGAGAATTTCTCAGCCTTTCCTCAGGGTCCCCTGACTCTCAGTAGAGTCACAGCTCCCCCTTGTGGCTAAAGGGTCAAACATGCCAAGACTCAGTCCTGCAGGGGCCCAAAGGCAGTAGGGTGGTAGAGGGCTTAGAAATAGGAACATGGGTGGGAGAGACCAGGGGCTACACTCCTCCCTCACTTCAGGAGGTGTCCACCCAAAATACAAACATACTCAGACTGTAAAACTTTGAAAAATATAAAAACTGGCTTTCAGACTTCATAGAGTGGATTGTTGTAGAACAACACTCACACCAAAACAACTAGAAAATCTTACAAAATATTAACAGATAAATGTTTAAAGGCATCGGGAGCTACCAATGGTGTAACCACTTAAGAGATTGATATCTCAAAGAGAAAGGATCATTCTGACAAAACACTTTTCCCTTGAAGACATTTGCCAATTTCATATCATCAGCTAGGTAGCTGAGAAGGAGAAAACTGAGAAGTGGCTTTGAGGCCAGTCCATCACCCTCTGGTCTGGAGAACAACATTTTTGTTAAGTGACGACCATGACCCTAACATAGTCTAACTTAGATATCTAATTTAACTTAGGCCTGAGCCTAATTTAGATGCCTATCTTAGTTTAAGGGGATGCTTCCCTCCAAGATGCAAAGCTACCTCTTTTCATAAAAATGTGACACATTTATTTTCCCTTTGAGTAAGCCAATTAACCAACACACATGGCCACCCAAATCACCAAGTGAATCTGGCACGAACTGTCTGTGAAAAGCGGTGCTGAGGACCAGCTGTTTTGTTTATCGTGAGAGCATATATGCAAGGGGTTGCATCTGCTTGCCTATGCGTGTATGTATATGTGGCTGAGATTTCTTTCCTTCTTTGTAATTTGTATTGAATTTCCTGTGATGCCCATCACATTCTGGTTTAATGGTTATTCCACAATTAAGCTGCTTTCTTTCTCTTCTACCCTGGTGTAAAGGTTTTCTGAGTTAGGAAGAGATTTTGTTTTTAATTTTATGTCCCCAACTCAATACATGGAGACTGTGTTGGGGACACATGTCAGCATCCTCTAATGCAGGGGGAAATTTTCAAGGCTGCAGAGAGGAGGCTGGCTGGCTTACGGCTGTCAGAGAGGCCCTTCCTCTTGGTGAGAAGCTCCGTAGCACAATAGAAAAACAGCTTTTGTGACTCCTCCCACCCCTACTTTTCTTGCCTTCTCCTCTGGCACTCATGACCATTTGTAAGAGGGTGCATCACTTAGAATCCATGTGTCCTGTTCAGCCTCCAGTCCCCTGAGATGGGATATAATTGGAGCAAAGTTACCTCCTGTAGTAAGTGCTATTGTACCCCTGAGTATATTCTAATCAGACCACCTACCATTAAAATAGTTTCTTACCTTACACTTGGCATTTTATATAAATGATATCCAATCTTTTAAAAATTTCAATAGATTCAGGGGGTGCAAATGTTTTTTTGTTACGTGGATGAACTGTATAGTGATTAAGTCTGGGATTTCAGTGTAACCTGTCACCCAAATAGTGTATATTGCACCCAATAGATAATTTTTCATCCCTCGTACCCCTCCCATCTTCCTACTTCTGAATCTCCCGTGTCCTTTATGTCACTCTGTGTGCCTGTGCATATCCATAGCTTAGCTTCCACTATAAGTAAGAAAGTGCGGTATTTGGTTTTTCATTCCCTCGTTACTTTACTTAGGATGATGGCCTTCGGTTCCATCCAAATTGCTGCAAAAGACATTATTTCATTCCTTTCTAAGGCTGAATAGTAGTCTATCGTGTATATGTATATGTGGGTGCATGTGTATGTGTGTGTGGATGTACATAACATACATATATATGTATATACTATACCACATTTCCTTTTTTATTTTAATAGAATTAGTGGGTACAAGTTGAATACCAGTACACATATATATTTAGTCTCTTTGTAAAAACTTTTGCTTTTGTTGAATTTATTTATAAATTATTTTTGTAGGCCAAATAACAAGTAGTTATTTCTAAGTTTTCTACTAGAATTTTAATGGTTTCAGGTCATACATTTAAGTCTTTAATCCATCTTCAGATTATTTTTGTGTACAGTAAAGGACAGGAACTTTACAGCCTTGTTCTATGGTAGAATCTAGCATCTGTGCCTCACAAATAGTAGAATTAGGGCTCCAATTAGCCAGAGCCAGAAGGCCAGTGTAAGTATAAGACACCGTGGTGAGAAGAATGAGATGGGTCAGTGAAATGACATGGCTTTGCAATCAGAGTCCAAAGGAAGACCTGACTATGGGAGAGCAGAGGAGACAAAAGAAGAATTACTGATTTTGAGATAAACTTAGAGTTTCCTTCCTGCATGGAGGAAATAAGAATTGTTCTGTCCAAAAGGCAGAGCCAAGGAAAGCTTGAAGAACACAGACTGGGGTGAAAGGGGAATAAGCAAGGCCTGTGGTGCTGGGTCACCGACCTGGTAAGACAGATGTGGGATGAAGCCTCACACCGTCCAGGACATTGCCCCTCTCCCTGTGACCACCATTTCTTCAGTGCCTGTGCAGTGCTGTGGCTTGTGGCTGGCATGGGGCTACAAGGGTGGCAGAGCCTTGTAGCGGCTGGGGACCATAAGTTGGAGACAGAGCCCTACACATAGCCTGAGGTTACAGCCTCAGCCAGGAGCCCTGGAGCTGTGGCCTTCCAAGCCCAAGACAAGAGTATCCTGCCTACACTGCAGAGCCCCTGCCTCTGGAGCAAAAGGGCTCACAGTCAATGAGCCTGGGCCAGTGGCAGGATCCAGGCAAGTCTGAACCCTCTTCATTCCCAGGTCTTGGAAGTGAGGCGTCAGGATGGGACACAGGTGGGTAAACACATCTCCCACTTTGCATCTGTTATCTGAGTGTAATTAGTAACCACATCCCCTTCACGACCAAACATGCTCCATTTTAGATGATAAATTATATGGTCACACTAAAAATATGACAATGTACAACTCCTCCAAATTTTTCATTTCTCTGTTGTGTGTCTTCCCTGATGGCCCCAGAAACCCTTTCTAGAGGAGCTAGTGACTTCACAGAATGAAGGGGAGATCTGTCCTGACCGGGTGAGACTGGACCCTGAATCGTAAAAGACGTTGTGATGGAGTCTCCTTCAGAGGTCCCTACACTGTACCAACCATACTTTCAACATCTTTGGGTAAGGGATCTTTGGTCTTTAGAGTAAGTGAATGAATGAATTAGTTAATGAATAAATAAGTGTAGAACCAATATGATATACTCACCACATCCCAATTATTTTTGTAATCGAATACTTGAAATCTACCATCTTATTGGTTGGAAATCCAGCATTTCCCTTGTATAGCATTTTTCTACACAACCCCTCTTGCTGATTGTTTAAGAATCCTGAGGTCTTAGATTCCAAGAAGTCAGTCCTGGCACTGCACATCACGCTGAGAGGGAACAAGTAACACCTTCTTACTGCCCCAGGAAGCTCTGTGGCGTCTGCCCTTGTCCTGTTCAGATTTCCTTGCTGGCCGGGATCATGCTGGCCCTGCAGCAGTGGCCCACGAGTGTGAGCTCACACACATGGGCAACCTCTGATACCCAAACAGCTTCCTGTCCTGATGGTGACAATATGAGGTGCTTCTGTCCCTGCCATCTAGTGTCGTAGAGCTGAGGATCTCTGAAAATGCCTCCTTTCCCCTCCAATAGGCTTGTCTCCACTCAGAGATGAAAGGATGTTTTAATGAAGAGGAAGAAACAACACCAGAGACCAAAAGAGGATGCAGGGGTTCCTCTCTAGGTTTGCCTTGTCACTCACTTGGCTCCATTGGTTCCATCCTTGGGGTCCACAGCCACATTCTGTGGTGCCTGAGAACATTCCCCAAATGCCATGCCCCAGATTCCCTATTTCTAATCACCGTTTGGTCAATTAGATTAATGTTTTGACCTCCACTGCTGGCAGCACCTCCAGCTCCAACCACACGTCTTCCCTGCCCCACCCTTAGCCAGGGAAGGGCTGCCAAGAGCCTGGGGAGAAGCGAGAAGGTGTCAGGCTTGTACAAGGGCAGGAAATGTCTGCAAGGCTGTGGCCAAGCTGCTGCCCAGAGACACACGGTCGAGTCTCTGAGCTGTGCAGGTGGGTCTTCCAGTGTAGTGTGATTCATCAGATGTCTCAGCTGAGAAGCGATTGCTGAAACAAACTGCTTTCTTTGAAGGAAAAATGTCACTGAAATGAATCGGGAACTCCACTCCCTTTTCTGTGGTCTGTTGGCAACAATAGCAGTAAAAATGAATAGAAATGGGGTCCCAACTCAGAGCAACGCTCTGTCCCCATCTCTGACATAGAGCCCAGGGGTTTGGCTGACTCCAAGTTCATGAGTCCTGTGTAGGAAACAGAGACCAGACATATAATGAGGCAAAAGTTTGGAACTGGCCTTGGTAAACACAGGTTGGGAATTTCCCAAGCACTCCCAGGACTCACCTGCTCCCAGGAAACCAAAAGTCACCCAGCATAGAAACTTGCTGTCCAGGGCAGGGTTGGGCAGGGCTGAGACCACTCCCAGCTGGGACTCTTGTCATCCACAGTGCAAGTGAGGGCTCCTGGTAAAGGCACAGTCTCAGTGATACTCACAGACTCTGGAGCCCCCATGAGAGTGGGAGCCCCAGTGCCATTGTGGACACCGATGTCCCAGGCTCACCGCCTGTGTGATTGAGTATGGAATCATGGACAGTGGAGGCTTGGAAGGGTGGGGGTGGCTGGAAGTGGGGTGAGGAATGAGAAATTACTTATTGGGTACAATGTTCACTGCTCCAGTGATGGATGCACTGAAAACCCTGACTACACCAGAATTAAATGTATCAATGCAACACAATTACACATGCACTCCATAAATTTGCACAAATTAAAAAACAATTTAAAGAGGGAGAGATACCGAACAGGGAAAAATAGCCCTAGAAGTGTCAGTGTGTTGAGGAAATCCAGTGAGGAGCTGAAACCTGAAACCAATAAGGACACGTCAATTTTCGCACAGATGGTGTCTGGGGTCTCCCTATGTTGCCCAGGCTAGTCTAGAACTCCTGGCCTCAAATAATTCTCCTGCCTTGGCCTCCCAAAGTGCTGGGATTATAGATGTGAGTCACTAAGCCCAAGCTAAACAAGGACATTTCATACTAAGGGAAAGCGAGTGAATAAATAAGGAAGCTTCAGGCTCAGCGCCCACAGGCTGAACTAATGGGAGCAGACACAGGCACATTTGCTGCCTGTGAGATTCAGATAAAGTGTCTGTGCCAATCTGGAGCTCTAATCAGTGCTAGGATTTATGGTCTCTCTTTGAGAATAAAAAAGAGAAATTAGAGAATGGACATGCTGAAATATAGAACAATAGAACTGGTGAAAAGTTATAAGTATTTCTGAAACCCATTTCCCAAAATTTGAATCTCCTACTATTCTTTCCACCTGGCTCCTGTCCTGGGACCATTGCCTGGAAGGCCCTTCTCTGATTCCCTAAAGCCCAATGCTGCCTGACCCTGGGTGGCAACAATTATGACAGAAGGGACTCCTAGGTTCCCACGAAAGAGACTTGGAAAGCACTGGACCTGAAGTGTCAGAACAACTCGCCTCCTCACACGACAGGGTTCTAGCCCAGTGCAGGGAGTGACTCTGGGGTGCCACCAGCATTTGTTTACACGAGAGAATTCTTATAAAATCTTAAACCAAATGACACCTTTAACAGAGAGTTTGTTTTATTTCATGATTATATAAAAATCTATTTTAAAAAAAACCCTAGATCGAAATATTTGTGTGTGTTTTTATAAACAAGTTGACAGGGCAGAGTAACTGAGGCACGAGAAAACCCACACACTGTATATATATGCATAGACTGTAAAGCTGTGCATGGGTCGCATGAGCAGGTGGTACTGTGTTCTGAAACTTCTGGCAGGCTTCTCACAAGAAATGCTCAACCAAGCCCTCGGTTGCTCCCACAGCTTCCTGGCTGGGCCCGAAGGTTTGTGCACAGGGAGGCGGTGACTCTGCAAGGCTGT
>CM052437.1:176025874-176042550 GCA_028533085.1 Varecia variegata
GCTACACACTGATTTCTACTCCCTTCCTTCTTGGCCTGGTGAGCGCCACCATTCTGCACGAATCCAGTAGGCCCCCAAGTATGGCTCCCAGACCTGCAGTACCAGTGTCACCTGAGAACTTGTCAGAAATGCAAATTGTTGGTCCTTCCCCAGACCTCCTGCATCAGGACCTTGAGGATGGGACCCAGCGATTTGTTTTAACAAGCCCTGCGGGTGGCTCTGATGCACACTCAGGCTTGAGAACCCTGGGTGCAGGCAATGGTTCTCAGCTCTGTCTACACCGTAGAATTACCAGAGGTAGAGAGTTTAAAGACTCACCCATATTCACAGCCTCTTCCTGAAAATTCTGAGTTAATTGTCCTGGGATAGGACCCAAGCATGAGCTTTTTATCTTTTCTTTTCTTGCTGTTTCTTATGTGGTTTTTAATGTGCAGCCAGCCAGCAAGAGGTGCTTTCCCAGTGTCCCTTGCCCCGCCCCCCCGCCCGATAATCCCCTTCTGCTCTTGTGACCCACGGCCCTTGCTGTTGCATGGGTGTGTGTGGGCGTGTGACGCCTCCTGGAGGGCCCCTCTTCACCCTGGGCTGTGGCACGTCAGCTGCTGCCATCGGCTTCTCTTCTCCATCACCGTCCCCTTATCTTCCCCGACCTCAGCAGCCCCCGCACGGTGAGGGGGCCTGGGCTGCGGGCTTCGTGGCCAGGGGCCCCACACTTACGACTTGTAGCAGTGAGCCGCGGACACCACCCACTGGCTGCTGATGAGGGAGCCTCCACAGAAGTGGTAGCCGGAGTTCAGGGATACCTGGTAGGGGACAGAATTCTCCTCGCAGGTGTAGCCCCCGACGATCTTGTCATCATCATCAATGGGGACAGCAACTTGAGTGGAGATAGGGAGGGAGAAGCCAAATTAGAAGGATGTTGGGGTTGGAACCCTCAGCCCTGTGCCTGGCTCATGCTAACTAGGGTTCCTCGGCAGGCACGGTGATGCCAGGCAAGGGCGGGGGCACTGCCTTTCCCAGGGGGTGTCACAGGAGGTGGCTGCCCCAGTCTGTGCATGTCTGTAGAGCACACCCTAGGGGCTCGGCCTCTCCTGGGGGCATCAGGCTGAGGACAGAGGAATGCCCCTCATGATGCTCTCCGTGGGATAGAAGTTGGCATGTGGTGTCTCACCCACTGACTACTCTTCTCTGTGGGTCATCACTGGTCTGTGCCCCATGGCTGTCTGAGCCATGGAAAGCCTGGCTGTACCCAGCCTCTCCACAGCTCGGTTCAGTGCTGCTCAGTACAGGGAGGCCAGAGTGGCAGGCAGCCCCCAGGCCCACTTAGGCAGGACACAGGTAGGCATTGTTACTGGCCTATGCAACAGTGATTCTTAACCTTGGCTGCACACCTGGAAATGTCAAAATCACCTGGGAAGCTTAAAAACTCAATACTCAGGCTGCACCCCATACAAATGAAGTCAGAATTTTTAGGGGTGAGTCTCTGGCATGAATAGTTTTTCAACCTCCCCAGGTGCGTTTGAGATTAAGAGCAGCTGTGCAGCTCTAGTGGCACTATCCCAGCTATCCCAGAGCTGCCCGACACAGCCTTGAGCCTGCAGCTTCCTCTCACGGCAGCTCCACCTGGTGTCCCTCTCCAGCTTCCACCACAGCCTCGCCGTGGATGAAGGATGGCGGTGGGGGTAGAACTGGGGGGGAGCTGAGGGGTGGGAGTGGAGTTGGGGAGGAGGTGAGAGAGCTGAGGCTTAAAGAGAGCCCAGGGCGGATGGGCAGGAGAGGTGGTGCCTGGCAGGGGGCTAGAGCATCAGAGCACAGGTGAAACGGGAGGCAGCAAGAACGGCGGGGCACGTGTCTGCCAGGGAGGGCGGGCGTGGCCTGAGGCCAGGTGTGGGACTCACCAGCGGCGCCCACAAAGGCGAGGATCAGAAGTGCGTTCATGGTGGTGGAAGTGATGGAGCAGGTGGTGGAGCGCCCGTCTTTATACCTCCGGCAGAGGCAGCGGAGGTGCATGGGAGGCGGAGGGCCGCCGCTCCTCCCAGCACAAACACACCTGCAGCTTTCCCCTTCCCAGGCTGTTGCATCAGTTCTGCTGTGTTTGCCCACTCTGTGGATTTGCGCCTGGCAGGCGATAAGGAAACTTGCCTTCTGAGGGCAGGGAGGGAGCCCGGCTGATTCCTGGAAGGATGCTGACATGGGGAGATGGGGGAACCCAAGTGGCACAGCTGGGTCTTCTTAGGCAGAGGAGATGGGGTTAGGAGGAGGGAGAATGGCCTGCGTTTCAGAAATCCTCTGGCCTGTTGGCAATGTGTTTAACTTACTTTAAGGAGGGGCTGGCACTGGCAGCAAGCTTGGCCTCTCAGCGTCCTGGAGCCTCCGTGAGAGGAAGGGTGTCTGTCTGAGGCTCTTGCCTCTGAGCATGAAGACCCTTCTCTCCAGGCTAAACCACTGGGCAGGAAGGTCAAATCCAAGGCTTTGGTGCCCAGAATTCTAACACCAGCAGGTGATGAGAAGGAGACGCAGCGTTCCTTGGGAACCTGGGCTTTCAGCTGGCTCCCTCCTACCGAGCCCCGTGGATGAGGAGTGTTTCAAAGGAGGAGGGGTGAGGGTTAGGTTGGCGCTTACCCAACACATTTGAAAGATGGGAGACCAATATCACATTCCTCCTCTTCCTCGATGTCGGGGCATTTGTGTCTCTCATGTGTGTCCTGTTACGGGTTCTCCTTAAGCAGCCTCAATCTGGGCTCAAGGTGATGAAAACCGCCCCCACCTGCTAGGGGCTGACAGCCTGTGCTAGAATTATGTGCCCCAGATCAGATATCAGAATCAGTCTGGACAGTGGTACGTCGGGGTTAGGATCAGAGGATCAGCACTAGGTAGAGAGATGAGCACGTGGCGAAGGGGTCACATATTGGGTTTAATAACCAAGACATGGGGGTGGGTCTGGAATTTTCTATTTTAGATACGGTGAGATTATGCTGGGCTCAGTACAGAGTGAATCTTCCCAGAAAGGATCTCCATTTGGAACCTGCCATGGCCAGCAAGACACAGCCCTGTAATTCACTGAGGCACAACCTGGCCGGAGGGGTGTAGAGAGGGAGGTGGTGTCTGTGCTTGAGTCTAACGTGAGCCGGTTGGAAGAGCTTTCGTATGAGGATGCTTCTCCTCCTCTGCAATGCTCAGCTCAGGCCGGGTGAGGGTCAGGAGTGGGCCGAGCTCACATCTGAATTCTCTGAAAGGTAGGAAAGGAGGAATGTTCTGGAGGTGGTGAACACAGTGAGAAAAGCCCATAAATCTGGAGGTGGAATTGGAGACAGCAGGCGGGCTGGAGGGAGGCAGTACATGGAAACTAGAGTGAATGGGGGAAATGCCAAAGCGTGGTTCATGGGTCTGGGAGGGACACGTAGGGCACCTCTGCTCCAGTTCCTGGCGTGGCTGCCACGCCGGCTTCTCTGCAGCCAGAAGGCCCACCACTCAGAGCTCCCACCCCTCCACCTTGCACCCCTCTAATTTCTGATGTGCTCGTGCTTAACTGGGAATACTGTTCTATTTGTACCGTGCACTGCAGGTTTTCAAGAGCTTTTATGCAAGCAACAGTGGTCCACGGCTTTTCATTAATGCCGAGTTTCACAGTTGAACTTTTCACAAACCTGCTGATTGTGAGGTATGCAGAACGTTGTTCTCACTTACAGAGGAAGAGACTGAGACTCAGAAAGATTCTGTCTTGCCCAAGAATGCAGATGTAAAAATGACACAGCTGACCTCAAGGCCACAGGAAGACACGGAGAGCACTGGGAAATGTGGGAGTTGCCACAGGAGGCATCTGAAGGAAAGGTTATCAAGGGTCAAGCCAGAGGTCCCAGAGGGCAAACTGTACATCTGGATCCCTCCTGGCACTTTTCTTTCTATAGGAATGGAAGATTGAATTGATCCTGCACCTGGCACCTATCTCACAGCCTTGCCCTGCCATGGCCCCAGAGCCATCCACGCCGTGACTGACACACCTCTCTGCTCACAGGTAATGCAGAGTCCAAGGTAGCACTGATATAGGGACTTTCCTTCTGATGTCACTAAACATGCTGTTTCGTTTTGTCCCTTTGTTGTGGGGTCACCACAGATCTCCTGTCTTAGGGGATAAGGAGAAACTCTTGCTCTGGCACCTCTAGGTAACAGCATACTGGACAGGTGCACCCAGGGAGCTGATCCTTGGCAGAAGATGGGAAATCATTTTGGAAATGTCTAAAAGGAAACTCCCAAGAGCATGAGAGTTTTCTGTATCTAAAGCTCGAAGACTAGCTTCTTCTGATACTTCGCACTCCTGCTTAAAATAAACTTCACATCCACAACACAGTCTGAGGTCAGCCTTCTTCCAAGTAGCAGGGCTGGCCTTACAGGCAGAGAAGACAGCTGCGGTAGAGACTGTCACCTCACACCTCGGCTCGGGTGTGCAGGACGGGCTCAGATCCAGCTGCTCCAACGCCATTTGGATGTCTGTGCCGGTCCTGGGACTGTTCATCCTGAGCTCTGATTCCTTTGCTGCTACATCCTCCTGGCTCATGTTTACTGCTGAGCAGATCAGACCACTGTTCCTTGATGACGGTTACAGTGACTAGTTTCTGTGTGCTCACTGAACACCAAACATCGTGTAAGTCTTTCATGGACCTTTTTTGTTTTTCATTTTGTCATCACAACTACCTGCAGAGTTGCCCAATTGACAGATGATCAAATGGGTAAGTTTGCAGATGGGATTTAAGCAGCGCAGGCCGACTCCAGCGCCCGCGTTCTCTGTCGTAGGGCGTTCTGCTTCCTTCCCTCTTCCTTGGGCCTTGGGGCAGCCTCACTGAGGCCGCAGATGCTGTTTTCTCCTTTTTGCAGAGGAGGAATCTAAAGCTCAGAGGTTAAGTGACATCTCCAGGGTCACTTGGCTAAGACGTGCAGAGGTGGCACAGAACCTGTCCTATTCAAACCAAGTTCATTGCCCTTCGTGTTGCTACGTAGTGGAGTTTTTTAGACCTCCCAGTAGTCTGAAAAGCATATTTTTGTCAGATTCCAAATCACTATTTTCTTTTTGTTTTTTAAACACTTTCTTCTAGTCCAACTGGATCAGGTCTACCTCCCTCAGCTCCTCCATGGGTCCCAGGATCCTCCACCATTCTCCAGCCAGACTGTCAGATTCCAGGCTGTCTCCCCCAACTCTCCCAGCTCCTTTTCTTGTCTATTATTTTTTTCTAAGCTACATATCTCCCCCACGGCTCAATTTCTCTTTATCCGATAAGGAATTGTTTGCTTAAATATCTCATCCCGGGAAATCCCTGAATCTGGGTGGTGGAGGGAGTGCTCAGAAGGGAGTGCTCTGTGTTTGCTGTGGAGGAAAATTTGAATCGTGAGGCAGGTGTGGGGCATGACATGGTCAAGGTGATCAGCTATACCTTGAAACCATGGAAGACGTGCAAGTTTTATGTCCAGAGGGAAGTTCCATTTGCAGAGTTAGTTATCCTTCAGGCTTCTATAGATAGGTGAGTGGGGAAGTCTCTACCATTGGAGGCTAAATTTAAGTTAACTAAAGACAGATAGATTGGTGAGTCTCTCTGCTCACCTTTCAGCCACTCCTTGTCCCTCCGTCTGTGGGCCTATTAGAACTGCTTAAGTCATGCCAGAATCTACCCACAGAGGCAGGGGACAGCAAGGATGGAGTCCTGGAGGAACACCCACGTGGGCTGTTGTTACTGTAACATCTGTGACTTGTTCCATGATACTCAGTTTAAAAAATGATGTATGGATCTATTTTTCTAAATCATAGTAGATCTAGACTGAGACCCACAAGCCCAGTCCACTGGGCTCCCCACGCTCTCATTTGACTTATAGAAAGTCTAGACTGTGTCATCCATTTGGAAGGCAGCCAATTGCTCAGCTATTTTCTCCAGGTCAGCGTGGCCAGGAGGATCTTCAAAGGGCTCCCAAGGCTCAGAACAGAGTGTTCAGCCCCACAGGCAGGGACATAATTCCAACATGGGGACCTTCCACCTCAGGGCCACCACGTTGAACAGGTTCTGGGCTTTGCCTCTCTGGAATCTGCAGCATCTGCAGCATCTGTGCTGTTTCCCAGCCTTGGGGAAGGCAGCAGAGGGAGGCTGGCACACACAATTGTGTGCCTTTCTACTCAAATACAGGGTTTATTCAATTGTCAAGCTTGAAATGTTTGTTCCTTCCTATTAGAATAATCTAATCAATTTCTTTACAGGCTTAGATAGCCTAAATTCAAATGCCTGTGAAGAGTTTCATCCGGGGAAGTCCACTACTGCTTGACACATTTTTATTTTCTAAATCACATTTATTTGCCCAATAAATATTTACTGAATTCTTGTGATATCCAGGAGTTCTTCTAGGCTGTAAGGAAACAGTAATGAAGAAGATAGAACAGACCCTTGCTTTCAAGGCAGTTATGTGCTCATGTGTGTCCATGCACAGGTGGGGAGGTGTAGAATGGGAGACAGAGAATAACTGATGTGTGTGTACATACATACACACACACTTTATTTCAGACAGTGGTGATTCGGTGTTATTAAAATAGGGTCAAGTGATAACATGGGGTGATTGCTGAGGTGCTGTGTTAAACAGGGTGGTCAGGAAAGGTCTCTTTGGGGAGGTGGTATTTGAGTTAAGACCTGAATAAGAGGAACCTTCCATGTGAAGGGAGAGTTAGGAGGACTTTCATTGTTCCCTTCTGAGTCTATAACAGAAATAAATCAATATGCATAACCAACTGCTTTTTTAAAATGAAATACCCCTAGCATCTGGACATCTCCCTTGCCATTAGTTTTGATTGTAAAAACTGGTGAGATGATGGATGGTCATCATACATTGAAATATTCTTACAAAAGTTAATGTAATACATACTTTTTGACATGAAATGGTATTTATGAAATATTAAGAAAATAAATTCTAAGACATTATATATTGTGTGACTTAAGTTTATTAAAAATGAGTACTTTTAATTTTTCTCATTTTAATAATTTGTATATTTTATAATGCCATGCATTTTTATGTGATTAAAATAGCTCAGAGAAAGAGAAACAATTATCATAGTAACTTTTCAGAAAGAGTAATACCTAACCTTGAGGAAAGAATTGCTACTGTAAGCTTTTTACAGTGAGAAATAAATTGAGGTAGTAACTACATTAAATGTGTGTTTTGTCTCTGCCAGGCACAGTGTTATGTGCTTTACGTAGATGATTTCATCTCATTATTATCACAAATCCCCATTTACAAAATCTCATTATTATCCTTATTTTCTATATGAGAAATTAAGGTGTAGAGAAATTGTGTAACTTGTTGAAGTTTACACCTAGTGATAAAGGAGAAGAACCGAGCTTTAAACTCAGGTCTGTCTCTTGACAGAGTTCAAGTTCTTACCTGCAGTGCTTTACTGCTTTTAAGTAGACAATTTTGCTGGAATATAGGAACGTGCTGCATAATCCAAGGCTCTACTGCAGGTGAATTTGTTGATTTCTTAGGGTTATGGGAGCATAAGGCAGGAAGTTAAGGTAACACGGGACCCATTAGCTACAACAGGACCACGTGACTCCAGTGGCCTCGACAATCAGTGTGTGGACGCTGAAGATGACCCATTGGACATTGTGCAGGACCAGGAACTAGATGGGAGTCGCTCCTTTGTGAAGTCAGGATACAGGAAGAGCTACACACCTGGTGAAAAGACAAACTAGAAAAATAATCCCAGAAGCAGTTAACAAGGAATATTATTTATCTTGGCCTTGGCCTTGGGTGGAGGATTTAAATAAAATTCCTGTGAATATTCATGATCACCGAGCAGTCAGACCACTGGGGGTTGGGATAGATACTGTAAGAAGATGCACACTGAGAATTATAAAATACAATGAGGTTAAGTCTATAGCACCACAATTGCTTGAATGTTTCCTGGAAAAACTACCTTTAGTTCAGGATTTAAAGAATTCCCGAAGATGAATTCACTGTATCATATAACATAATGCACAGGGAAACAAGCCACCCTGAGTGAGAGTCAGCAGACAACTACCAAGAAAACCAGATGCAAAGAGGCATCAAATGTTGGCATTATCAGATAAAAATTTCAAATACATGTTTAATATCCTTAAAGAAATAAAATAATTTAAAAATACACAAGGAGTAAGATGGTTTCAAAAATGGCCAGATTTGTAAAAGATCCAAGTGGATTTCCTAGAAATGAAAATTAATATAATTTAAATAAAGTCAGTTGAAAGGTTAAATTAGATGCTCATTGGAGCTAAGATGTGAATTAGAAAACTGCACAGTAGTTTTAAAGGCATTAACCTGAATGAAGCACAGAAAAGCAAAAAGAGGAAAAATATGACTGAATAGGTACAGATTAGATGATAGTGTGAAAGTTGAACATAGGCTAGATCTATATTTCAGGTCATCTCTTGTTCTATAAAATGTGGACAACCAGATTTACAGACTGAAGTTCTGAAATTCTGAAAGGATTTCCCTTCACCACTACTTTTCAGAACCATACTTGTGCTAGACTGCAATGATCATTCCAGAATAAAATGCAGACCCATCCAGAAAATAGGCCCATGTTTTTCAACTGGAAACACAAAATTCCCATGAAACCTTGGATATGGTAAGGGTGGAAACGTAGGAGTGGGTACCATGGGACTTTGAGACTTGCTCTTGAAATTGAATTGTGTCTTCTTCCAGCTGTGCTTGAGTCTGGTCTTGATTATACATTTCTCGTTTAATAACAGAATGCTCTGTGCATGTCCAGCTTTATAGTTTTGCAGATCAGCTAACACCAGGTTCCGAATGCCATGATGAGGTATTCAGTAAAGAGCCAGAAGCAGCTTCTCAAAGGAAGAGCAGTTGTTAGCAGGTAGAAGAGAGTATGGCTTTGCACCCAAACTCTACATGTGCCTCTGGGACAGTTCTCCAGGCAGCCTTAGGCAAACCCAGTCCCCCCACCCACCTTTTTCACTTATAGTTTTTAAGAGTAACTGTAGCATGTGCCAGGAATACAATATCCTGAGATCAAGAGGAACTGGCCAGGACAGCTTGGGCTCTGTTCCAGTCCCTCCTAGGAACAGGATGTCATGTCGCTCCTGGGTTATGAAACCAAGGGTGGGCTGCTCTCTGGGGTTCCTCAGCTGCGGTGCAAGTGGGCAAGCACAGGTGAGATTCCATCCACCGTGGGCAGCCTTTCGGAGCTTTGGAGGACTGGCTCTCTTTGAATCCTAGGCCTCTGCTGTTCCTTGATGCCTGTCTGTAATAAACTCTCTTCATGTGACTTGTGTGTGTGAGTGTTCTGTCTCACCAGAATCAGGCAAGTAGTAAAAGTGCAGCCCAAGATGCAGTGGGCTGAAGTGGCAGCCAGGGCACAGTGAACTTGCCTTGTGCTGCCTTGTGATTCTCTTATTGGGGAATGCCAGGAGCCCAACAGGGCATCCCTATCTGCCACAGACTCTTCAAGGACAACAGAGTCTGCCGGGTCTATGGCCAAGCAGCAGGAAGCTTTCATCACAGGCTTGCTCTGCTGTAGAAGAACCCTCTCCTGCACTGGTCCCAGCTTTACAGATTGCACCATAAACGGAATAGAGCAGCACACTCAAATGCAGTATGTGCAATGCACAATTCAAAGTCCCAAGAGGACTAAGCATCGCACCTCTTTCTCCACGGTGGATGCATAAGGTGCAGCAGCTTATTTCTCACTTTACAGGAGATATTCCAACATGCCCCAGACCTCTGGACCACTACAAAGCTCACCAATGTGGCAGACCCCTGAACTCTGGCAGATTTTACATTGGTCTGGCATGGCTGTGTCACATTGAGCCATCTACAATGTCTTATAATTCCTGGTTGCTAAGAACAATCAACATGTCATCAGTGTAAAGGACCAGGATGGTTTCAAGATGACTAAGGTCCTTCCAAGATACATTATGAAAGAAAACAGGCTAACTACAGCCTTGAGATAAAGGCTATTGCTGACTCTGCCACTTGAAGGCAAACTGACTTTATTGAGTATTTCTGAGCACCCTTCTGGAAGAAATTTTCCCCTCAGCTTTCCAGGAATCACTCTTCCTGTGTGTGGATGGAACCCTCCAGCTAGTCCTACAGATTCTCTCCTCATCCCCAGCCCGCCCATTCACACCCCTGCCCACCCACAAAACACACAAGCGGCTGTCTCCGCCCAAGAGCTGTGGTTTCCTCCCTCTGTCCCAACCTGGCAGGATCCCCGGGCTCTTTCGAGGTTGGGGCGGGAGGAGGGAACTGAGGTTCTTGCTCAGATCTTTGATCTGTGCCCAGCACTGTGTCTCCAGCGCTGCAGAGGTATACGCTGCTGTCCTCGGGGCTCACGTTGCTCACGGTCATGTTTGAGAATGTTAACTCTGGGCGGCTGATGGGAAACTTGTCCTTGGTAAATCCGCTCTCGTACGTGGCCTCAGAGCCCTGGTTTGCAGTTGCCATCAGCATCAAGTTCTGTCCCGGGAGCTGACGGTACCAGAACATCAAGGTGACTTGGCTATCGACGTGACACTGAATCGTCACCGAGGTTCCACGTTGACAGATAGCCCTGCTCGGCGTTTGGGAGACGAGCACAGCAAGCACGGAGCCTAGTTCCGGAGAGATGGAGACCCGTGAGGACCCACGGGGGTGTGGTTAGACACATGCCCAGCCAGGAACGTCTCTGCTTTCTTACACCAATGTCACCTCGGCTCCCAAAGGACCCCAGGGCACTGTCCCCTCTTTGTTTTGCCAACTTCTATTCTGCCAGGATCCCCTAATCCAACATCGCCCGCTCATCGTCTGCCTGGCGGCTTCTGACCCTCTGGAGAGAAAGTCTCCCCACCTCTCCGCTCAGCCTTAACATTAACCCCGGACTCCCCCCAGACAGGGCTCCTACCTCGTCCCAGGAGAAGGAGCAGGAGAGTCCGCATCTTTAAGTGACGGCCTCTCCCCTGAGAAAAGGCACTAAGACGTCAACCTCGAGTTCATCTGTCGTCCCCACAGCGTACTTCCTTCCCTCCCTGCTCTTCCCCACCTCTAGCAGGCTGAATTTCTGCAGAATATGAAAAAGTTAGTCTGCTCCCTGGTGGAACTGCGCGGCCCTCCCCTGAGGATGGGGCTGCGCGCACAGGGCTCCCCTCTCCCACTCCTCCCCACCTCCCCGCCCCCCGCGTGCACCGGCCCTTGCCCACCTGTCATCACTGAGCACCACGTGTGCTACTCTTAGGGTATACCAGCAAAAATGGAGGGTGCAGTATTGACTTCAAAGAACTAAAGAGCTAAAGGTAAAATTGTAAAATATAAGGGAACTTTATAACACAATATCAGCTGTCTACTGGGTCTTCATGGTTATCATAAAAGTGGAGCTAATTTTTTTTTTTGATCACTTACTCTGTGCTTTGCATGTATTATTTCAGTCTATTTATGGGTTAGGCTATTTAGACTACTATTGTCACTCTATTTCTACAGATTAGGAAATTTTACAGACAGGACCTAGAGATCTTAAATGGACCTACCCAAGTTCACAAAATCTAAGAGTAAAGTGACAGTCAGGACTCAAATCCATGCCTATGAGATCCCAAAGTCCAGACGTTAGCATGAATGCTATTAAGGATTGCCTCACCTGTGCGGGTGCCTGTGCCTTGATAGAGTAGAATCTGGTGGGTGCCTGAGAACGATAGGCCTAACACCCTAAAGGAAACGAGGGACCTCTAGAAAGACAGCTTTGCAAAGCTGACCTATCTTATGCCTTTGATTCTGAGATTCCTTCAATTACAAGATGCACCATTAAATATGTAATTGTTACCTTTGGGTGGTGGTTAATGCTACTACGTTAAAGGTGAACGTTGATTATAGGACTTACCCATATTTCAAAAAAATAAAATCATGAAAAACAATTTATCTTTTAACAGAGGAAATGTGGCACATCAGGGATAACAATACTTCAGTAACCCTTTCATGGGGGTGTGTGTGAAGCCCCCATCTATGGGGTCTGCCATGGGCAGTGGCTCAAGATAAACCCTGCTAAGTAGGATAACTAGTAAAAGATATATAATACTCCAATTTTTCTCAATATGTAGGTATATTTTAAAAACTTTTAGTCAAATATATCAAACTTCCTGCCAGAATAACCCTAAATCTTTTTTCATTTCATTCACCCTAAACCCTTCTGAAAATTACCAAATGATCCCTATTCTTCACAAAATTCCAAACTTTTGCTCCTTCATCAGTGTTTTCTTTGTCCAAAAAAACAGGGAAGATATTCTCCTGCCTTTCTATGCTTTTCAAGCTTCAGTGGTCTTGAACTCCAGGCCTCAAGAGATCCTCCCAGGTCGGCCTCCCAAAGTGCTGGGATTACAGGTGTGAGCCACCACACCTGGCCCGTTTTTGGATATTCTAGAGTGTCAGGTACTCAGCTCAGCTGTCAGGTGCCAATTAAAGCAACATGCCAAAAATGAAAGAGTGAAGCCTTTAATCTCCTTTGACAGTATAAGCAAGAATCTAAAACCGGAGAAAGCACCAACTCCCTGTTTCATGTTTTCCGTGGAAATGGCACTGGTCAAAGGTCAGGGGGATCAGGACAGACGTGGAGTCGTCTCACTGCTGATGCAGGCCTGCGAGAGGGAAGGGCTAGCAGTGGGAACCCACTGGGTACTGAGGGAGAAAAGTGTCTTCAAGGCTCTCTCCTCCTCCGCCCATTAGGAGGCCTTGGCAGAGGCGCCTGAAGATGACCTCTGCACAGGGCCTCAGATGAAGAGACTAAGAACGAAGGCCCTGAACTAGGAACATAAATATGAACGAACGTGACCAGCCAGGGGCTCCCTGACTGCGACTCCGTTCAACGATGCAGTGCACTGGCTGTGCACCAAGCCTGGGGTAGGCAGAACAGCCTCCCCACGGAGGCCTGCCAGGTAAAGCCTTTGTAATCACCTGTGGCCTGAAAGATCAGACAGGGGCTTCTAACCTGGAGCTGGACTCCTCCTAAAGTCTTTGCATTTCCATATGCCTTTTAGAATCAGCTTTTCAGTTTCTTAAAAAAAAAAAAAAACAGTTGAGATAATAATTGGGATTTTATTGACTCTGTAGATCAAATTGGGGAGAATTCCCATTTTAACATAGTCCTCTAATCCATGGACATGATTTATAGTTCCACTTTCTAAGGCTGTCTTTCATTTCTTTCAGTAATGAGTTTTAGTTTACTGTACATAAGTCTTGCATGTCTTTTGCTAGATTTAAGAATTTTATGTTTTTTTACATTGCTGTAAATTCAAGTTTTAAAATTTAGTTATCCAATTGTTTGCCATTAGTGTATAAAATACAATTAATTTTTGTATGTTGAAGTTGTAACCTGTAGCCTTAATAAATTCACTTATTAATTTTAGTAGTTATTTTATAGATTACTTTTAATATTTGAGTGTAAACAGTCCTTTCATCTCTTAAAAAGTTTTTCATCATCTTTTGTTCTTTAGCTGTCTAGTCTTTTCCTTGTTTTAATGGACCAGTGCAATGTGGAACAAAAGTGGTGAGAGTGAGCATATTGACTTGTTCATGATCTTGAATATGTTTAATATTCAAGAAATAAAAATGGAAAATGTTTAATATGTCTGCTGTTAAGTTCAATGTTAGTTGGTTTCTTGCAGATACCCTTTATTAGATTGAGGAAGTCCCTTTTTCTTCTCAATTTGCTGAGTGTGTTTGTCATAAATGGGTATGGAATTTGTGGGGTTTTTTTGTATCTATAGGGATAATCAAATATTAATAGCTTTTTAAAAAATATGTTAAGAAAGTAAATTACAATGGTTGATTTTTGAATGTTAGACCAAACTTGCTCCTAGAATAGACTCTATTTAAGTATTTGAATATTTTTTAAATTTTATTTTCATTATTATCTATTGGCTTTTCAGCTATACTTCTTTAATTTTTTTAGTGCTATTCTAGAAAACATAATATGATATATTTTAAACTATTTGCAATCTACTTGCAATTAATATGGTAAAGTTTCACTTAAATTATAAGAAATTTGCAAATAAGTAGATTTTCCCTGCTCCCATCCTTTAAGTTATAGTTGTCATCTGTAGTGTGTCTACGTTATATAGCCTGCAATACAATGCTGAAGTTTTTGCTTTAACTGCTACTACATATCATTACCATGTAACCATTTGTTTGTCTAATTTTCCCATTATTGGACTGTGATTGTCTTTTCTTTTTCAGGTTACTATATGACGATGTGTATCCCATCTAAGACAGTTGACTATACATCTTCATATATAATATGCAATAATTGTAGGTCCTTCATCATATTTCCTCTTTCTTTAAAGATACTGTATGGCTTGCTTTTTAATGTTTTCATTAGTGAATAATGCCCCTTCAGTGTTTCAAATTAAATAAGACAGTCAGTTGAATAGAACGGGCTCCTGTTTATTCTACTAAAAGCTCAAGTATAAGTGATGAGATCTTCCTCTACCTCCTACCACCAAAGTCTGAGTGCACTGAGTCAGTTCTGAGGCCATTGACAGAGGACAAAAGAGACCTATGTTGCGTCTGAGTGTTTGTCACTGCATTTTATAGGGAATGATGGGATGAAGAAACTCCCTTGACTATTGGTTTCCTGCTATTTCTGTTTTAATGAATTTGAAATTAATTGAATAAGATCTGGCACAGATAAGAATATATTCCCCCAATTTTTCAAGCCATAAATAATTGGCTGGGTCAATTATTAATAGAATGCTGGAAGAGGAAGATCATTTGATACTAGGATGGAATTTCAAAGTCTTCAGTTAACATGTGGATGTTAACTGATAATCCACATGTTAACCTTATGTATGAGATGGCAACAAGAGTGATAAATGATGGTACAATGCATCTATAGCTCATTTAATCGTGGTTATCAAAGAATGTTATAAAGCTCCCACAATTAATATGGCTATGTTCACTTGTCCATCACTTAGGAAGACCAGATTCTTCTCACAACCCTTCATTCTTCTACTTCAAAAAGAAAAGTGTTGAAAGTTTATTATAAGAAATGCAAAATGTTTTTGATGCTGTCTGTCGCTATCCTGCCCTTACAGAAGTAAAAGGTCCAGTTTTCTGGCTATGTGGGTTACACCTTTACCCTGACAGCTGGGTGTGGGAACCCATGCAGCTGAGAATTGAAATATACCCACCTTGAACTCAATCATCTAGTCATTTCAAAAACAGTATAGAAACACTGGCCTCTGCCATTAACTTACCAGCTATGTGGCTATGGGAAAGTTATTTAAATTTAGAGTTTTTAAAATTTTTAATTAGGAGAAGGTAATATTTGCACGTCAAGGTTGTTGTATGTTAAAATAAACTCCCTGCAATATCTCAGTACTCTTCAGAGAATGAAAGAGAGGGAAAGAAAAGATTGTTTCCTTCTCTATCATTGTCCTTGTTTCCTGCAGGAAGAGGCCATAGCCTCTTCCCCACCATGTCCCCCCAAAGAGCTCTGATCATACTCCCATTCAACAAGAAAGAATTTATTTTTTTATATTTTTCCAAGTCACACAATTAAAAATGTTTACTTGGGGATTTAGAATAGCAATTTTTACCTTCAGCAAATTTTTTAGTCTCTTCATGTGATGTATCTTTATTGAAATAATGATCTACATTTTCTGAATTCTTCACCATACTCTCATGGTAAACATTAATGATGTATTATGTGTCTTTAAGAGTCTATTCTGTGAACTTCCCTTAGAACACTTTTTCAATTTATCTCTAAACTCAAACCTATCCCAATCCACAATCCTTGTGACCTCTTGGGATGTCTTCTGTTACTCATTTCGATGTCTGGTATTCTATCTCTGCTTATTTTCCATTTAACTCACGTGTTCGTCCTCTCTCTGTGGGCTGCGTGCAGTTCATTATCAAAGTGAGGGTGTGTTAGAGGGAGCAGGGACTCTTTCTGTCAGGGGCTCAATGGAGGGGGTAGCATCTGTGGTGGGGGTGGTCCCAGACAGCACTGGGAGTGACCACAGTGCTTGGACCTGTTCCCTTCTCTTGCAGTTGTGCTTCTGAGTTTGGGCAGGGCTTGCTATGGGAAATAAATAATTCGTGGAAAAACGTAGGACTCTCAGACACCCCCACGGCCTACTGAATATAAAAGTTTGTAGATACGGTATCCTGGTATTTGATTATTTTCTGTGAAGACGTGTTTTTTCTGTTTTAAAGGTTGACCTCAGCCAGAAGGGCTGTGGTTCCTGCCTTTTCTGGGGGAAAGATCTTACCCACCCCCCCACCCCAGAATCCTTGCAGGGTCTTTTTTCCTTCTGACAGTTCCTCTTCCTTGTTTACTTTTATCCAAAATCAGCTCCACTCCTATTCCTCATACAAACTTAATCTTGAATATTGCAATACACCTTGATTTACGTTTTTCTCTGATTTCCTCCACATAAAAATTTAGCACCAAATCAAAATGTGTTTTCATACACCTTGTTGATAGTTTTGCAAATTCCCTGCAGGTTGGGATTTCTAACACCTTTTACATTTCTTTTGTATTTCCAAAGCAGAAAAGGCTTTGTTAATATTTAATGACAGGATAGTATGTATTTTATTCTTAAAAACAGACAGACAGACATTTTCTCCAAATGACTGTGAGTACAGTTATAGGCTGACTAATTCTTACCACCTCCTGCATCATAGTTTAT
>CM052437.1:176042650-176066958 GCA_028533085.1 Varecia variegata
AGAGGAAATCTTCTTGTTGGGGTCGAGTCTCATGAACTCAGGTTGGGGACAACACAGAAAGGTGGTCAGGTTGACTTCAGAATGGCCCCTGACTTGGCAAGGGGTGAAAAATACCTCACGCTCTCCTGGCAGACAAGTGTGCCTATGGGGCTGATTTCTCCCTAGGGGCCACCTTTTTCTCATTGGCACAAATGTGCCGTAGGAGCCAGCACCAGCTGAGTTAGGGTCACTTCCCTCAGACATCTGCTCTTTTTGTGCAGAGAGGATGTGTCCGTGCAGCGCTGTGGGTAGCGGCTGGCACAGAGGTACACGGATGTCTGGTTGGTGCTGGCAGACTCCAGAACCAGGGGGAAATCCTCCTTCTTCTTCCTAGAGGCACTGTACCCCTCAGAGACATCTCCTTTTTCAACACTGTCAACATCATATGAGAAATAAATCAGCCGTAGCCCCAGACCTGGGTCTTGTCGATACCAGAACATTCTTTCATGGTCCATGTCCTGTGAACATTCCAGCAAAACCTCCTCTCCCGTCCTTTTGATCAGATGTCTCGGAGTCTGGGTTACCTTCGTATCCACGAGGCCTGTGAGAGAAGGATTCGAGAAAGCAAACAGACAGGCCACCAGGAAGCCCGAGAGGGAAAAGTCTTGTATCCAAGGCCTGGCAACACAGGACAGGGTTTGCCACCAACTCCTCAGACCCATCAACTCTCCGCACCCCCCTACTCCCAGGACTCACCTGCTCCTAGGAGACAAAAGGCCACGCCACAAAGCAGCCTGATTCCCATGGCAGTTTTGAAGAAAGAATGAGTGTTCTTCCAGCACCAGGCTGTAGGTTGACTGTCTATGATGTCACTGTCCCTGCCCACATGCAGGGTCCTTCGGCCATTGTCTAGAGAGAGTCTAGAGGTGCTAGACAGTAAAGGGCATCCCTTTTCCTCGTGAGAGTGTCAGTGCGTGTGTGTGTCTATGTGAGTGTGTGTGTGTGTGTGTGTGTGTGTGTGCGCGCATTTATAGGAAAGAATTAACCCGGCAGGCCGGGGACTGCTATTCATAGAAGAGCCTGCTTGCACAGTTGGGCCTTGGTCTTGCATCTGGGAACTTGAATTTCAGTAACTGGCCAGTGTGGCTCAGTGCACCTAGACTACCTGCATCAGCAATGTAGTGCATGCCACACACCTGCTCTGCTTCTCTGAGTCTGGAACTTTGGTGCATGCGAGGTAGAGGGTGCCTGTGTGATCAGCCATATAGTTTGCTAGGGCTGACATAAGTCACCACAGACTAGATGGCTTCAACAACAGAAATTTGTTTACTCACAATTCTGGAGGCTAGATGTGTGAGATCAAGGTGTCCGCAGGGTTGATTTCTTCTGAGGCCTCTCTCCTTGGATTGCCGATGGCCGTCGTCTCCCTGCGTTTCCACATTGTCTTCCCTCTGTGTGTGTCTGTGTCCTCACCCCCTCTTCTTACAAGGACACCAGTAATATTGGTAAAGGGCCCACCCCAATGCCCTCATTAACCTTACTCACCTCTTTAAAGACCTTATTTCCAGATATAGTTATTAATACATTCTGAGATACTGGAGGTTAGGACTTCAACATATGAATGTTTAGGGACTGGTTCAGCCCATAACACCAGCCACCAAAAGTATCTGAGGTGCTGAGTCCCTAATGGGCTTCCCTGGGTAGAAATATTGCCCCCACGTTGCTGCATTTCCACTGCTGGGGAGACAGTGTGCTCCCCCGCAGGAGGCGGGGAACACAGGGCAGGGCACGTGGATTTCTCCAAACTCTACCTGTGTCGTTCCTGCTTGTGCTTATAGCATCCTTACTGCGTCTCTGTGATACATACATCTCAGCTGTAAGTGCCTTGCGTCCTTCTAGGGGGTCTCTGAAAGTGGGGATAATTTTTTCCTGATCAACTCTGATTAGGAAAAGGCTATCAATCCTTCCTCCCTCCCTCTCCCTTTCTCTCTCATACGTTTCCTTCCCAGCACTTGTAGTTTTTCATTCAACATATTTAATTTAATAATAATAATTACTACAAGTAGTGTACTGGCTAGAAGCACAGGCTTTGGAGCTGTGCTGTCTGGGTCTGAAATCTGGCTCTTTTACTTACTGCCTGTGACCATGGGCGAGTTCTGGGCCCCAGTGTTCTTATATGGAAAGTGGAACCAACGAAAGTGCGGACCTCGCAGAGTTGCTGTAAGAAGACGAGTTGATACACATAAATTGGTCATAGCCATGCATGGCTCGATAAAGGTAGCCGTGAAAAGCATCGGTGTTTGTTACTACTACTATCATCTATTGAATACTAATTTTGTGTAAGGCAGTATGTTAAAATTCTTTACTAATGTAAGATTTCTTTTATTTTAACATCCTTACGTTACACTTTGGGGTCTTTGTCCTTTTAGATTTGCCTTCCAAACTACTTATGTAAGAATTGTTTTTCAGTGAATTCTAATTCTAATTATTTTTCAATGAATTAAGTGTAGGTTTAATTACAAAATTAAACCTACACTTAATATGCCCTTTTCAGCCACGATGGACATTAAACTATGGTCATTACCATGTGTCCTGTGCCATCTCTGTACATTCCTTTGCTAAGCCTCACAATTCTTTTATAATATGTACTTCACCCAAGGCCTGCCTGATCTACTAGGAAGGAAAAGCTACAAACTCCATGGTAATTCTAACATTAGCAATCGACTCTTTTCTCCTACATTCCAGATGAATCTCTTAACCAGAAGTGGTTAGAAGTATGTCTGACTTTGTGTTCTAGGTCAAATTCTGTCTTCCTCTTATGCTACTTTCTGCTTTTGAAATGATTTTTTTTTAGCCATTAGGAGGTTTTCTTGAATTCAAGCCATTCCTGGCCACACTGAGCACACCCTTGCATCCAAGTTGACGTCTTGTATTGCAGTGTCACCTGTCCCTTGCTCCTCCTTTTCCACGTGTCTGTCCTTAAATACAAACAGGAATTAGTGTAGTGAACATATTTAGTTTTGGATATTTTTGTTCTAATTGTTGCTGGCTGGTTTGCTTCCATAGAATTAGAAACTTAGAGATGATTATCCCAATGGACAATAGGCTAATTCCTTTTACAAAACGTCCCCCTTTCCCATGCTGCTGCCCTGGTGGTGATGCTAGCAATGGCGCAGTGACCCCATGTGCAGGTTCACCTGCTGCGGTGGTGGAGACAGTGCTGTACCAACAGTGGGGTGTGGGCACGACCAGCACTAGGTATAGGCAATAGAGAGGGTAATGTCTGCAGAGAATGATACCCAATTAAAATGGTTCTGCTTTCATTATCACCATGTGCCAGAAATTCTAAATAATTTTGGTGATAAAAGAATCCTTCCATGCTATGTTTGTCCTCTTATCACTGGCTAATTTCATCACGTGTAATGTCAAACACATAGAAGCAGAGAGTACAATGACAGTTTCCAGGGAAGGAGAAGAAAGGGAAGTGGAGAGTTGCTATTCACCTGGTGTGAGGCTTCAGTTACACAAGGTGATTAAATTCTAGAGATCTGCTGTACAACGTTGTGCCTAGAGTTAACAGTACTGTATTGTGCACATAATATTTTGTTTAAAGGGTAGATTTCATGCGAAGTGTTCTTACCATAAAAAGAAATTTCACCAGTTCATTTTACTACACATTGAGAACCAATCATCACAACAAAAAGGTCAGATACAGATGTCACTGTGATGCTTATACTGTATTTTCAGTAAATTTTTACTTGTGGTTATTTCACTTATATCATCTATTAACATTTCTTAACGGTATACACATTTTTTAAAATGTTGCTATGTACAACACAAACCAATCATAATCATAACAGCAGTTCCTGAGTTTTTTGCAATAATATAAAATAGTCATCATAATGGTTCAGACCATATTCCTTAGTTTAGACATTACTGTAAATGTCTACTATCTTAACACAGTGGACTTAGCCTTGCCATAACTCAAGCATATTGACACAGCTACTCAACACAAAAACCCTCTGAACTTCAGTTTGACTGGCCTATTTGCTTACACAAAGGGTTTTAAATCAACAAATCATTCTTATCTTTAAAATAGGTTTTTTCTTTACGAGACATACAGAGTCTGAAAGCTTCTGTTGTTGGCAAAACGCATAAATGCATAACATAGCCTGACCTGCTTAAATGAAAGGTATTCGATTAAGATTAGAATTGTTCCCTGGCACTCAGGTACATGAAAGGAGAGGCCTGTGGGGCTCTCGCGGGGGTCCCTGAAGACCCAGCGTGGAGGGCAGCTTTCTGCAGCAGGCGGCGTGCGGGGAGCTGGATGGACGCAGGTGAGTTGTAGTGAAAGGCCTGGGCTGAGGAAGCTCTGCGGGAACAGCAAACAAGAACGAAGCAGAGAGCATGGTGACAGCCCAAGCACGGGTGCCGTCCCCCACAGTGACCTGAGGATGGACTCCTACTGACCGGGGCCTTCGGGGCTGCAGAGGCCTCAGAGCAGGGCACTGGGAAAGGCTTTGGTGGGCTCAGGAAAGTGGGACCACATCTCCCCTTGTGAAAACCCTTTCTGTGCAGACAGGAAGTGGCCATGCAGTGTGGCAGGGTGACAGCTGGCAGGGTGACAGCTGGCAGGGTGTCTGGGAGGGGCTGGACGTCTGAAGGTTGGGAGAAATGGGCAGTCTTATCTCAAGAGACACAGTGTCTCTCAGAAATGTCCCAGCTGTTAGCACTGTGGGTACCAACTGAATAATAGATTAATTGTAGTCTCATTCCTGGCTCTTGTCACAAATAGATCCTAGAATATATTCTGGTCGCATCACAGAGTCACCTGCTTTTCTGACCCTGAAACCTGGTAAACGAGTATTTCAATGACACCAGCATCCATGGACATTGTAGATAAAAAGAGACAGAGGACTTCAGAAGGATACTAATGTGCACCCACCAGAGACAGGCTTAAAGCAGGGTCTGCCAAACCAAGTTCAAGGACATCACACCTGTGCCAATCTACCTATTCCAAGGAGACAAAGGGCTACAGATCAGGGAAGCCCGGGGCCAACTGCAGGTGAATTTATGGCGGTGTCTGGGTGTTAGCTCTGTTCAGGCTGTTATATGAGCACATGGTGGAGGAACTAGCCCAGTCAGGGATTTAAGAAAATCAACTTGGAGGAAATGACTTATAAATTGGTATAGAAGGAATCATTAGCTAGGTGGCCAGGTGAATGCCAGAGAAGGGAAGGGTGCTCTGGATACAGTGACCGTGGTAGATGAAGACTAAGGTGTGAGTCAGCACAGGACTCATTCGGGAGCTTGAGAGAAGTGGGGATATTTCTGGAGCCAGTGCAGGCAGTGGTGGCAGCTGGAGGGATGGGGAAGTCACTGCTGGGATGGTGGGCATGTACACAAAGGCCACATCACGGAGGGTGTTGAGAGACTTGCAAACCAACATAAACTCGAGACTTTACCTAGTTAATGGAAAGACGCCAAAGGGTTCTAAGCTCCAGAAAGTGCTTGTGGAAGGGGACAGGCAGCAAGCTGGCAGGTAGGGTGACTACTAGAAGGTGGCTAAAGGAATCCGGGTGAGAGGTGACCTTTGCTGCCCCTTAGTATTATCAGTGAAGTTAAAAGAAAAGAGTAAAACATGTGAGGAATTTCATGCTTAGGAACATGCGGGGTGGGGTGATGGGTTGTTTGTAGAAGGAGAGTGTCAGGGAGACAGGGAAGGTCACTCCCGCATCTGTGGCTTGGGCATTTGGGAGATGGCAGGACCATCTGCTGAGGTGAAGAAAATGGGAGATGCTGGATTTAGTAAACAGCTCAGAACACGGTGTTCCCCCGAGTGACAACACATCCAAGAATAGGACCTGGAATACGGGACCAAATTTTGCTGAGAGTGGTTGAACTGGAAATGGAATCTTCGGTTTGGGCAACAGCGTGATTGAAGGTAAGACTGAAGCTCCACAGGGAGAAAGGATTGAAGAGTGTCCCCTGCGCACAGTTAGCTTGTCCTGCCCGGGCTTTGAGAGCTCTCTGGTTCAGCAGGTGAGAGGATGGCTGGCCCGGTGGCCCCCACTGCAGGCGGCTGCCTTGCCCAGAGGCCCCGAGGCTGGGAGTGGGGAAGGGCTTCTAGGGGCGGTTGGAGCGGGGCCTGCGGAGGGAGGAGCCTCCTGCTCTCTGGCGGCCCTTTTTGTAGAAGGGCCCTTTTTGTGCAGAAGGCAGCTGGCTGTGTCCCGCTGTGGCTAAGCTGCTGGCACAGAGGTACAGAGCCGTCTGGCTGGTGCGGGTGGACCCCAGGTTCAGCGGGAAGCTCGGCTTCTCTCTCCGAGAGGCGGTGTAGCCGTGAGGAATGTCTCCCTCGGTCACAAACCCCACGTTAGCTGAATAGCAGATCAGCTTTAGACCCAGCCCTGGGTCTTGTCGATACCAGAACATGCAATCATGGTTTGTGTTCTGAGAACAGGTCACTGTCACATTCTTTCCAGTCTCTGTAGTGGGGTATCTCGGGGTCTGGGTCACTTGGGCTTCCACCAGGCCTGTGAGGGAAGGGGACAGAGCTGGAGACAAGGCCAAGGGAGCACCCGATGCTGCAGCCTTTAGGAGAGGACTGGAGCCTACAAGATGAGGTCAAGAGCCACCCGTGTGTTCTGGGACTCACCTGCTCCCAGGAGGCAAAGGACCACACAGCCAAGGAGCCGGGGGCCCATGGCAGTGCCAGGCAGGTGTCTGCCAGCTCTGGGGGCTCTAGCTGGCTTCTGCGATGTCTCCACCTCTTGGAGACACAGAGTTCTCAGCAGAGGAACCACTCCCCTTTCCTCACAGGGCTGCAGCATACCAAGGCCATGCCAGGCGACTCAGGCTGGGGACACTTGTGATCGGTTTCATTTCCCTTAATCTCTCTGAGGCTGCTTGTCCTTATGCATGTGCCGTGTTTTCTTATTGATGTCATCTTGTAAAAATTGTCAAATATTTATGTATTTTGGATCTGTATGGTATAAATAGATATACCATATTTGATTACTGCTTAGCAATGTGAGAACATGAAGCTGATGCTATTATGAAAACTGCATTTTCGTATCTTTTGAAGTCATTTCTTCTCTGCAGAAAAAATTCCAAGTATTTTTTGACTTTGTCTATCCACTGATATATTTTTCAGCCACTACTCTTGCAAAGAGTCTAAGGTGTAAAATCTCAGCCAGATTCACACCATGGATTATTTTACTCGTCTGTATGTAGTTCAAATCCTAGACACGCAGCTTCTTTGCTCGTTAGCAGATTAGACTCAGCCATTGTTGCTGGAGCTGGCAGCTGCTTCCCTCAAGGGTGGCATCTGGCATATCTTTCTTCGTTCCCTCTTCTGTCTCTTTCTGCAAGGATGCTGGTGAAAGGCAGAAGCAACATCTTCCTTCATCAACCTCATATTTCACCAGCCAACTCCTTCCTTGCCTGCTTCGGGCACGTGTTTGCTGTCTTGCCACCCCCACATGTTGGTTTCTGCCCCTGGAGACTGTGCTGTGGCCAGGCAGTGTTTTCTCTGCCATGGAGCCACGTCATGGGGAACCCATTTGGGGATGGGGGCACTGAGCTTCTCCTCTGAGCTCCTCCAGCAGCTGCAGGCATTGCCCGCTTTGCTAAGTGTGTCCTTCCTACACGGAGGTGACGTCCTGGGTTCCCTAGAATGTCTTCTCTCTTGAACACCTTCGAGCTTTTATTTTTTTTCTTTTTAATTTTTTATTAAAATATATATGATGAGTAAAAATTGTATATATTTACTGTGTACAGTGTGATGGTTTGATACACGTATATCTGCGAACTTCTCTTATACTTGGTAGGAACCAAGGCATTCCTAGGAGCAGGGAGGGAAGGAGGCAGCCACACTCCTCCTAACTGCTTCCAACCACAGCTAGAGCGTCACAGAGCCCTTTGGTGTTTTGCCAAATCATTATCCTATCCAGGCAAGAAGGGGGCCCTCATCCCAGTTGTCAGGGCTACCCTCAAACCTCACAGAAGGCTTTCTTGTTCCCCCACCCTGTCCCTTCGTGGTGGATCATGCAGCTCTGACAGTTTTTGCTCCACGTGAGTGAGGGGGGGCGGTCGCTAGCGCTCAGGATCTAAGGAGTGTTCTCTCATTTTGCATTACATTTCTGTATCATTCCTTTCTGGAAAAGAACGTGGGGAGCAAGCTTGGCTCTACTCTAGTCACAGGTGTTTGTACTGTCCTGGCAAACTTTGCCTCCATATCCTAGCTACAGGTTCGCGTGTTCCTGGGGGAAGGAAAGCAGTTTTCGTTCTCCAAAAACCAGCTCAGGTCAATAATTTCATAGTACTTAGCAAACTTTCCCATCCCAAATTTCATCTTCAGAAATTTTTTCACAATTTATCTGCATCCACAAAGCTAAGCTCACTATCTAGTGGATACTGAAATTTCCCATGTTCATAGTGGTTCCAATGTAGAGGAGGAGAATGACACCTCGAAGTAGTATTGTTTTTCCCAAGCCCTTTCCATACTAGGTTAATCCAAGATTTAGGAGGTAGCTGGCTCCATAGTCCTACCCTCCGCCAGCTACTCACTCTGCTCCAACATGTGGCTTCTCCCTGCCCCGTCCCTCTGACTGTGAGGCTTCTCTGGTCTCTCCTTTCCTTCTCCACGTCAGCCAAGGCACTAACGTGATGCTGCTGACCCACGTCCCCAGTATCCTCACGGCAGGAGCCAGTTGTTAGACTTCTCCCTGCCTTCCCACACTCTTCCCTCTGAGCTCTTCTACCCAATGCCACCACATCCAAGAGTTTTGGAAGCTTATGCCACTTCCCCAGTGTCAGGCTGGCTCCTGTGTCCCTAACAAAGAGCCTGGGAAATAAACAACCTTCTACATGCCTGGAGCTCTGAAACTCTCCCTTGGTCTTCTCCATTTCCTTCTGTGCCGTGCCCTGCCTTCCTCTCTTTCCCTAACCCTCTTCGGTGTCTGCTGTCTTCCCCCTATGTCCAGGCACTGCTCAGTGACTCTGCGTCTCTCATCCACCCATCTGGGGCAAGGTGTCCTGACAAGACTAATTATGTCTGCGTCTACTCAGTTGACGAACCATTTTGTACAAACTCCTCTAAGGGAACACATGCTTTATCCCTTTAAATATGCAACAACCTTTTTTTCTATGTGATTTTGAGCCCAAGTATAGACTGTAGAATTCTTGTCACTCTTCAAATCTGATTTCACTAATGTTCAGGCTATTTTGGTTCTGGGGAACTCATTGCACTCCGTTTATTTTCTTGTACTATAGGATTAACCTTTGAAAGACCCCAGTGAGAGAGATTTGTATATTGAGTTTTCTCTTCATTGATGATATGGTATTCGATTTTATCAAACTTTCTCTCCCACCAGTGTCTGCAATTAACATTGACACGAAAGTGGATGTTAGTGTCACAGCAGTAGGCAGAATAATAGTCCCCTAGTGACGTTTGTTCGTGCTAAGCCCAGAAACCTGTGTATGTGTTTAGTCAGAGGGCAAATAGGCATTAAGGTTGGGGTGCAATTAAGGCTGCTAATCAGCTGTCCGTGATATAGGGAGACAAATGCTGACACAGGGACTTGTAGCAGCTGTCTCCCTCTCAAGTGCCTGTTCTGGTAACGGCTCTGAATAATGCTTGATCTGGGAAAAAAGCATTTTAGGGAAATTGTGGGATGCTAGTCACCACAGATGCACTGAAGATCAAATGTCACTGATGTGGCTTTCTGACGTTTAGCATTATTTCTAGGAAGATGATTTCTCAAATTCTTGATCAGCTAAGGATGTGGCTATAAATTTCCTTAGCTAAACTGCTAGCACAGAGATATGCAGATGTCTCTGGGGCTGGGAAGAAACCTCCAGGAGATATTATGAATAAGATTGGGGCATAGTGTGCAAGTAGTGGGTAAATAGTAGGTGAGTTTCACAACAATAGATAGGTATGCAAAGGCCAGATCATGGAGGATTTTAAGAATTCATAGGTTTGGAGATGTTGGTTAAAGGGAAAAGGACTTGTAGGTTAACAGATATAAAGAAGTTTGGTCATAAGCCTAAAGTCAATGGAAATCTACTGGAGGGTTTTATGCTACAGAGTGAACAGAGTTGGAGAAGGAAGTAAGACACCAGGTAGGTGGATATTTGGAAGGTGTTAGAGTAATTCAGGTGAGCTACAGTGGTTGCCTGAGCTAAGGCCGTATTGGTAGAAAAACAGTGGTGGGATTTGAGAGGTTTTAGTAAAGATGTGGGTATGGAGCAGATGCGGAAGGAGAGTGTTGCGGAGGAGATGCAGGTATTCCTGCCACTCTGGATAGAGCAACTGAGAGAACACTTGTGCCATTTAGGGATCCAGGTGACTCGAGCGATGTATGTTGCAACATGCCTTAGAGTGGGCTATTGTCTCCAGCAGCTAAAAAGCCAGGATCAGGACTAGAACTAGGAAAAGCCTGGGGATGAATGCGATTGGGATTTGAAAAGGAGATATTCTATCTCAGGAGCAATAAAGCCGAAAGGGCTGATCAAGGATCTTAATACGTGTACTTTAATCTCAGAAATAGGAAATGATTCACTCTGAACTGGTCATAGATTTGGAAAACTTTTCTTGACTTTCTGCACCCACTGGTATAGCACAAGGAGATAAAAGACATGTCTTTTGAAATCTGATACAAGTATCCTACTCAGGTCAGACTCCATGGAAAGATGCACTTTGGAGACTCTGGAAAGGGCTATTCTCTACTCCTGTAAGAGAAATTCTTTTCCCCAATGAGATGGAGCCTCATGAGGGTGGGGACTCCTTCCTCTTGTGACTGTCACTTTTGTTCAGTGAGCACATGTCTGTGCAGCGCTGTGGACTAACTGCTGGCACAGAGGTACAGAGATGTCTAAAGGAGCTTTGCGGATTTCAGAGCCGGGGGTGGGGGTGGAGGGGAAAGAACTTCTACTTTTATCAGGAAATAGTCTTCAACAGGAATGTATCTCTTGTCAAGAATGTCAATGTTAACTGAACAATGAATCAGCTCTAATTCCCCTGATTCTAGCTGATGCCAATGTAACATCATGGCACATATTCTAAGAACTCCTTTCCTGTCTCTGCAATCAGGTGTCTTGGAGTCTGGGTGACTTCAGCTTCCATGGGGTCTACGAGGTGAGGAGAGAGCCTGATGCCTCAGTGTCTAGAAAGGAACCTGGGATGTGGCCTGGCAAGCTCAGAATAAGACTTTCCCCAATGTTTCTAAGATTCATCTGCTCCCAGGAGACAAAAGAACACACAAGAGGGGGCTATCCAGCTATGGCAGAATGCAGAGGTCAGCAAATCCTCTCTCCAAAAAACAGGTATTAAACTAAAATATATGTATATATAATCAAAAAGAAATTTTCTTTTTTCTTTTAAGAGTACAAGTCTATTTGCTTCTGTACCCAAAGTAAGGCACACATGTTTTCATGTTTTCTGTGGGCTGTAAAGAGTAATTTGAATTTAAATTTTATGCAAACACTTGTTTAATGCACATTCAATATAAGCCAAAATTACTATAATTCGTTAGTAAAAAAAAATTCATATTATGTTGCTATTTAAGCTATCTTAGTTGAAACCTATCCCATTTCATTTTCGTTTATTTATTTATTTAAAATTGACAAATAAAAATCATATATACTTATTGTTTACTTTGTGATGTGATGTTTTGATATATGTATACATTGTGGAATTAGTAAATAAAGGTAATTGACACATGTGTCATCTCACATACTTACAGTTTTTTTGAGAATTTTTTTGGTGAGAACATTTAAAATCTACATTCTTGGCAATTTTCAAGTGTAGGATATATTATTATCAGCTATAGTCACCATGCTGTACAAGATCTCTAGAATTTATTCTTTCTGTCTGATTGAAACTTTGTACTCTTTGACCAACATTTCTCTATTCCCATGCACCCCCTGCCTCCACACCCTCCCCTGGCCCCTGGCAACCACCATTCTACTCTCTGATTCTGTGAGTTTGACTTATTTAGATTCTACATATAAGTGGGTCATACAGCATTCGTCTTCTTGTGCCTGGATTATTTCACTTAGCATAATGTCTTCCAGGTCCAAACAGGTTGTTGCAAATGATGGGATTTTTTTCTTTTTTAGGGCTGAGTAGTATTCTACTGTGTGTGTGTGTATGTGTGTGTGTGTGTGTGTGTATGTATATATCTCACATGTTGTTTATCTATTTATCCATAGATGGAAACAGGTTGATCCCATATCTTGGGTATTGTGAATAATGCTGCAGTAAACATGAGAGTGCATATATTTCTTTGACATATAGATTTCATATCCTTTGGACATATACCCAGAAGTGAAATTACTAGATCGTATGGTAGTTCTATTTTTAATTTTCTGAGCAACCTCCATACTGTATTCCATAATGGCTGTAATAATTTACCTTCCCACCAACAGTGTACAGGGTCCCCTTTTCTTCACATCATGGCCAATACTTGTTATCTTTTGTCTTTTTAGTTATAGCCATTCCAATGGTTGTGAGAAGGTATCTCATTGTGGTTTTAATATTCATTTCCCTTATGATTAGTGATGATGAGCATTTCTGTATTTGGATGCCTTCTCTTGAGAAATATCTATGCAGGTTCTTTGCCCATATGTTGAATAGGAATGAACTCTGCAAAGCCAAAAAGGAAGAACATTCAGAAGAAGAACCCAGTAAACAGAGTGGCTCAACAGGGCAGGGAGCAGGAGAACTTATTGTGAGTATTAAATGAGACAACACATGTAAAGGGCTTAGAGCAGTAACTGGAATTCACTGAATTCTCAGAAAATATAATATTATTATAGATAATAGCACAATTTTCTCAATCTCAGTTTTCACTGAATTGGTGTTCAGACTTCATCAACTTTGACAATATAGGCGCCACCTAAGATGATTTTAGGTTCATCTTCCTTTTACTCCACCATCAATCATGGCAGAACAGAAAATACAAGCCAATCCATGTTTTGGTAACATTGACTAAAATTTTTTGGAAGCTGGTTCAATAAACAACATCCAAACCAAGTGTTCTCCTCTTTTCTCCCTTTTCCCCTTCCAGAAACGTCTTTGATTTTGATTGTGAGTCACGAAGATTAATTCTAAAATTCCTGCTACCTCTGTCTATTTCCTTTGCCTCAGTTCACTAAGAGCCACAATCGACATTAACTAAAATTCCTGTTACATCATACCCACATGGGGTTTGGATTTTTACTACTCTATCCCCGCTCTTTGAGCATCAGGTGTTTCATCAGGGTTTTGTATTTTATGTGTAAGACATGTGGGCTCCTGCTTACTCTTGCTCTTTCATAAGAATACAATTATGACTTGGCAAACCCTGAAATACTCTTGTCCCATTAGAGGCTCCTTTAAGACAAAGGTAATCGTTAACATCATTAATGACATTTGTCTTTAGCCTTTACTGTGAACTCTGGTCTCATCTTAACAAGAAGTGTTGAGAAACAAAAAGTAAATGAAATTTTACTGCCCCCTGCTGAAGAAAGGTGAAAGGGGTAGATCTGGGAAGATTACGATGAATTCTAAAGAAACAGAAAGGAGAGAGGAGAGGCCCCTAGATGTTCTAAGTGTGAGAAGATTTAAGGATGAGTGATGAGTTGATGAAGGTCTTCAGCAGTGTCTGGATGTAAATCTATACCTCACAGTAGAAGTGATTAAGGAAAGAGCAGAACGAAAAGGGAAGATCTTGGGTTGGGAGTGGATATGAGAAGGCTCAGGTCCTACTCAGATGAAGGGACACTTGCAGGCAGATGTAAACTGTCCACCCTTGTTGCCCAGTGCAGGAGTAACTCTCACACATGGCTGGCCTTTTATCAACGAAAACACTTTCCCCAAAGACCACCTTTCTGACTTACCTAGGGAAGTGTCTGGAGAAGCTGCTGAGAATTACTAAAAGTCAGCAATTAAAGACACAAGAGTTATCACATATGTCTCTGCACATTTTTGGTCCAGTTAAACATCCTCTCTCATTGGAGCCTCTTTGATTTCCAGAAACTTGTAGTCCTTACAGTGTTAGTGAAATTGGTAGGAGAAAGAGATACCAATACAGACAAAAGACAAAATGAACTCTTAATATTCAGCCAGGGTGGAAAAATCTGGAACCAGAGCATGGCAATGCTAAGTGAAGTCTTCTTATCATAGCAGAGGACACACCTGTCTTCAGAAGAGACAGAAAAAATAAAGGCAGAGGGTCCTGGTTTCCCAAAAAGGGATAAATATCACCTGGCTCAGGGCTCTGGCCCCACCTGGAAGTGGAGTTATCTCTGAGGTTTAATTCGCCATGCCAAGCATAGTCCATGGCATCATGGTTCTTATTTTTACAAGATAGAGTTTGATTCCAGAGAATCGTGGACACTGACCAAAGGGCATAGGTGCAGGGCTTTTATGCAATTACTCACATGTCTGAATCCCACACCAACTGCCTTTTATGAGCTTCAATACCATGTTTTGAACACAGTTGTCCACAGGCATCCATGGGAGATTGGTTTCAGGACACCACCTGCCACCATGGATACCAAAATCTGCAGATGTTCAAGTTTCCTATATAACATGGTATAGTATTTGCATATAAACTACACACATGCTCCCTCGTATACTTTAACTCATCTCTAAATTACTTATAATACCTAATAGAATGCAATACAATGCAAATATTTGTAGAATGTATTGTTTTTTATTTGTATTATTTTTTATTGTTCTATTGTTATATATACTTGTTTAGTATTCTAGATCTGTGGTTGGTTGAATCTGTGGGTGGTGACCCCATGGATAAAAAGGGCCGACTGTATACCGTACCAGCATCTGGAAGTTCTGAAGGCCCTCAAATGGAGCATATCATCCTTGCTCCAAACTCTGCTTCTTTGCCTGTAATACCAAAACTAGAACTCTGGGCGTGAATGGAAATTATCACATATTCTAACTAAAATATATTTTTAAACCCACCCCAATATGTGCATATATAAGTTTGTTACAAATTAAAAGGAAACAATTATGCCACACACATGCATAGATACATTCTCCTTTCCATGTCCCAAAACACAGACTCCATTAGGAGAACAGTTTTAATTTCCCCCTGACCATTCTCCCATGTATGTTTGCGATTATGGTTCACTTTGCCCTAGTTCCCGATCATATATTATGATACCATCAGATAGTAATACCAGATAATAATTGTTACATATGTCTCTCTTTATTTTTGGTCCAGTAAAACCCCTTTTCTCATTTTTCAAGTCTTCTCTTAATCACGCTCATTTTCTTTGTTTTAAAGGGACTTGTAGGTGGGAGGTGTGGAGCACTTAAATACACATGCACCAGAAGCCAGAAAATATGTTACTTGGAAGAAAATCCTAAAGAAGTACTTGAAGACATATTTGAATCTGCTTTCCTATCTTTTTTCTTTCTTTCCTCCCTCCCTCACTTCCTTGATCCTTCTACTGTTACTTCACTAAGCTAGACATTGTCCTCAGGGCTGGGGATACATGATGGGAGAGATTACTCTCAAACTAAAGGATATATAGTCTTTATGCAAAGAGCCAGTATGAAAAGAAATGCAAAAGAACATAATGATGGTAGCTTAGGCATGCATAAGCTGTCACACAGAAGAGACCAGGAGATGAGTCTTTTCTGTCTATAGGAGACACAAAATCCTTTATAGATGAACTTATCTCTGATCTGAGCATTAAAGGATGTATGAGACTCAGCCCAGCCGTCCAGAAGTGGCCTGTCTCAGAGGGAGGAAAGAGCCTTTGCAAAGACACAGCTGTGCGATTCAGCTTGGCCTATCTGAGGAAATATGAAATGTTCAGTCGAGCTAGAGTCTAAAGTGCTGGAGTGAATTTGGAAGATCTGGCCATACTTTAAGTCAGAGGATCACTCATGGAGGGCTTTGTGTGCTGTGATGGTGCTGGTGGCAATGTGAGATAACGTACGAAAGAGGAGGGAAGAGGCGGGTAGACCAGGGAGAGGCTTTGTGTCTTCTTCTAAGGGATGGGTGATGAGGGTCTGAACTAAGTAAAAGCAGTGAGGAGTGGCTGGAGAGGAGTGGCTGAATCAGATGAACATGTGTGTTTTGGAAACTCTGATGCTGACCGCCCTCTTGGCTTGGTGCAGAGACACCTCTTTCCCACCACACTCATGATCACTTTTCAGAGTGACCCATATACAATGACGTGGCTGCAAGGACAGTGAGTGTAAGACCTGGCCCCTGGCCTTGGGTTGATGCTAAAGGAGCCTCCAGCTTCAGAGCTCTCTGTAGGGTCAGGTAAAGCCACTGCTGAGGCTGCAGCGTAGCCCAGCCATGCCCTCTGCCCAATCCCACTTTCTTCCTTTCCTCTCCTCCTGTGTAGACTGCAAGAGTATCTTCCAGTACCTCCCCTGCACACTAATCTCCCTCTAAAGGTCTGTTTCCGAGAACCTAACCTATGACAATGTGGGATACAGAAATGGAAATGGATTTAATGTGAGAGCTAGCAGGAAAGAGGAGCCTAGAATGGCTGTTCCGCTCACGGACACAGAAACACGTGTGGCCCGGATGGGTGCACGTAGGGGTGAGGAGACAGTAAACTCAAGAGTCAATTCTCTGAGTGTGAGTTGCCTGGGGTGCAGCCAGCTGGAAGTGTCCAGTAGACAGGTGGATTTGCCAGTCAGGAACTTATGAAAGTTGTCACAACTGTGGGTGGAAAAGTTGAGGGGAAATACGTATATTGAGAAAAAAAAGAGGGCAGAAGGAAAAATCCTAGGGAACTCTATTAGGAATGTCCAGGAGACAATTAGATGGAATCCTTCTTAGCTCATGAGAGAAGAATAATTATTGCAGGTAAGACTGGTGATGAAGTGTGCATGGAAAACACGAAACAAAACTCTGGGGAAAGTTGTTTTTTAAAGGCAAAGTGAAGATGACATAGAGCCCATAAAGGAGACTGAAAAAATTAAAAAGAGTGAGATTCTCTTCAGATGACAACAGGTAAAAATGGGACAAGCTGGAGTTTTTTTTCTGAGCAGTCACCAAGTCCTCTGGATCCTTTTGCTGAAATAATTGAGGCTCGTGGGACAAGAAGACAAAGCACGGGGTGCAGCCTTCAGCTTGAGTCTCAGGGAAACCTTCACCTCACGCTCTGGCAGTCCTTGATTGAGTGTTTCTTGTGTCTGGGATGTACCGGGACGTCCTAGGAGGGTCCCCACCTCAGGGGAGCCAGGGGATTAATCCAGTGCCTGGAGAGAAAGGGGCATCTCCGATCTCCTACCTTCAGCGCCATGTTAGGGGGAGAGAATTTTTTTTTTTTTTTTTTGAAATTCAGTATATCCAGATAATAATACAAGGCTACCTGCACCTGCAGGTTAAAATTAATCTCCCAGAGATCAAAGTGTGAGACAGTAGGTGAAAGATTACTTTTATTGATCACAGTCTCTGGTACTTGAACTTCACCTCTGAGTCAGAATTAATAATTAAATTTACTTCCAGGGAAGTTTTGGAAGGAAAGCTGGCCAGTTTGTTCTTAGTGTAAAGGCAACCGAGTACAGAGCTAAATGGTGGAGTTGAGCGGGGAGGAACTGGGGCAGGGAGGGGCGGGCAGGATAAAGGGGCTGTCAGTGGGAACAGAACAGGGTGGAGATGTTGCAAAGTGGGTGGAGATAATGGAAAAGGAACTACAAAAATCACATTGTTTTTGAGCTCATAAGAAATGCTCTTGTTGAAAATCATGAGCTGTTGTCCAAGGCTCCGCTTCATTCTCCTAAAAGGTCCCCTACTGGGTTAGCCCACTAGAATAGAGAAGGTAGGCAGGAGAGATAGATGCATTGTAGCCTGTGGTTTCAGGGCCAACACATGGCCTGGGGACATTGATCCAAAGTGGCCCTTAATTCAGACTGAGGCTCACACTACATAGGATCACTTAAAACTAAGTATTCTACATCCCACACCCAGAAAGGCTTCTGTGCTCTTCTGATAAAGTGACTTGCCCATGTGCCTGTCTTTCTGCGTAGACAGCAGGTGGCCAAGGAGCACTGTGCAAATAGCTGCTGGCACAGAAGTACAGAGCTGTCTGATCGGGGATGGCGGTCTCTAGCGACAGGGAGAATTTTGCCTGCTCCTTTCGAGAGACACGGTACCCTTTGTAGACCTCTCCTTTGTTAGTACTGTTGACAGCAAGGGAATAGTAGATCAACCGTAGCCCCAGTCCTGGGTCTTGTCGATACCAATACATCCTGTCATGACCCTCAGTCTGAGAACATTCCAGCAGAATGCTTTGCCCTGTCTTTGCAATTCTATTCCTTGGAGTCTGGGTAACACCAGCATCCGTGGACCCTGTGGGGAAATAAGACAGAAACTGGAGTCAGAGCCTAGGAAAGGTCCTTTTGCTGCAGTCTCTAGGGAGAAGCTTAATCCAGGACCTGTAAAATTTAAAGCAGGTTTTTTCCATCTGTTTCCCAAACTCACCTGTTCCCAGGAGACAAAAAAACACCCAGCAGAAGAGCATGGAGCCCATGGCAGGAAGAGGCAGGATGGACGTGTTTCCAGCTCTGGGTGTTAAGGGAAGAAGAACATGGAAACAGAAAATTGGAAAGATTCAGGCAGTGACATCGTTTCCCTCCCAGTTTACTGGGCCTTAGAGAGAGATGAAGTTTTGGTTTACGTACCCTCTCAGCAGATGCTGAAACTCTTCTAGCTCCTCTCTTCTTCCTGCTTCTATGCTGAGAACTTCCAGAGACTTGTCTCTCTCCCTCTTCTCAGGTTGCAGTTGTTCAATGGAGCATCAGCCTCCCAATAAAACAGGCTACGGAGAAAATTCAGAGCCCTTTCAAATGAAGGGAATTTATTTCACTGGAATGTTATGATGTTATACCTTTTCTTTTTTTCTTCCTGCATTTAATCATTTATTCTCTCTCATTTCTTGGTAAACTATGCAATTTGAATATATTCTCTATAAATTTTGAGAATGTTTCTTTATTTTAAGAAGGGCAGAGTTACTAACTTTGTTCCAAATTGACCCTGTTCTTGGCTTTTCTGGTCAATGTTCTAGACATAGATCTTTCCTGAAAATATTGACTTATTGCAGGAAGGTGTTCATTTAATGTGGGTAAGTATTTCAAAGAAATAGTTAACGCCTTCACTCATAATTTGACTTAACTGAAAACAGAGTAGTTCATTAAAGAGGAGATTTTATCATAACGTAAATTGTTCCTGATTTCAGGAGGAACGTGTTCAACATTTCAATGCAATAAATCACAAGCATAGCACAGCGAGAGCAATAGTGAGAAGCCTCGTCTGACTGATACGCAGTTGGCGCTTTGCTGCTGCAGGTCTGTGCTTGCCCTGGCTCTGCCTCATCCGGGCGGGGTACACCACGGCATCCTGCGCCAATCAAACCTGCTGCAGCTCAAATTGGTAAAGTCTTCTTTTACTTTTTGTTCTAAAAATTTCAAACATATATAAAGTAGACAGAATAATGGGTGTCCGCATTAGCCAGCTGCCAGAGTCTCCGTTCCTCTCATAGCTACCCAGAAACTGCTCTCTGCCAGGCCTTGTGGAGGCTTTCCCTGTGCATCTATTTTTAGTATTTGACCAAAGACTTAGGGGGACCCCATGCAGTATTTGGAGGTTTTATTCCACACAGCTTCCTTCTTTATAGTAGCTTCCCCTACAAACACCAGCCACCTCCTCTGCCCTGAACTCGATCTCTGCCTCCCTACCCCAGCAAGACCACTGTGCCCTGCTTGGGTTCCCGGTCCTTGTGCAGCAGCCCAGAAATTGCACCAAGGCAAAGGCTTGGGACAGTGGTGGAATTCTGCTTCTATGTGTCCTCCTTCCCAGTGATGATGACCCTGTAGTGCCTGTTGTCTAATGTCTGAAAATAGTTGCCCTAAAATTTTCATCAAGTTTTAGCGTGGCGTATGGAAATAGAACAAGTGCAGAAACAACTCTCCATTTTGACCCCAAGCCAAATCCCCAAGAAAAAGCATGTTTAAGTTTCTTGATCCACACTGTCAAAGTGACACTATTATAAGTAGTTTATAAGAATAACCCTCTGACTGTACTCTTAATCAAATTGAGCAACATAATTCATTTTTAAGTCTCTCAAAGACTTTTTCATTGATATTATCTCTTTTTACATTCATATCAAATTTTTTTCTCTTCATAGTTTCTCATTCACTATTCTATTATTGATCTGATTTTTTTTCTTAAGTTGTTGTCTTTATGGTAAACCCTAATGGTTTTGTGGATATCATTTAACATTTGCTTCCCTAAATTTATTTGTTTCCCTAAATTCCTCAGAAGTTTGTTTTAATTTACCCGATGATAAATAACTTCCAAAAGAGGACATAATGTTCTCATGTTTTTCATGAAAATAATCTATTATTTGCTATCAATACACACATTGTTCGAAATACGTCTTTATGGCTCTATTTTACTCTTCTCTCTTTTCCCAAAGATTGAAATTCCATGTAGCCAACGAAAGCTGCTCTGCAAGCATTTGTGGAATTAAGATGGATCAGCTGTCATGCCAAGGGCTCAATGAGATTGGTGTTTGCAATGGATGGAATTTGGCCCTAAATGAGATAATATGTGGGCAGGTATTAAGTCTTTAATGAAAATGTGTGCGGTTTGACTGCCCTTTGCAATAACCAGACAGCATAATCCAGTTAGAAAAAAAGCAATAAAAATTAATTTCAATAAAGTTTACCGCAGGTAGCAAAAAGCCCAGCTAAATGGAGTGAAGCATTTTTCTCGGCAGTTGTGGATGAAAGGGGTTGTTGATGGGTGACAGTAGTTTTGGGGACAGCAATGGTTAGCAACTTTCCTGTCTGATTAAAGACGTGAGTAATAACGGGGGAGACAGCACACTGGACGCCCAGGAAAGTGGGAGTGGGTAATAGAGGTCGGATTCATGTAACGGAAATAACATGCACCTGCTCAAGGTAAGAGACCACCTGTTCCCTACATCAACTGATTCTCCGAAGTCTGGGACAGAGGTGACACCATATCAGGTGGTGGTATTTTCAATGTCTAAAATTTTTAGAAAGGGATTTATATCTTAGGAACTCTTACAAATCATTGAGAAAAATATAAAACTCCCAATAGAAAAATTGCCAAAGGGTATGGGTACGCCATTAGGAGAACAGAAATGCAGGACTAGCATTGTATGAAGAAGTGCTCAAACTCATTAGCCATTAGAGAAACACAAATGAGAAAGGGAAAGATGGAGAGGACGTTCTCCAACTTTCTAGATTGTTGCCATTTTTTATATGGTAGTATAAATTGATTTCTCTCTCACCTCTCTCTCTCTTCCTAATAAACTCCTGGTTTTTTTTTACTTTTTCTCACATTGTCACCGGCATCTTTATGGTAAACACTTCTGGCATTTTGAAAGAGAAAGAGAAAGAGATTGGAATCTCTTTACATTGCTAGACTGGGAACATTACTGGATAATGCCATAAGGAGATGTTCGGATATAGGAGGAAGCCTTATGCATTTTTATGTGGGGTTGTAGACTTATACAGTGATTCTGAAGAACTCTCTGGTATTTAAATGTATAAAATGAAATATATATAGTACTCCATGTCTCAGCAATCATAATTCCTGTTACATAATCCTATAAAGTGAACATACAGGTCTGTGAAAGGATATGTACAAGAGTTTTCAGTACTGGCAGGAAATAGGAGGAAAATTGGGCATCTATTCCCATAGAAGTGGGAGTGGTGTACTGTGTATCATTTAGAAGCAACAGACTGGATGTATGTACAGGAAAATGGAGCATTTCACTGACTTTGAGCTGAGTAGAAAATTCTAAGACAGAATCAAATCCCTAATAAAGTAACGTTTATGTGATTTGAGATACATACATACATGGCTAGAGCTGAATGTTCCATGAGAAGGTTCACAGATGTATCATGAGCAGTCTGTTCTATTTCCCGGGATTTTAAACAAAAGCTTAGAAAGAGCCAGGCTGTATTGTACCACTGTGCAATATGTCCATGTAATAAAAAAACCACTTGTACCCCTTAAATCTATTGAAATTAGAAAAAAACTCCCAAACACAAAGACTCTCTCTAAACAGGGAAGTAAAAACAAAACTTTAAAAAATCTTCCACATATGTGCACAGAAAGAAATATACGGCATACCAGGAAAAATGTATTTAGAATACCATAGATAATTCAACTTGATTCAGAAAATAAACAAAGCATGCAAATTATTCTGTTAAATCAATGCACTTATAGGTGTACATAAACTTGTATATCTTCTTATATGTAAACTTATACATGCTGAAGTGTTCTTAAGATTTAAAAAATAAATATAAGAAATATGCGTAATAACAAAAAGAAAGAGCCAGGCTGATATTTATGAGTGTGGTGGAATGATGACAATAGAATTTGCAAACTTTAGTGAGCTTCTTATTCTCATCATGAAGACTGGAAAAAAAAGAGACAGTGTACAGGGAGAGAGAAGCTCGAAGCAGCCAGAACAGAAGAAATGAGAGCTAGAGAGACAGGTGTTTCAGAGCCTGGCTCAAGTGGAGCTTTTGCAGAATTGTCTGCCCATCACTTCTTGACTCCTGCTAAACACCCTTTAGCCTTGTGTTAAATTCCGCGATGGCTTAAGCTAGCTCCAGTTAATTTCTGATACTTCCTTCCAACCTAACACTTCACTTGCTTCCTAAGTTGGGTCCGTGAGAGTCTCCGGGGGCAGAGGACAGGATTTCCAGGCTGCAGGTTGAGTTTTGGGGACATTCAGATGAGAATTGCTCCTTGTGCATCTCTGTTTGATCAAAAACTTCGTTGTTCTGAAAGTAAACCAAAACCTCAAACTGTTTATTCTGGCTCTGTTGATACCAGTAAACAGAAGTATGTCCTTGCTGGGGGACACAATGCATCTTTGCTTTCTGTCCTTTCTCCTTGATCAGATGTCCTGGGGTCTGGGTAACTTTGGCATCAAAAGAACCTGTAAGAGAAGGAAACAGAAGCTATGGACCAAGTCCAGAATGGACCCTGACGAGGGAAAATGCTTGGAGCTGGGGGTTGGCGAGCCCAGGACAGAGATTTTCCTTTTGTGCTCAGGACTCACCTGCTGCCAGGAGGCAAAGGGCTGCACAGCAGAGGAGCCTGGTGCCTATGGTCACATCGAAGTAGCAAAAGGATGAGGGTTTTTCATCCCCCGTCTGCAACCTTCTTGTGACGTGATCCCTTTGCAGACTCATAAATGTTACTAAGCAAAAATATCTCCTAGTATCAGAAGGAAAGCTTTTATCCTAACTCAATAAATATAACATTTATATTGTATTCATTTATAATATTTTGTATCTATTTCTACTAACATAAACAATACATATATATTTTAGAAAGTTAGAAAATAAACAAAATAACAAAATAAAAACAACAGACTACTGCTGTACTACTGCCAGATAGTGGTTATCACTGTTAGCACCCTAGTGACAGTCTTTCTAAATCTTTCTCTCTAGACCTCTCTTTCTCTCTCTCTCTCTCTCTGTATATGAATGTGTACATAGACACATTCTTTTTGATTAAAACATATACTTGAAATTCTGTTTTATTACCTTTTTTTTAGTTAATGATCGTCATCCTTTCCTGTCAATGCATTTTCATTTAATCTACTATCCGATTTTTAACTGAAGTTTCATAGTTGTCCCAAAAGTGTCCTTTACTGTTAATTTAAATGTCAGTTTCCAACTCAAGACCGGTCATTGTTCCTGCTATTAAGTAGCAGGTCCTTGTTGTTCGTATGATTCTGAGACTAGCCACTGTTTTGCAAAAGATTTCTTCTTCTAGCTATTTCTGGTGTATTTTAGGTTGTTAATTTACTACTGTTTATTTTAGATTACCTTTTTCTTCCTTGTTTTTTCTCTCTATCACTACTAATTTTAAATAGTGCGCTTCTTTTTTCGTGATCTTTTGTGCTTACTTCTTCCTCCCCCATCCCCATTCCAGGTAAGTAATGTTAACAGCTTACTGTGTATCTTCCCATGGATTTCTCCTTTCTTACTCAATTGTTCAATACAGTTGTTTCCTCCACGTTACAAAATTAACTTAGAATATATAGACAAGAATTTGATAACATAGCAACAAAATGAACACTTGAACATACTGGAAACAAAATATTACCAGAATCTTTGAAATCTCTTGTTTCTTTTCCTACATCCCATGTCCCCTGTTTTCCAACTCTACTGAAGTGTTTGTTTTTATCTTTCTTTGCTTCTCTTTCTATTTTAAGACATAGAGTATTAAATGTGAAACAGTATTTAGTTTTACATGCTTTTAAACTTTACACAGATGAGACAATGCTGCACA
>CM052437.1:176067058-176098492 GCA_028533085.1 Varecia variegata
GGCTAGAGTGAGTGCCGTGGCGTCCTCCTAGCTCACAGCAACCTCAAACTCCTGGGCTTAAGCGATCCTACTGCCTCAGCCTCCCGAGTAGCTGGGACTACAGGCATGCGCCACCATGCCCGGCTAATTTTTTCTATATATATGTTTTTAGTTGGCCAGATAATTTCTTTTTATTTTTATTAGAGACGGGGTCTCGCTCTTGCTCAGGCTGGTCTCGAACTCCTGAGCTCGAACAATCCACCCGCCTCGGCCTCCCAAGTGCTAGGATTACAGGCGTGAGCCACCGCGCCCGGCTCCCCTGAATATTTTTGTTCTGATTTTCACATGTGTTTCTCTAGAAAAACATTTCTCAAGGGTGAAATTGATGGAAAGTGGGTACACATATCTTGAACTTTACTAGATGATGCCAAATTGTTTTCCAGAGTAAATCCACCAATACACTAGGGTATTGATTTTGGCTGGGATTGATTTTGGCTATATAGCGAGATAAGTGTCCAATTACATTAATTTTTCTTTATACAGATACCCAATTTCTATTTGTTGAAAAATCTATTCTTCGATTTCTGCAGTACCAGTTCTGTGTATGTGCATATGTGTTTTTCAGTGGGTCTATTTATACACCACTGTCCCTGTGCTGCACTAACTTTATTATGGTGGTTTTAGAATAATTCTCGATGTTTGTTAGATTGAGTCCTCCCAGTTGGAACTTCTGCATCAAGAGTGCCTTAGCTACTCTTGACCTTTTGCAGCTTCATGCAAATTTTACATTTAGCTTATCAAGTTCTATCAATCATCTATTGGGATTTTGATTGGATTACTTTACATGTATGAATCAATTTTGGAAAATTGATTTTTTTAAGACATTGACTCTATCCAACCTCTAAAGAGAGGAGATACTTTAATTTAAGCCTTCTTTATTGACTATCAACAAGGCTTTATAATTTTTTGGACCTCTTTTGCTCAATTTATTCCTAGGTCATGTCTATTTGGTATCTTTAGTTGATTTAATTTCTATATCTGTTGCTGGCATATAAGTTTACAAGTCTGAAATATCAGAGTTGCATATACCTCAATCCCATGAAATATACCTGATCGGGAAAGGTATTAGTGTTTCCAGTCACTTCCTAAGGACCTCTTAGAGCAATATTTTAAATGCATAAACTAGAATACATAGTATTACAAAGAAAACCAATTGTTTTGAAATGCAGATGTCAATTTTTAAAATTTATGGTGTATTAATTTATGTATATCTTTAAATTTCATTAAATAAAACATATCCTGAAAAATGCCATGATTTCAAAGTAGTGCTGAAAGTAAATTATATTTACTGAATGTAATGTGGTATGAAAATATCTGACATTCATATCAACTGTAATCTATGCAACATGTATGCAAATATCTGTGATTTCTAATACTGACTTTGTCATTGATATTACTAAAACTGCTGTGGTTTATTCATGATACCATAGAAGGAAATGCTATGTTTCAGTTAGAGATTAGTGAAAATAAAGATGTATTTTTCTACTTAAATTCATGGATTCTCTGGTTTTTATGTATGTGCTCCATGGAGGTCCATGGCTTCCAAGTTAAAAATTTCTGCCCTAGTGCCATAATGCTTTATGCATGGACAGGAAGTGTTAGGAAGTTCATATATCCTCAGAAATATTTCTTGCACATGCACAATTTGTAAATTTGTCAAAAGTGTCAAAGAAAAAAATTAAACTACCTCTTTAAACTGATTTATGGACTTGAATTATGACAGGTACTTACTACGATTGTATTCATGTCCTAGAAACATGATACAATTCCTATAATCTATCTTCCATTACCAGTTACATTCATCATTATCTATTTTTTTTAATTTCAAGATATTATGGGGGTACAAACATTTTGGTTACATGTAATGCCTTTGCCTCACCCAAGCCAGGGCTACAAGGGTGCCCTTCCTCCATACAGTGTGCTCTGCCTCCATTAGTTGTAAGTTTACCTCACCCCCACCTGACCAGCACCCAATGAATATTACTTCCATGTGAGCACCTTAGTGTTGATCAGTTAGTACCAATTTGATGGTGAGTACAGGTGGTGCAAGTTTTTCCATTCTTGTGATACCTCACTTAGAAGGATGGGCTTAAGCTCTATCCAGGATAATATAAGAGGTGCTAGATCACCATTGTTTTTTGTAGTTGAGTAGTACTCCGTGGCATACAAATACCACATTTTATTAATCCACTCATGTATTGATGGGCACTTGGGTTGTTTCCACATCTTCGCAATTGTGAATTGTGCTGCCATAAACATTGAAGTGCAGATGTTTTTATTATAGAATGTCTTTTTTCCCTTTGGGTAGATGCCTAGTAGTGAGATTGCTGGAGTCATACACACAAGTGCGATCCATCATTATCCATGTTATCATCATCATTATCACCATGATCATGTATATTTGATTCCCAAGTGACATTACTGGAATAGAAGATGATAGGGACATAATAATATAATAGTATGTACTCTCTCTTGCATGAAAAATTGAGCTTTATGCTAAGCAACCCCATAATCAGAAACAATATCCCTAAAATGGAATTACAAAAATATCTACTCATCCTATACTTTAAAATAATCCTCTACAATACTATGTGTTACTAATTCTGAGAAACCTCAGATCCCAATAATGGTAATATACACACTATTCTTATTGGCAGATTTTTGGACCATTCTACTGGATTCAAGATCTTTGTTGTATTGACTCTTAAATGGTGTCATATTTCATAGATAAAGAAGTAAATAATGAAAAATGTTATATCATTAAACATCTTTTCCCATATTGCAACAGATTGCACAGCCTATTGCCATTTCATGCCTCCAATGTAGTAATTCTTTATCTGAATGCTTATATATATATATACTTAAAAATAACAAACTATTTTTTAGAGCAGTTTTAAGTCCACAGCAAAGCTGAGCAGAATCTACAGAGTTCCCACATGTCCCCTGTCCCCACATAACCTCCCCCACGATTAACATCCTGTTAATAGAATTATAGACCTGACGAATGTGGCCCATGGGAGGAATGCAGAGACTCGACCAGCAGAGCGGCAACACCCGAATTCTTCTCTCCAAATCATGTGCTTGACTATAAGATACTACCTTTAAGTATTCTTAACTCAGGTTTATTTCCATAAGCAAAATACGCCCCTTCCTAAAGTGCACCTTGCTGAAGTTTCACACCTTTTCCGATATGTTTGAACAAGTATATTTTACGTTAAAGCAGAGCAGTATGAACACTTAGGTGGCTCACATGGTAAATGAGGCTGACGTCAGCTCACACATGGTAGCTCCAGACCACATGTGACTTTCCGGAGAAAGTATTTTTACATGATATGCTGAGGTAGAGACATCAATTGAGAAATGTAAAGACCAAATTGAATTAGGCTGAGGTGAAATCTTGGCAGAAAATATTTCAATAAATTAATTCCTTATGAGCTTTCAAAAGTACATTTATGATAATTTTATTAAAATAAATTTAGGAAAAACAAGAAAGATTTAGCAAAATATATGTAAGACCCATGTAATATAAACTATAAAACAGTGCTGAGAGAAATTAACAAAGACCTCAATAAAGAGACATGGGGGAATTTTTGAGATGATGGGAACATTTTGTATCTTGATTGTCATGGTAGTTACATGGGTGTAAAAATTTGTTAAAATCTGTTGAAATGTACACTTAAAATAGGGTGCATTTTATTGCATCTATTGCATATATTTATTGCATGCATATTGCATAAGTATCTTATGCCTCAATAAAGTGGCTTTGAAAAATGGCATGAGTGTAGGATTCCAGAGGGCAGGAGTTGCTGACAGTTTCCTCTGAGTTTCTATGGCAGAGACAGCTGTGAGAAGTCAAAAAACCCATAAAGAGTCTCTGGATCCTGCTCAAGAAAATGTGCTGGGTCAGGCAATCAGGGTCCACCTGAAAGATGCAGTTGATTTGCTCTTCATCCTTATTTCTGGATGCATAGCTTTACCAGGTGAAAAGCACAGAATCATGTATTTGTTATAAAGATTGTTAGAAATCCATAAAGTTCCAATAAAGAGAGAGAGGGAAGGTAATCTAACATATCTTGTCTAATATCCTGCACACTGCCTTCCTTTACCCTCCTTGGGTTTTCATCCCCATCAGCTGTTGTAAGTACTCCCTTTTTGGTCACCCAGAGCTGTTATTTACAAATTTTTCCTTCTGGTTTATTCTCTTTCAAGTTGAGCTTCCATTAGTTACTGCCAACCTAATATGCCACTTATTTCCTGAGCTGGGTCCATAATGAGTTTGTGTTCTAAGAAGAGCTAAGATTCAGCACTGTGGATTGGCTGCTGGCACAGAAATACAATGCTGCATCCCCTGACTCAATGGACTGGATCTTCAAGCTACAGGGTGAGTTTTTGGGGCATTGGGCTAAAAATCGGTCGTTCATTATTTCTGTTTTTTCCATAATGTCTTCATTCTGAAGATAAACCAAAAACTTGAGCTCTTCTTCCAGATTCTTCTGATACCAATAAACATAACTATGTCCTTTCATAGGGACACAATTCATCTTGGTTTTCTGTTCCTTTCCTTTGACCAGATATCTAGGACTCTGGGTGACCTCAGTGTCCATGGAGCCTGTGGAGGGAGGAGACAGAAGCTGTGGACAAAGCCCGGGAGGGAGCCTGATATTGCAGCCACAGAAGAAAGTCCTCAAACTGGAGTTCAACCAGTTCAGAACAGGGACTTACCTGCTCCCCAGAAAAAAAGGGCCGCACAGCAGAGAAGTCTGAGGCACATGGTTGGCACAGGGGAAAGAGTGGCTGGTGGGTGGCCGTTTCTGTAAGACATCCTCCACCAACGACCTCCTTGTGACATAATCACTTCCCATAGCTTTCATAGGTGGTGTGCTCATGGGACAAAAGCATTTCATAGGGTGTAGGAGGGCAGGCTTTGTTATAGCTGATGAAAACAATTAGTGTGAGTTTCGGCCTGCTTTTATTTTCCTCTTTTGTGACTCACTCTTTTGCTTTTTTTTTTTTTTTTTAATAAAATCACTTACACATTATTTATTTATTTGCTTTTCTTAACTTGTCAGTTTGCTTCCCTCTCTCCTCCCTTCCATCTCGGGTAATGAATCACACAACTCAGTGCTCACCAATCATAGCTTTTGCCACACTTATAAAAACACACAGCAGCTACTTTATATTAAAGAATTAAGTGTTGAACTACACAAAACAGTATTTATGACAAATATGCAATGCATATAGAGAAACAATAAAATGAATATACCCTTGCTTGAACCAATTAGCTTAAGAGGTGGAGTATTGTTGAGAATTTTTCAGCCTAGGTTACTGTCTTAGATTCATTTGTTCTTTCCTCATCATGGCCAGGTAGCAGCAACCCTGAAGTTTAGACTAATCGTTCACTTGCTTTTCATGATAGTTTTTAGCATTTATATAATAATCTGTAAAATTATATATTATTTAATGTTGTATATCTTTGAAATTTATCTAAGGGGAATCATTCTGTTTATTTTTCTTTCATAATCATGTCTGTGGTATTAATTCATGTTGACATATATAATCCAGAAAATGTATTTTACTAACATTTAATATTACATTATATTCATTGGCCAGAATTTATTATTCATTCTTGAATTAATGCCCACTATTTTTTTCTGGGTATTTTTGCTACTGCAAACAGTAGTGCATTCTTGTACATGTCTCTGCATACCGAGGTGCAAGATTTTTTCTATACCTGGAAACCTAAAGACTGGGTCTTATGGTTAATATCAACCTTATGTAATACGACAAAATGCTTTCCAAAGTGATTAAGCCCAATACTTAATCGATATAAAGATCCAAACAATAGTTCATGCATGTTTTCAAATGCTCCACATCTATGACTACATTTGGTATTTAATATTCTTTTCATTTGACATTCTATTAGGTTAAAATTATATATCATGGTACAGTATAGTTTTAGTTTGCATTTTTTCTGGTTGCTCAGAAGGTTAAACTTTCTTTTTTCACTTATAGGTCACCAGTGTTTTCTATAAACTGCTCTTTGTCCACATTTATTTTGGTTAATTAACTATTATGATAAATAATAGTTATTTATCTGTAACAATCCTTTATATATTTTGGATACTAAACCTTTGTCAGCTATATGTGTTGTTAATATGTTTCCAATTTGTGGCTTGCATTTTCACTCTCTTTGATGTGTTTTTTGTAGGATTTCTTAATTTAGTGGAATATATGCTTCTTTTATTTTGGTATAAATTTTCTTATTCTTTATAAGAAATTCTCCCATAATCTAAGTTCTTGGAGATATACTCTTATATTATTTACCAAAACTCTAAATTCAAAATATTTGTATTTTGCATTTACGTATTTAATCCACTTGTGATTTATTTTGGCTTATGCTGTGAGAAAAGGTGTAAATTCATCTCTCCTTAGATAGACAACCACCTGTCCCAGAGTAATTCCTTGTATATTATATCATCCCTCCATGTGTCTGCAATGACAGCACTGTCATACATCAAATTCCTATTATTCATGAGCGTATTTTTCATCTTATTACTATTTTCCATTTCCCTATTTATTTATACTTCTTTCATTATCCTAAATTATAAAGTAATTTAATAATTAGTAGGGCAAGTCACCTCACTTTATACTTTTTCAATATTTTCTTACCTATTCTTCTTCCTCTTTTCCACTTAATTTTATTAATAGATTATTTTGTCAAATTTCACTAAACAATATTTTTTGTATTTTGATCAGTGTTGCATTGAATATACAGATGATACTGCAGAAACTGAAATACTCCTACTATCGGGTTCACTTATTCATGATCAGCATATATATCTCCATTTATTTCAAACTTTTAAGATGTATTCCTCTAAAACTTTAATAACTTTATGCATTAGGGTTTTGTTTACCTTCTGGTAGATTTGTTCTTAGGCGTTTTATATTTTATATTTTGTTACTGTTAGTAAATGGTCTCCGTTTTTAAGAAATATATATTTTAGCTGTTTCTTGCTAGTATGTGGAAATAAAATTTTTATATTTATGTTGAATTCAGTAAACTCACTAACTTTTGTGTTTAATAATGCAATGCTTCTTTAGAGCCTTTTGGATCTTTGTGAATAAACTTATTTTTTGCCAATAACTACTTCTTTTTCCTTGCTTTCTCATTCTTACACTTTTTACCCCTGCTCCAACTGGCTGAAAATTCATTACAATGTTGAATGGGAGTCATGCTGTCATTCATTTATTTACCAATTATGTATAAATTGGACAACTACAGTAGTCCAACTACAGTAGGAGGTATGTGGTAAATGCTACGGGGATTACAAAATGTAAGATTAGATCCTGCTATTTCCAGGACCAATTGCCCTCCCAAGATACCTGCAAATTATTCTTCCAATCAGCACTTAAGTATCTCACCTGAAGTAGCTGAGGCATCTAACAACTGTCTTCAGGTGAAGATTTGCCTGCCCTTTCTGCGGCACAGGTATTTCACAGAAAGACCCACATTGCCCCCTAGTGGTCAAAGGTGCGAATTCATCCGATGCCCGCGGGTCTCGCTGCCTTTGCCCCACCTGAGGTGAGAGGGGAGTTGTGGGCTCCGCGTTGGGAGATAGCCCCAGGGCATCTCAAGTGCCAGGACTGAACTAGGGAAAAGCAGCATTCGGTGTGGTAACCTGCGGCATAAGCCACAGAACTGTTACTGGTAATTAGTTCCACCATGACTCAGTCTTTAATATTGATGATGGTTTACCAGTGTAATTTGACTTCTCAACCTTTTCTAGCCACTGTTCAAGGTGAGCGTGCTTCTTCAATCTCTATCCTAAGTTCCATGCTCTTTTCATTGTATATTTCATCATCCAGGGATGGTACGCACTTTCATTCTTCCAGTTATGCTAAATTTCCCAAATGTTTACCTCTTATCCAGACCCATTTTCCAAGTCTGTGACTTGTGCATCCAACTGCTTTCTGCATATTTCCAGTAGGATTTCTGTCTCAAAGGTACCCCCAATCTCAGTGTAAATCATTATCTTCTTCACACGTGGTCCTTGTCCATCTGGCTGCAGTGGTTGTCTTTAACCCCCTGTCAGCTGCTGCTCGTAGCTAATCAATTGCCAAGTCCTTTGATTTGCTTCCTTAACACCTTTTAAATCCCTCATTTCCCTTATTTTTGTGGCCACCATCATTATCTGAGCTACACCACTGCTTGCCCGAGTTGCTGCAGGGCTAACTTTTTTCTGTGCACTAACTCTCTCCACACTGCTAAAGGGTCGCAAAATATGCCACTTTGGCATAAGGAACTTTGAGCTAAAGGCACTTAAAAAAACCTGAAGCAGGTACAAGAAGGGTGCTCTGACCCTCCTCCCCTTTTTCGTCTTGAAAGGCAGGGGATAAAACCCTTACATGGAAGATGTCCTCTCTGGACCAGAAGGAAAGTATTAACATTCTTTTCGTACAAGATGGGATGTTAAGGCCTAGGGAAATCTCTACAAATAAACCTTGTTAAATTAGCCCTCACCTTCCTGGCTACTTCTCCACCCAGTTAATGACCCTAGTCCAAGCCCCTTTGCCTTGTCTCATTTTCACATTTTACTACCCATTGTCCAAGTCATTATATACGTGTTCAACTCCAGCTGCATCTTTGGGTCTTCATTTCCTTGTGAGGGTGCTCCCACGTCATGTAAAACTTATATTAAGTAAATTCATATGCTTTTCTCATGATAATCCATTCAGTACTCAGGCCCAGCAGAAAACCCTAAGAGGATAGAGGTAAAATTGTGCCTGCTTTGCATGGTTTGTCATTTCTTCACCTATTGGTTAGGGTGGTTACACACACACACCCCTCTGATTCCTACAGGAGTCAAATGCTTAAAACCTCAATGGCTCCTATTAAACTTTGTGTTAAATTCCATATCACTTATCTTGATTTGTAAGGTCCCGGATGGTCTGATGTCTTCCTACTACTCTCCAATCTCACCTTATACTCAGCCCCCTCCTCATTCTGCTCTTGGCACGTTGCTAACTTCTTTCCATTCAATGAACATGGAAATTTCTTTCCTGATTGAAAAAATTTGTACTGATTCTTTCCTCTTTCTTAAATGCCCTTGAGTTCATTATTCCCTGTCCCACTTAATTAACACCAGCTCATCTTGATGTAAAGTATTTAGGAGTAATATTTAAATTTTTTTCCCTATAACTTTTCTTGAAAGGTGAATAACTGTTAATTATACTATATCAGAGGCTTCAAACTCTCAAGGGAGTATTTGATCAAGAATCACCAGCAGTAAATTATCCGTAGTCCATTTTTGTCAGATAAAACAGAAGAATCTTAACTGATTTTTAAAAATTGTACTGAAGAATAGATTACAGATAAAAGACACTCAAATACTTAGGGGTATTTTAAATTGACTATGGGTCAGTCAAAAGTAGTCACACTGCTTACCATACGCCAAAATGGAAAAACAATAGCAATGGCATAGAGTCGTGAAGTAGCTAATCGAATGATCACCTTCAGACACCTGAGATCTTGTATGTTCTGTAGAAATTTGGGTTGAGACTCCTCTAAACCAGTTCCAGAAATTATTTTTGTGGGATATTAAATTATAACGCCAGTTGACCCAAAACTTGCAAATCTTTTGTGTGTAAGGTAGGGTATTGAGTAAGAAATGGACACTCAGAAGGGGGATATCTCAGGATATGGAGGATTTAAAGGACCCTGGCTCCCTGCAAACCTCTGAAACTTTCCCCATAGAAACTCTACTTCTGGAGAACATGGAGCCTCCATTGAGAGAGAGAGAGAGAGAGAGAAGGGGAGCGGGAGGTCAGACTCTATATCTTTCCTTACCCATCATTGCCTTTCAGTGGTGAACTTGGTTTCAAATAGAACATAACCCAGAGAGTAAACTATAGAACCACAGCACAGAAAGAAAATGTTACATTTAAAAATTGCTCATCAAAAAATTTATGTCATCAAAAATTTATAGTAAATGTTATAGGATTTTATTTTATTTTGATGGTCCTTGTCCCAGGAGGACAGAACACAAATTTGGACTGAATTATATTCAATGCTATTCAAAGCTATTACCCTGTTTTCCTAAGGTAATGCATGTAGATAGAAGGCTGTGTCTCTAACAGTCATCTGGATTGGGAAAGGCAAGTCTGAACATAGCACCCATCCATGCTAACTGATGTTAAGCTTAACGTAGAGGGAAATAAATGACTGCATGATATAGGAATGATACCTCTCTCTATGTTTCATGCTAGAGCCTTAAACGCTCTTATCTTTTCCATGCTGTTAGTGAAGGAAGCAGTGGAATATTTAAAAAGGATTTCACTAGCTCTCTTCTCCAGGCTGAAAACACGGACAGAGTAGGAAGCTACAACTAAAATGGGTCCCTGGATTCAGTGGCAATGACACAGTGTGAAGTGACTGAACCCAGGGGGTGCATTTAATCAACAGTAACTCAGGGACATGGCCACCATGTAGATATAATGTGGCAGCATGTCCATTGCTGAATTGGCTCCCATCTCGTTCTGGTCAGCTCCACATTGGCCAGGGCCCAGGTCTCATCTCCATGCCCTCATTTCCACACTTGGTGTCTCAGCCCCCTGCTCTCTGTCACAAAGGGATTTACAAGGGTCCAGGTCCATTGGTTGGTAGATTGTCCACTGTGAATGATTCAGTGATGGATTTCTACCGTCCATGAGGATGGCAGAGGTTGAGCCACAGCTATTTCACTCCCTGGTTCTCACTACACAATGCTCTCCATGCTTCTCTTTCAAGAATTCTAATCCCATCATTTATTTGTTTAATATTTTTCTCCCTTTTGATTTAATATGCATAATATTTGATTAATCTTAACCTGTGGTTCATAACATACAGGCATTGCTTAATAATAAATGGTTACTTATTTATTTAAAACTATAGCAGGTACTTGTGAAACATCTTCCCCTCGACAATATGCGAGACAGACCTTGATAATATTTAAATTTATAGCTATATGATTATCTCATTCCACCTCTTGCCACTCCCCAGCTTTATAAAAATCCTGAACTTGGGTCACTTTCATTCCCTGCCATTCCCCTGTGTGTTGGTAAAGGTTTGACAACTAGCTTCCTGGAGGAAAATATGACAACCCTGATTTGTTGTGTTTGCTGATTCCTGTGGTGTAAATACTCCCACTATGGCCTATTTCAAGCTATCAAAATGATGTCACTGAAATGTGAGTTGGGAAAGATGTGCCCAATTGGCTCTCATGACCTGGTAAAAGCCAGCTCCAGTACACAATGTTTCCTTGCTTTCCTTTTAATATAATTGTATATATTTGTAGTCCCGAAAATTATTTTCTTGATTTAGCTGTTTTTAGCTTTATAAAAAGCATATCATGTTTACGTAATCTTATCAGGCTTAGTTTTTGCATTTGATGTGATTATATATTGCTAAGATTCACCTATAACATTGCTTGTTGCTGTAGTTCATTTGTTTTGACTGATGTATATAGTTATCCATCCTATGAATAGACCAGCTTATTCATTCACTCGTGTAAGTGCATATTTGGCTTGGTTCCATGTTTTGCTGTTGTGAATGGTGCTGCTAAGAACACTTTTGTATTTATGTCTTCTGATGTGCATATGCAAGAGCTTCGCCTGATATAAAATTAGGGGTGGAATTGCCGGGTCGTGGAATATAGGGACATCCAACTACATGAGATAATGCTGAACTGTTCCCACGTGGTTTGTATTATTTATGCTCCCACCAGCAATGTACAAGTAATCCTGTGGATCTATATCCTCTCTAACATTTTACATCTCTAAACTTTTTATATTTTGTGAATCAAATGGATATAAAATTATGTATCATCATGTCTTGCTTCACATGATCTTAATCATCAGTGAAGTGAAATATCACTTTATATGTTTGGGGTATTACAGATTTGTTGTCAACGTAATTTTTTCATTTCTCCCGAGAAAGGATTTTTCTGAAGGGCCACCCCTCACTGCTGCACTTACTGTCTCCTAGCTTCAAGCCGCGTTGTCTGAGGTCTTCCTCACTGGCTCCCTTTGCCTTCTTTTGCCCTTGACACTTTCTCAGGAGCAAACTCAGCAGCACCTCTGCATGCGCGCTTCGGAATTCTCTGTCCCAAGGTCTCGAGGGTGCTCCCTGCCTTTGCACCAGCGGTAGCCCGTTCATCCATCCACCAGGGCTCTGTGGACCTGTGACATCCTTGACTTCTTTCGTGAATGTCTCCCTCTGCTTGACTGCCCTGTGCTTCTCGTTATCTTGAGGCCTTGGATGGTGACAAGACAGTGCCGAACAGTCGTGGAGAGCCAAATGCCAGAGTTTATCACAAAAGACACAGCGATTTAGGGAAGTGTCTTCAGATCTACCCACAAACACATGACTCACATGTGGCAGAGTCCGGGCAGAACCCCAGGCTTTATAATTCTCAGGGGAATTTTCCCTGTCAGTTGGCCACTTTGTAGGCCCAATTCTATTCCCGACGTGTAGGTCTCAAACACGACACCTCCTCCACGCTCCACTCCCGGATTCCTTCTCCCTCTCCCTCTGCCTCTCTGTCTCCACGCGCACACACAGACACACCCAGAGGGCTCAGTCAGAAAAGCTGCGGTTTCCAGTCTCCCACATCCCCTTCCTGGGGCCCCGTGGGCCTGCCGGCGGGGGAGGGGCAGCCTGCTGCCCAGGTTCTTGCCGCGGTCTCCGGTCTCCTCCCCGCGCTGTGTCACTGCCGCTGCAGAGGTAGAAGCCGCTGTCTTCAGGACGCGCACTCGCCACCGTCAGAGTTGACAACGTTCGGTTTGCGTGGCTGATGGGAAACTTGTCCCTGGGAACACCTTGTTCGTATGTGGCGCTGGAGCCCTCATTAGAAGTTGCCATCAGCATGAAGCTCTGTTTCGGGAACTGACGATACCAAAACATCATTGTGGCCTGAAAGTCCACGGCGCGGCACTCGATCTTCACGGAGGCGCCACTCCTGCAGATGGCCCTGCGTGGGTCCTGAGAGACCAGGCCGCCAAGCCCAGAGCCTGCGGGAACGCGGGGGGCCGGCAGGACCGGGTCAGACAGGCCCCAGGCCGGCAGGACACTCAGCCTCACTCCCTCGCCTTTCTCCCGGCCCCTGGAGGATCGCAGGTGTTCTGCGCAGCTTCCTGTCGTCTCCCCAAGGTCAGGCTCTCCGTCCGCCCCGACAGGTGGCTCCCACCTCACCCTCCACACCTCTAGAGAGCACGGACGGCGCTGCCCCTCACTTTGGTGGCTCTGCGCCTCCCCATGGCCCGCACCCCGCCCAAGCCCCCAGGTGCAGTACGGCTCACACCGGGCTGCAGAAGCAGCAGAAGCAACAGCATCCCAGCCTGGGCCTCGCACCACCTGCTCTGAAGACAGGTGTGACCACACGGTCCCTTCGCCCCAGGGGGACGGATGCCTGATGGCGTAATCCTAAAGTGGCTCTGATCCGCCCCCTAGTGGTGACCAGTGCCAGTGACGCGAGACACATCCGTCTCCCTGACTGTCACACAGTGCTTAAAGCGGACTCGAGGATTCCTTCCCAATTTAACCTCCAAATTTATAGAAGAAACACTGAGACGCTGAGCACTGAAACGACTTAAGCGAGTTTCTTATAAGGAAAAGAGTGTCCGCGTGGGTAGTGAGCGACATCACAGTCAGTTTGTTGTCTCCGTGCCACATCCTCAAAGTAATCACACTGGGACAACTCACGGCTGTCAATCACCAGACCTACGGGTTGACACTGCCATAGGCGTCGGTAATGCCCGGGCCAGCGCCTCAGCCGAAGTTCAATGTTTCTTCGTAGTCGCAATGAAGACACTTCCTGGTCTTCTAAATGAGGTATTTACCTCATGACTGTCTCGTGACAATTCCGCTTATATATTGATGGACTTAATTCTAAAAATATTTATTTATTTAAGCTGTAGGCATTTGTGTAAATCACTGTTAGTGGTTATGGGAATAATTATTTACAGTACTGGTGGTCATACTAAGTGTGGGCCAATGGAAATAGATTCTACAAGGCTTAGAGAATTCTTCCTGCTTTGAACATTCTGGGTTACGTGTTTTAATGGATCAATCTTGAAAATGTATAGCAAGTACAAAGAGTGGGAAAGTGTTTTTCCAAAGCACTATATTTCTACTTTTATAACAGACTCCTGGTTGTGCTTTCACTTAATATTTAGTTCTATTTCTTATTTCTCTGGCTTGGGTAGCTAAGAAAGGGGGGATTAAGACTTGGCCCATGGAATTATGTTTGTGCCATAGAGAAGTAGTTTTTACCATAACAAATATGACTATGGCATTGCACTGATATTAACGTATCTACTGAAGGACACCTCGTGCTCCTGTCTTATCTCCTTCCTGATGGTCTTGGGCCTCATTAGAATAGGGCCGCCTCACACTGTAACTGTACTTCTGAGAAGAGTAGGTAAGGATAATAAGAAGAGTAGGTAAGGTAAAGATAATAATTTTATATAAACTGTCCCTCCTAGTCAATAGATGCAATGGCTTCTCAAAGCATGCTAAGAAAACATGTAGTGATACTTTCCATTTTTTAAGTTTCCTGTCTTTCGCTTCAGATAATATCTCTCTCACAAGTTGATTTTGGGCAGTGGAGGTTACGATGAAACTTGACAGCTACAGAATTCTTTTTAATATTAGGATTATCCTAAAAAGCAAATGGTTCAATAGTTTTACAGTGGAATTTCTGAAGTCTACTTAAGTCCATATGCTTTGCTTTATAACTTCCTCAACAGAAAAGAGGGAGTTTGTGTCCCTTCTAGTCATGCCCAAGACAAAAAGGAAAAAACATAGATTGTCTATCTCTTACTGTTCTCCCTTTCATTTTCTTCCTCTCATGGGACAGATAGTTTTACCCTGCTCCACCTCCTTGGGGGAATGGCTATGCAAAGGCAGCAGATAACTCTACAGGGCTGTATCTCTCCCACTGCCACCGTGGATCCTGGCTACGTCACCTGGCTCAGGGAATGATTGGCACGGAGGTGTCCGTGAACGTGGTCTGGACATTCAGACTAAAGAGTCCTGCAACCATCCCATCTCCACTGGTTTCCTTACTATTGTCAGAGCACATTAGTTTCAGTGACAGCTTGGAGTTCTAAGGAGTGTCTGTTTCCCGTCTCCATGTCTCAGTATTTTTGTCTCTCTGTGAGTCAAGCTTCCAAAGAAGATGCAGGAGAAGAAACCCAAAGCTAAACACGGAATCCAGGAAGGAACTCATAGAGGACGCATGGAGCCAGGGCTGGCGTTTTCTGGACAGGGACCCCCGCATTTTTCTAGACATTCCTTGTCCCAGGAGACAAAGGGCCACACATAGTAGGACAGAGTAGGGGGCTTTGATACTTCTGAAAATATTTTTTAAAAATGTTTCTACTAGTAGTTTTAGTTGTATGCAGAGAATACTACAGACTGCCATTTATTTCTAGAAACAGAATTGTGTGATCAAATAAATAGCTGTAAATAATTCCCACCACTTATCTTCTAATTCAATGGATATGTGCAGAGCATAAAGAGAGAAAATATGCGGAAGACATAAAGATCATTTGGAAAGTTTTACTTAACACCCGCCTGCTGATCTGTCACTCAAATGCTTGTCTTAAGCCCGACTCTCTGTTCTGAGTGCCAGGCATGAATTTACACAGCTCCCGGATATTTCTATGCAGATATCCAAGGAAGGCCCATAGAACCAGGAACTCAATTTTGTTCAATAATTTTACTCCATTAATTCTTCCCAATTTTCTCCCATTGCCACACTCCAGCGGGGGCGGGAGTTTGAGTGTGTTTTCCTGATATTACCTCATCACTCTTTCCTTTCATAGTTCCTGAAGCCTGTCTCACTCTTTTGGTGCTCGCCCATCTGGCAAAATCCTCCTTGCCCATCTGGTGAAACTTGAATAATAAGTTTCATCCCCAAATTTGCCTTCTCTTTAACGTCCTTCCTGATGTCATCAGACTGAATTGGCCACATTACTTCCTTTGCTCCACTAACACCTCAGATTAAAAGCACACGTCATGTGATGTTGTGATTACAGTATTTGTCTTCTACATCCTTCTCTCACCACTAGGATGTTATTATTTCTTCTGAAGGTAGGGACAATTTTCTGTTCATTTTTGTTTTCTGATGTTCAGTAAAACAGAAAAAAGGTTGTAAAATTAACCTGTTTTATTTCTCTTCTCTCTCTATATATATATATGTATATATAACTTATTAATATTTATATCATAATATTTATGTAATATATATACTTTTTTAAACCAACTTAGTGACTGAGTAAAGTTTCATGCCACCCCACAGAGCCTACTGATGACAACAGCTTTGGACGGCTGGCCGGGGCAGGAGAAAGAGGGCGGGCGGGGATGTGAGAAGAGCCTGCCCCCAGCAGAGACAGCCGGGCTTGGGGACATTTATGCACAGAGAGGGGGGCGCTGTGCTTCACTGTGCTTGCACTGGCACAGACATAGAGAGCCGTCTGGTTCCTCTGGGGTGATGTCACAGTGAGAGGAAACTGTGCCTTCTTCTCCCTAGAGGTACTGTAGCCCTGGGCGATGTCTCCTTTCAGGACCTGACTTACGAGTTGCGAGTGGTAGATCAGTCTCAACCCTTGCCCCGGGTCTTGTCGGTACCAGTACATGGCATTGTGATCCAGATTCTGTTCACATTCCAGGGTCACATTCTGTCCTTCCTTTGTGAACAGGTATTTTGGGGTCTGCGTGATTCCACCATCCGTGGCTCCTGGGGAGGAAAGAGAAAGATGCTGGGAACAGCCCAGGGAGACGCCTGATGCTGCTTTCACTGGGGAAAGGCTTCCATCTGGAGCTTGGCACATTGGGACAGGAATTTGCTCCTGAACCTCGGACCCACCTGCTCCTAGGAGACAAAGGGCCACACAGCAGAGCACCTGGCTGCTCATAGTAGGAAGGGGTTCTCTGGTGGCTGCAAGCACTTGTTGGATGACAATGAGGACAGAAGCTTAGCTCTGTGGCTACCCCTGTCCTAAAATGTGGCATTTGTCAGAAAGCTGGAAAGAACAGTGGGGAGGATCCTGGAGATATTGCAGACAAGCTCCCCAATTTTGCAGAGGAGGAAACAGGTCAGAGAGCTGAGTCACGGGCACCTCCCATAACTCTGGTAGCTTCTGGGTTGAGGGGACTGGCATCCACAGGTCTGGGCCAGAGTCTCACTCCAATTGGCCCCTTTGGTTTTCACCCATCCACTTACCATAATGCTTGGATTACGGAGCATTGCAGACACTCTGGTCATACAGGACTTAGAATTCATTTGTCACAGCCTCAATTCTCACGGGGATGGAGTGACTCAAGAGGTCTGTTCAGAGGAGTCCGTTGCAGCCGTCCTGCTGCACAGAGCAAAGCTGCTGCTGTCCCAGGTCCCTCACCCAACCACGCCGAGCCCTCATGCCCTTTGGCCACCTCCTCTCTGGCTGCTTTTCCTTCTTTTGTGTCCTTTTCATTCTCCTACTTGTTTCTGTGCTTTTGTTGAATGCACTGACTAAATTTTCATTTGAGTTTATTCTTCTTTGGGCATCTTTTAATTTAGTCTTCATTTCTGGGTTAATTTTGTCTTTTTCTTTCATTTCTTTTCTGAGTTCAGTCAACTTTTTTCCCCATTTCTTTCTGTTTTTGCCATTTCTGTTCTTATATTTTGAACTCCTGTTTATAGGTGACATGTAAAGTGTGTTTAATCTTGTTTGGAGTGTACACTTACATTTTCTTCTTAAATGCTCATGATTATTTTTGGAGTGAGGGAGAAGAGGGAAAGAGTTTTCCTTTACTTTATGGGTTTTACTTTCCCTTGTTCATTTTTATGTTATTGGGATGCTCTACAAAATTCCTAATTCAATGGCTCCTTTTCCATCATTCTAGTGAAGTCCAGACACCTTAGTAAGTTTTGTTTGTCTGTTTTTATGGTGGGGGTGGGTGACTGTGAGTTCAATTAATTTGTGATTCCCTTTTGTTTTGCAGGATTTTACATTTTTCCCTTTTCCTCTTTTTCTCTTCACTATCCAATTGCCAGAAGACCCTCTTCCTTCCTTTTTGCCTTTTTCTCTCACTCACAAGCAATACCTTTGGAAGACTGTACCCTTAAATAATACGTGGCATGGATGGGGGTGTTTAATGGTGTGGGGTTGGGATCCCCCTTTCCTGCAGCCCTGCTGGGGTCTGGCTCAGGGGGTGGGCTTTTCCTGGTGGTCTTTCCAGCTCTCCCTCAGGCTCCCCAGCCAGCCAGCCAGCCAGCATCCCTCTTCGGTCTTCCCTGCAGATTTTCTGGTTTTCTCCATTTGGGTGGGTTGAGGAAGGGGCAGGAGCATGTGACATATCTTTAGAAAATCAAAAGGCAAAAAATGCAGTGGAGTAACCCTGTTTATACTTCATGCTGATGAGGCTGGACATAGCTTGTTCCAAGTGTATTTGAAATGACATTGCATTTGTCTACCTTTTGATTTTTCGAAATTGTTTCATCAAAGCAAATGATAATAAACCCTTTTCTGTAGCACCCAATATCTATTGAGTGATGAGAATAAAAGGAAAAATTCACTAAGACAAAAAGTTGAGGTGACACATTTCTAATGAACAATATCTGTGGGCCAGACCTTTCCCTTCAATTCCAAATTTATTCAACTCTATTTCCACCATCTTTCAGATATTCTATACCTTTATAGCAGGAATTCTTGAACCTGGCATCTGTATAAACCTGCACAGGCACTACTAGGCAAAGAGCAAAACAACAATTATGCCACAAATAACAGGCAGCACGATGTGATAGAAAAACACAACCCTTTGGGCAGACAAATCTGGGTTTGAATTCTGTCTCTGTTGCCTGCTTGCTTGCTTGCTTGCTTGCTTTCTTTCTTGTCTTTCCTTCTTTCTCTCTTTTTTTTGAAAGAAAAATTATTTTTTCTTTAAAAATTTTAAAAATCAATTACCTTGTCAAGGTAAAAATGAAGAAAACACTTCCTTTGTTTGACTGTCTTGGTGGTTAAATAAAATTATATGTGGAAAGCATGAAATATAGAAGTTCATATACAGTATGGAGTGAAAGAAAGAGAGCTATTTTGGTCAATAAATGCTTAACCTGAAAAATTAAGTCCAGCTTTTGAAAATCTTTACTTTTCTTTTGAAGGACAGAGTCTTAGTTACTGGGCACAGACTGAGATGTTCCATGATATTTCTACAATTCTTTCCTATTTCCATCTTCAACTTGCAAACTGCCTTAGAGCTGATGTTTCTGTTACACAGAGAATGTGTCTCCTTTCCCCACCCACTTCTTTCTGGGAGTGGGGCCTGCAGGGTGCTTGTGCACCGAGGGGATGTGACGAGGGGATGTGACCGCACTGATGTGGGTGAGGAGCTGCTGCAGAAATAAACGGCTGAGTCTCCCAGCTCTGCCTGCTGGGTCTGTAGGACGTCAGGTCCCTCTTTGGGAAATTTAGCAGAAAACCGTTTCATCGGCATTCCTGACTCATCTATGATTCTTTCTCTCTGGAGGTAAATCATGAATTTCAGACCTTCCTCCAGGAGCTGCCAATAGCAGTGAACATGATTGTGTCCTTGCACGTGGCTGCATGTCAGTGTGGCCTCCTGTCCTCTCCTCCTGACCAGGTGTCCTGGGTTCTGACTGACGCCGGCATTAGTGAGACCTCAGAGAGAAAAGATTGCACAAGACACAGTTGTGATGGCAGAAGAAGGAGCACCTTGCAATGAAGCAGCCCCTCTGAAGTTTCTTGTGTTCATTTAAAAATTCACATAAATTTTGCTTTTTACTTCATAGTGCAATTATTTGTTTTCACATAAATGTCAATACCTTTCAGAAAAATCTTTGGTCAACATAGAAGTCCAGGGTGTATTTGAGCCAGAGACAAAGCCCAGTGGAGCTGATCCACAGGGAACTCACCTGTGCCCAGGAGCCAGCGGACCCCACAGCAGAGGAGTCCGGTGCCCACGGCCGAGCTGGTGTGAAGTGAGCCCAGAGGCAGGGCCAGGAAGGGCGCCAACTGCAGCAGGCGGGGAGCCGGCCCTGCGTCCCACGGGGCGGGTCTTCCCGTGAGGTCACCATTTCCAGCGGGTCCTGTTGTCCCTATGACCGATCTTGTATATTGCTCTTTTGTTCTTAACAATATGCACAACCTGACTGAGTGTGTGTCTGTCTTTTTCCTCTCTGCACTTTTGCTTCTCTTTGCTTCCTTTGTTTTCCTTTCATTGGCTCATTTCATCTGTCCATTTTCTGGCTGTTGCTGACAGGTGGGTAATAAAATTACTTTGTGAAATAGTGAGTTTAGGAGATAAGCAAGGTATAAAATATCATTTCATTTCGCTTATTGGTGTCCAAACCCAAGTACATTATTGGCCTAAGCACTTTGCCAAACACCTTGGCTTTCCTTTCCATTGTCATTCTTTTTAAAGGCAACTTCATTATCTTGAATAAAATGGGTGTACAACTAAGCTGCGCATATCAAGATAGCGAATAGATTCATCACCTCCAGGTTTCTTTGTGACAAATCTCTCCCTCCTACTATACTCGCCTCTGACTCATCCCTAGACAGACACCAATCTGCCATCTGTCAGTATAAATCTGCTTGCATTTTCTCCATGTCAATGGGATAATGCAGTGTCCTAGTCAGCTTGGGGAACCATAACAAAATACCATAGACTGAGTGGCGTCAGCAACAGAAACTCCTTTTCTCACAGTTCTGGAGGCTGGAAATCCGAGATCAGGGTGCCAGCACGGTAGGCTCTGGGGAGTGATCTCTTCCTGGTGGCAGATGGTGCCTTCCCACTGTGTCCTCACGTGGCAGGGAGACAGAGGAAGCTGTCTGATGTCTCTTCTTAAAAGGGCACTAATCCCATCATGGGGGTGCCACCCTTGTCACCTCACTTAAAGCTATTATCTCCCAAAGGCCTCATCTCCAAATACCATCACACTGGGGAGTCCATAACATACAGTGCGTACTAGTTTTTGTCTGGCTTATTACATCACTATAATTATTTTGAGATTTATCTGTATTATGTACATCAATAGTTGGGTCACTTTTTTAGGCCACACAAAGAGTGTGTTTACTAAGTTTGTAGAATGTGTTATATTTTTAGAAGATTGGTAAGATCATCAATAAGATGGGTAGCAATACAAATTAGATAATACATACTCTTATTCACAAGGCTAACTTTGGAAAATATACTCTTTTTTTCCCCTGATGTTGATGCTAGAACATTTGAATCTTTTAGGTTGAGGTGTCATATTTTTCTTTAAAATTGGGATATAATTCATATACCATAAAATCCATTCTTTCACAGTCTATATAATTCAGTGTTTTTCAGTATGTCCACAAAGCTGTGAAACCATCACAGTATCTAATTACAGAATATTTTCGTCACTCCAGAAAGAAATCCTATATCATTAGAAGTTATTTCACATTCTTTCCTCCCATGACAACCATTAATCTGTTTTCTGTCTATAAGGATTTTGCTATTCTGGACATTTTATGTAAATAGAATCATACAATATTTTGTCTTTTGTGTCTTGCTTCTATCACTTAGTGTATCTTTTTCAATGTTCATCCATGGTGTAGCATGAATTAGTGCTTTGTTCTTTGTATGACCAATTTCATTTTATGAATACACCATAGTTCATTGATCCACTCATCATTCCTGTGTCCATTGCAATATTATTCACAATAGCCATAATATGGAAACAATTAAGTATCTGCTGGTGGGTGGATGGACAAAAAACTGTGGGGTATATCTATCTATCTATCTAATGGCTATTATTCATCCAGAATGTATTTAAATAGTGAAATGACAAAAGCAGACTAATGGTATTAGCTTCACGTTTATTTGTTCTATAATTTAAAAAATCTAGTTCATTAAGCTGAGAAAAAGAAATAAAGGTACTGCAATTTACTTTTAACAGGGATGCTATCATTTGTGTCATGATCAACAATGACCCTATAGTTTGATGTTCAAACTGAGGCACTTTGGTTCCTGAAAAATGTTGCTATTAATAATTATGCCAGGACAGTAAGCCTAAATCAAGACTGCATGGTAGACCAGGGCATCTGATCACCCTACACAGTTGACTTTATGACATGCTTTTTTTTTTTTTTAAAGAGACAGAGTCTTGCTGTGTAGCCCAGGCTGGAGTACAGTGGCAGGATCATAGCTCACTGAGCCCGGAACTCCTGGGCTCAAGTATTCTCCTGGCTCAGTCTTCTGAGCAGCTGAGCAGCTGGGGAGTGAGCCACCGCGCTGGCTCTGACATGCTCCTTTACTGCCATCTGGCTGCGGTGGAGGAGATTGCAGGAACTATATACTATTTTCTTTGACATATCACATTTCAAATTAGCCTCAACGTTGCGGTTAGGGATGATCTACAGTGTCTCTTCCAACCAGGTAGTCTCTAGATCTGTTATCGAGATATTTTATTTAATTATGTTCAGATTTTTTTTCCAGGTGGTAGTGATATGTCTTCTACAGCAACCCTGGTGCTTGTCACATGTGTGGGGAAAATGAAGATTCCATTCATGTATATATATACACACACACACACACACACACACATGCATATCTCCTGAGTCACATAATCTTAGTCATATCAGAGCTTAGATCAAATAGTGCCAGTTTCTAATTTTAAGAGGAGGACACTGAGTCCCAGAGAGGTAAGGGCACTTGCCAAGATTTCACAGCTGAAGGAAAAACAAAAAAGCCAGAGTTAGGATTAGAAAGTAGGTTTCCTGACTCCAATTCCAGCGTCTGTGGATCTGGAAGAGGGAGAAGGGAGTGGTTGTGAGTGTTTAAAATGACAAAGTAAAATGTCGTGCTCCCCCGGATAGCTGTACAAGTAATTGAATTTCCTGGAACGGTCCCTGATTGAGGATTTTAACCAGCGTTTCTCTGGCATCCTTCCCCTAAGAGGGCTGTGTTTGCTGCCCCCACAGTGCTATTCTCAATTTGTCCCTGCCCTTCTGGGACTGTAGTCTTGTTGAGGAGGCAGACTGTGACGAAAGGACTGTAGCCAGCCTGTAGTGGGTGACACACTGTTGTTCCACATGAAGAAGTCGCTGCCTCTGCGAGGAGTTGATGAGGGAAGAGTTTGCAGGGACCTACATTTGAGATAAAATCAGTAGGAATGTTTTCGGGTTTTGGTAAGATAACATCAACCTCAAATATCTGTCTCTGTGCTTAAAAAATTGGTTTGGGGGCCTTTCCTTCCAAATGTGGAATCCACAGAATGCCTAATTCTGTGTGTGTTTTGGTTGTTTTGGGAACCCCTGTACCAAGCACGCGTATCATGATAATTTAAGAGATAATTCATGGCCTTCCTCTCTCCTGGTAGCAGCTGGAGCTGCAACACTCAACCCACGTTTTCCTTCTGAAGCAGGAAGGGGAGGAAGGGGCCTTTTCAAATGTCTTCCTAGAATTAAGGAAGGGGAGAGAAGGCAGAGGGTTTCTATGCTAGAGGGAACGGGCTCAGCGGTGCTGTGCCACTGGTACTGGCACAGAGATACATGGCCGAGTCCCCTGGCTCTGCAGGGTGGATCTTTAGCATGGAGGATGTCCCGTTAGGTCTTTCAGCTGAGAATTGTTCCTTGGGCATCGCTGACTCAGCTGCGATGTTTTGGTATTGGAGGGAAAGCAGAAACGCCATTTCTTGCCTGAGATTCTGCCGATACCAGTAAAGAAAAATGTGACCAGAAATTGGATCACACCTCAGAATCACTCCCTGTCCCATCTCTGTGACCTGGTGGCTGGGGGTCTGGCTGACTCCAGGCTCTGTGTGTCCTACGGGAGGAGACAGAAGCCATAGAGAGTGAAGGGAAGCCCAAGGAAGGCATCTTGTACACAAATTCTCATGCAATCCTGAACTCACCCGGCCCCAGGAGACACAGGGCCATCCAGCAGAGGAGCCTGCTGTCCATGGCAAGATCAGGCAGCACGAGGCTCTCCCAGAAATGGTTTCTGATGTGCAGTAGCAAAGGTGAATGGAAGTTCTGGGCTCCTTTGGCCCCACAGGTAGGTCTGGCTGTGACATCACAGTCCCTGGCAACACCCACAGCCCAGGGGCAACTTCCATCGGAGAAGGGGTATCCTTGTTTCAAGTGTTTGGCCTCATCTTTATTTTGTTACATGGATGACGTAAATAAGGTTTCGTTCCCAATTTCAGGTGCTTAGAAAAGTTGAAGATTAAGGAAAACAAAAGAAGAAATGGAAAAGAAAGAAAGAAGAGAGTAAGAACAAAAAGAATCAGGAAGAACAAAACAATAGAGCACTACAGAACAGTTGCTATTTTATTAATCTTATAAAGCCCTCTTGGCAGAAGTTTTCAAACTTTAGCATAAATAGAAATCACCAGGCGTTTGGTAAAATGATATGTATTCCTGAAGCCCACCTCCAGAAATTCTGACTCTGAAATCCTGACCCAGTCCTAGAATATACCTGTTTCTACCTCAGGAGACCAAGACAAGTTGTCTCAGACCACGCTTAAATTTTTTTGTGCAGAGATTTTTAAAAGGCTAAACTACCAAAAAAATAAGACCACTTTCCCATTACACAAGAATGTTAAAATTTAAATAGAATAAGAAGAATTTTCCTGGGCAAGGAATTAAATGGATAGATTTCAGTTCTGGAAACTGCATTAAGAACAAAAAGAATAGACAGGAAATAAGAAACCTGATTCAAAATGATGTGAATGAAGCTGAAGGAAAATGCATTTTCAGGACTTAGGGCTTGGTCAGTTATTGTCAAATGTTCCAAAGACACCAAGCAGGCAAAGAAATGAAAATGAGTCTTTTGGTCTAGAAAGTATGCAATTTTAATCTTTAGAAGGATAGTTTTGTGAGAATGGGAATATTCCAAGGGAAAGCTGAAGATGGCACCCATAGGAATGCTTGCTCTGAGTCAAAAGCAAAGGTGTAGGCCACCAACAGCAGCACGGGGCTTGGGGGGACCTAGGACAGAACACTAAGGAACTTGAAATGATTAGACATTACATTAGACAGACCAGAAACTGAGAGATTCGGGTTCAAGGAGGCAGAATGAAATTTTTCCTAAGAAAAGAAGTAAATTTGGACTTCTATGAGTAAGACAACTGGGTTCAACATGTACTGAAACAGGAGCAGATATAACCACTAATTTACTCTTTGGCTTAGGCTAGCTCTATTTAGCTCCTGCTATTTCCTTCCAACCCACTATGCCCCCTGCTTCCTGAGCTGGGTCCGTGATGAGTTTGTGCACTAAGATTAGCTAATGTTTCACACTGTGGCTTTGCTGCTGGCACAAAGATACACAGCTGAATCCTGCAGCTTTGCAGTCTGGATCTCCAGGCTACAGGGTGAGTTTTGGGGGCACTCAGCTGAAAAGTTCTGCTTAAGCATCTCTGTTTCTTCAAAGATTTTTTTATCCTGGAAGGAAAACAAGAATTTGAACTCTTTGTCCAGGATCTGTTGATACCAAAGAACATAACGGTGTCCTTCTATTGGGACACAATACATTTTCACTTTCTGTCCCTTCCCTTTGAGCAGATGTCCTGGAGTCTGGGTGACTTCTTCACCAGCAGAACCTGTAAAGAAAGCAGACAGAAGTTGCAGACTGAGCCCATGAAGGGGGTTGATGACATGGATGGAAGCCGTAGGCAGGGGCCCGACAGTGTCAGAACAGGGACTTACCTGCAGCCAGGAGGCAAAGGACCAAGAAGCAGGTGAACACCGGGCACATGGCAGAGTTAGGGAAAGCACGGAGGCAGGTGGCTTCCTCTGAGGCTCCCCTCCCTCTATCAGCAGCTTCTCTGTGACGTATCACTTAGTAGAATCCAGTAGTCTTTGGTGTCCTCCTCTGGACAAGTAACGCACATAGACATCGAGCATACGAAACAACTATATTCAACCATCGCAAAAGAGGCAGCACAGGACGATGATTTTGCTAAAGCAAGAAAAAAAAATGAGGCAATTTCTATATGCAGGAAGAAGGGAAAACAGGGATGGCAAATTTTGAGTTGATGAGATGGGGACTACAAGATTAGAGGAGGCCGAGGCAGCTAGAATTTGTGAGGAAAACTACCAGAGAGGAGGAAGCTTCGTGAAGAACTGCAGAAGTCTTCGTAGGGGTCACCTTCCATTTTTGGCTAAGCAGTGCCTGTGTAGGATGAAGCATAACAAGGCGTTCTAGAGAAACTCCAGGAAGATTCTCCAGCATCTGCAGAGTGGCCGGAATCCAATAGAGGCACAAAATTAGGCTAGAGCAGGAGTTGGCAAACCACGGCCCACTGGCCGAGCACCTGTTCCTAGAAACGGCTTAGGGGTGGGGGAGCATTTCCAAAGTGGCAGCGTGAGGGGCTTTGAAACCCTCTCCCCAGGGAAAAAACATAACTGCTGAAAATTTACAAACAACCATTTGAGGTCTCTGAAAATTGTCCTAAGGACATACAGCAAGTGGACATAGATTTATTCAAGAAAATCTGCTAAATCTCGGTGAGAACTCAATAGGACAGAAGCTCTCCTGTGGGTGTGGTGAAAGCATGGGGACCATTCTTCCCCAGCTCCCAGCCTAGGGCTGCACTTTCTCCCCAGGAAAGGCAGGCTGCCAGCAGCTGTCAGCCCACAGCTGTATTCCTGGTCAGAGCGCCCTTCCTCCACCCAGCACCCGCTCCCAGGGCAGACTCTCTATTCCAGGTTCAACAGGCCAAGAATACTAGGCCCTATTCTTCCTCATCCTCTTGCTTGCAGGGTGGAGGCTTCATGCTGAGAGGGGCAAGTCAAGAAGTCCAGGGGATACCACCTGCCAGGGTCCCACTCTTGGAGCAGGAGTGTCGTGCCACAGGAAGTGGGCCACTGTCCTGCCCCGGCCCTGAACAGTGGTGCAGAGGTTCTGTGCACGGGAGAGGCGGGCCATGAGAACAGATGCTTCATAGCTCTCCTTTAACTTAAGGAGTGTGCCAGCCTTGCTGAATTTTCTTAGAATTGCACTGCAGGCTAAGATCTACTTTATTTCCTTCTTCTTCCTTTCTTCCCCCCTTCCCTCCTTCCCTCTCTCCTTACAGGGTCAGGCCTGCATTATGGTCCGATGGCTCTCCCCGCCTCCTCTGGCTTCCTCTCCATTTTCTTTCAGAGGCATTTTTCTAATAAATCCCTTGCACAACTAGCCCAGACTTGGCATATACCTCTTGGAAGACCTGAAATAATGCACCTTGCTCAGGTGGGTTTGGGATGCTGGGTGGGGGTCACAGTCAGTGTCAAGCTCTGCAGAAGTGGCTGCAGGACCAGAAACTAGCAGGTTCCTGTAAATCCATCTGATGGCACTGGGTCTTGACAGAGGTTCTACTCTTACAAGATGTCCTTGTCTTGCCGTTGGGAAATGAAAGCCCTGAACACAAATGAGGGAGATTATGAGCAGCAGCTGGATGAGGAAGATCGGCGCAGGCAGAAACCACTCATTGCGTATCAGTGGAATCATATATAACATCTGTCCTGAAGTGTCTGGCTTATTTCACTTAGCGTAATGTCCTCAAGGTTCATCCATGTTGTCACAGATTGCAGAATTTTCTTCTTTTTAAAGGCTGAATAATATTTCATTGTGTGTTTGTGTGTGTATGTGTATTTTATATCCCATTCTTAGATATATATATCACATTACACTTAAAATTGGTTAGATTTCATGTTGAATGTTCTTACCACACTAAATTAAAATGAAATAAACTACACACTCCTGCTCCCCTACTCTCTCCAAATCGTGTTTGTTTTCCAGTTCTCTCTACCATATTCTCCTAAGATTTTAATTTACCTCTTTCTCTAAATGATGTCCTTGCATTTTTACAGACTTCCATACCCCCTGGATAACAAGAAAATTCTCCACCACTCTGCTTAGCCACAGTGGGCTGCACCCCGTCCATCCTTTCTCCTCATCACACCTTGGAAAGCTCTTCAGGTATAGGCTGGAACAGGGCACCAGGAGCAGCAGAAACATCTGCATCTTCAGTCCTGAGTCTCACATTTTATCTGAGCCTGGAATGAGATGAGCCTGTGCTCTCCATTTCTCCCCTCCCTCTGTCTAGCAGGTGGTAGTGTTTTGACATAATCCTAGAGAAGCTCCAATCTGCCCCCTGGTTGAGTCCTTTGGACATTTCACTCCAGATGCGTCAATTTTCCAGACTGTCTCATGGAACCACAAAAAGTGAGAAACCCCAGAGATATCTTGCCACAACCTTCATTTTACAGAAGAAAAGTTAAGGTCTCGAAAGGTGAGTGAAGAGACACAAAGCCCTTAATCGTTAGTGAGAAAAGGAGTGCAGGTGTGTGGTGCGCCACAGAGGGCGAGAGGCAGAGCAGTGCAGTTAGATGGCGGGACGCCCAGGTGACAGTTGGTGCTTTCTCTGATTTTCACTGAAAATTACTCAAATCTGATTTTGGGTTAGTACTTCTTAGCCTGTGGATTAAAGAGTTGGAAGCATCTAGTGGTGTTGATCACTATATGTGGTGATGTAATAAACTATTACATAGTAGAAATATCTGTATGTTTTGCAAAATTAAAATGAAGACACATTCATTTTCATCCTCTGAATCAGACGTGCCATAACTGCCAGATGTCACTTCCTTCTTGTGCTGATGGGACTTACGCACACACACAGTTTGTTCAATCATTCATCGTAAGCATTTCTATCTAATAAAAGACCTAAGATACATATTGGCTTCTGGAAATCTGTTCTAGAATATTTCAGAAATCTGTTTTGTTCTGAACAAATTTTGGTACTTGATATTCTTTATTAATATTGAGAATGTAGAGCAAACACTAATAATTTTAATACATCTTTGAAAAAGCACTGCAACTAACTTTTAATAGGAGCCCTATTTATATGCCACTTAAACAGTTCATAGAAAGATTTCTATCAGGGTAAATAGTGAAATACATTGCGAATAGTGCATGACCCAGGGAATCCATTTGTCTTAAAACGTGGCACAAAGTTTTAGCAGTTCTAATTTTCCGACTTGGTAGGAAAACTATGAGACTGCAGCAACATTCCTACTAGGGCAGTTTCTTCTCTTTCTTAGGACAGAAACTCGTGAGACGGGCTATGTCTGGTCTAGGTTTGCCCTTAACTGCAAAGAGCTAGACAGCTGTAGGATTCATCACAGCTGAAGTCTGGAGGATCACAGATGTCGGTCAGACTGGGTTTGCATGGGCCACTGTTAGGGTGACACACTCCCTCTTGTCCAGAGTGGCATTGTTCTTATCATGGACATCTCCTTTGTTTATAACTTACATGAGTTTTAAACAAACTTATCTGGGCTGTTTATTACCTCATTCCCAGAACCTAGAACAATTTCCTAAATACGCCTTTGTTGAATGCATGGCGTGAGGATGAACATCAGTTCCAGTCTAAGTCCTGAGGCTTGTTTACCCCCAGTGTTCACTCGCCTCCTTTTCTGCCCCTGTGATCAGGATATCCGTGGAGTCTGCGGGACAAGAGCAGAGGAGCAGGGGGTAGAGAGGCAAATGGGGATTAACACTGTTCTTCCCGAGGAAGGTGTGAGAACAGACCCAGCAGTGTGGGTGCCCAGAGGACAGACTGTCCATGCCCAGGACCCCACCTGCCCTCAGCGGGCAAGAGCTTCATGGCAGAGGAGCATGGTGCCCTAGGCAGGCTTGGGGCAGCAGGGTCCCCAAGCTTTGGTGGTTCCTGGCTCTGCCTCCAAATTACGTGTGCTCTTTCTATTTTGTCTCTTTACTCATGGCTTTCTCAAACATTGGGCTTATTTACTTGGCAAGAAATTGGCAACTTTTTAGGATTAAGGAGGGGGCCCAGACTCCCAGATAAAATACAGCAGGCTTGACTTTACTGGGTAAACTCATGTGTGTGAGCACCAATAACATATTTCACAGATCATACAGGTGACTAGTTTATATCTTGTCACCTGTTCTTAACAAGGAAGGGAGGGAGGGAGGGACAGAAGAAGGAAGGTATATGGAGAAGGAAGAGAAAGAAATCAGTTTATTTTTATTGGGTGTAAATTTACTCCAAATAGATGGGCTTCCTACAGGCCATATCAATCAATCAGCCAGTCAGTCAGCTCTAAATAGGTTTGATACAGGAGAAGGGCGTATAAAATGTGTAAAATTTTACATTGTTAAATAACCTTATCAACCCATATTTTCTGCTTTACTTGAGAACACCATTCTTAGCCAGGGATTTTAATTATCAGATGATATATGAATATATACTCCACGCGACAGTTTATGGGGTTGCAGTATGTCTTGCTCCGCACTTCGTTTAGCTTGGCCAAGGGAAGCAGGGGCTCGCACCTTCCTCATGACATCCCTGGGGCTGTCGATGGCACCATTGCCCTCTTCTCTACAGATGACTCCATGGTCCTCATCTCCAAACACTTTCTCTTTTCAATATCATTTCTTTATCTCTTTATTGTTTTCATTTGGCTATGACAATAGCACCTTCAATTCCAGATGTGAGCAGTCTAATGCATGGTCTTTTTTTTATTCTCAAAGATGGTTTTTCCCCTGAGACACTTTTATTAATATCTTGAGGCATTGATACTTCCATTCTCCATTAATGAGCTTGCTGCGCCTGGTCTGGGATGAAAGCATGTAAATTCTCCTGGAGTAGTAAATACTGTAAGAGTTCACTGAATGCCGGAAACTTTAGTTTGTATTATATAGGCTCTCCATGATCCTTAGCATGACACCTCTTGTATTTCAACTTAAATTAATCAAAAAAAGAAAGAAAGAAAATGTTTCTATTTATCTACTGAAGAGGACAAAATGGGTTCTTGAGGTGACCCTAGGAAAATACCACAAACTGAATGACAGGCAAGTGTAACCACTTTTTCACTCTTGGTGTAACTGTCAATGGTTTTTGTTGGTTTGTGATCAACTTCTGTCTACAAAGGAGATAATAACAGCTACAAACCCGCTTCCTGTTGTTGTAAGAAGTGGGGATGGGGTTCCTGGAGAAAGCGCTTGTAACAGGGAACAAAGAGGTTTATGAATGGAGGGGAGGGAACACTGCAGCTCTGTGTCTTTGCTGCTGGCACACAGGTACAGGCTGAGTCGCCCAAGCCTGGTGAGCGGATGTCAAGAGTGCTGGAAGAAGTATTAGGCGGGCCGGGTTGGAAGTTATCAGAAGTGTCTGTTTCATTGTTAAATTCTTTTTCATAGTAGTAGAAGAGCAGCTTTGGTGCTTGGCTCAGCTTCTGTTGGTACCAGTACATGGTATCGTGGTTCAAGTTCGGAGGACAGCTCAGAGTCACTGTTTTTCCCACCCTGGTAACCTGGTATCTTGGATTCTGCATGACCATAGCACCCATATGACCTGTGAGAAAGAAGAAAAATTTCTC
>CM052437.1:176098992-176131938 GCA_028533085.1 Varecia variegata
TCTCCATTTATCCCTCCTATCTTTCATGCTAGGATTGTTCATTATTTATAGCCAGTCTAAAAATAGCTATGATTTGCAACACCAAGACATATTTGAGGCTTAATCAGCATGAAAATTGTTGTTTGGAGTGGGCTTGAAAGTTCCGGAGACCTAATGTACAACCTGGTTACTATAGTTAATAATAATGTATAGTATGCTTGAAATTTGCTAAGAGAGACCTCAAGTGTTCTCAAAACACACACATGCACAAAAGTAACCATGTGAGGTGATAGATATGTTAATTAACTTGAGCGTGGTAATCATTTCACAATGTGTACATACATCAAAACATCACCTTGTGTGTCTTAAATATATATAATTTAATCTGTCAATTATACCTCAAGAAAGCTGGAAAAATGAAATAAACAATGTTAGAAAAATAGTACAGATTTAAAGATACCACTTGAGCTAGCAGAACTATAAAGGGAACAAATGTGTGTCCATTGTAGGATAGAACGTTAGGTGTCTAGAGTACACAATGTCAAAGCACTGAATTAAACTTTCACTTGATATGTTTCAGAGTCCAGGCAATGCACATACTGAGAGCTTGCTTTGCCTAGTAGCTGCTATTTTTAAGTATAATGGAGAGATTAAGGAGTGGAAGAATAAATCAATAATTTGGCTACTTATTATGGCCTCAGATTATGTAACAAAATAAAAGAAAGGGCATTAACTGTAAGTTCCCTAGCAGGAAAAATATGTGACTCTGTTGTAGAAATCATTTTTCCTTGTACTTGTTATACTAAGAAGATGATGGACCATGTTACAGGCAGGCTATGTTTGTGTTGTCTATGACGGGAACTGAATATGCCCGTTCATATCACATCTCCACGTAGAAAGATAGAGCATCGATTGCCTAAAAATTAGATCTCAACAATTAGAAGAGGAAAATGAGTTTTGAATGGTTTGAAAAAATTAAAATCCAAGCCCACTTGTAATCTCTTCCCACTATCCATTTGCCTAATCAATATTAGGGTGTGAATTCAATGTTGGTTTGAGGTGCTAAAGAACAATCAGACTAGGAAAAATGAAAAATTGTTATTAGTATGTATTTGAGGATTATATACAAAAATTTGGCCAAAACAAGAGAGGAATATCGGAATCCAGATGTTAAAAGAAGACTTACGAATCAGGTAGAAGGTATTGTAAGCCTTGGTGAGAATTACATAATCCTATTGCCGCAGCTGGAAGTGACCTCAAAAACATTCTGGATTGGCTGACACACATCTATTCATAATGCTGTGTTTTTTACATTAAAAACTCAGACCCTATGTAGATCAAGAAAATTAGCTTTATCCTCTGATAATGAACCTGGCTATTCCACTCCAAAATGAGATTTTTTTAAGTGTTTGGGAATTTACATACGCTAGGCAACTGTAACCTAAACTTATCCCCACCATCATCACTACCACCAGCATCATCACTATGCATCCTGCGAACCAGCAGTAAATGCATTTTTATTTCTATCAGGAAGACTTGTTTATCTTCCTATAAGAATGGACATAAAGATGTGGCTTCACGATCAGAGTCAGAAACCTTTCAAAGCAGCCAGGTAGGCAAGAAGCCTGTTGTACCTTTAGATTAGGGTGACGTACACTTAAAAAGAAATGCATAGACTGAGTTCTGTGTAAGGAACCCCAGAAATCCCCCAAACCACAAATATCCCCAACCAAAATATTTTTGAAATACTCTTGTATTTCTAATGTTAATTCTGGTTCTTTCTCTTTTCCTTTCCCCGGGGGAGGAAGCACCGGGAAAGGCTTCTGTTCGGTGCTGCTGTGGGTTGAGAGGGAGGAGAGAAGGCTACGGTTTTGCACAGGAAGGGCCCGTTTCTGAAGCGCTGTGTCTAGGCTGCTGGCACAGAAATAAACTCCAGAATCCTCCAGTTCTGCAGGCTGGATCTTCAGAGTGGAATATGTCCCTTCAGTCCTTTCAGCTGAGAATCGATCGTTGGGCATCCCTGACTTATCCTGTGTATTCTTTTCTAGAAAGTATATCAAAAATTCCATTTCTTTCCCCACAGTACGTCGGTACCAAAAAAGATACTCATGTCCAGAAATTGGGTCACATCTCAGAGTCACAGCCTGGTCCTTCTTTACGACCTCGCTGCTGGGGAACTGAGTGACTCCAGCTGCTATATGCTCTGTGGGAGGGGACAAAAACAGAGAATACATGACAAGAATGGACTGGGAAAGGATAATGCAGAGATAGTCAAATTTCTTAGGACTTACCTGGTCCCAGGAGACAAAGGAACACTAAGCAGAGAAGCCTGGAAACCATGGCAGGATCCCGATAAAGGCATGCACTTTTGCAGAGGAGGGAGCTCGTAAGCATGAATAGAAACGAAAGCAAATCTGTGTCTCTTGATCCTGAGAGGTGTGGTCTCCAATGACAGCAGCATGTTAACCAATGTCCACGGCCTCAGGAGCTGCCTCTAGGGAAGTGGGAACATGGAAGACCCAGCAAGCGTTCCCTGAAAAGGTTGCCTCTAGAGAGGATGATGGAGAAAAACTGACATTAAAATCAGCCTGTTTATGCATTTGAATAGGTGTTAACTTTGTATATATGTTCCTGAAAAAGTCACCACTGACAGCTGCTGAGTCTGCTGTCTGGATCCTACCCCATTCCTAGCCCTGTCTTCTCTCACATATCACATCCCCAAAGAGTGTGGGGCATTTCAACTTCAAGTGGCTATTGTGGCTATTCTTGCTATTTCTAATGCTCAATGGCTGTTACCTCCCAATTCTCTTTTCCCATTATCTCTCGAACACATTCCAGTCAAGCTTTTGTCCCGCCACTCTCAAACTCAGCGGCTCAAACATGAAACGTTATCCTCACCTCTGCTCCCCCAGCAGCCTTCCAGCTGATCCAGTTGAAGACCTTAGAGTTATCTTTGAATCCTCTTCTACTCCACCCTATAGCCAATCCGTTGGGAAATTCAACAGCTTCATCATCAAATGCACCCAGAATCAATCTACGTTTTATCATCTTCGCTGCTAACACTCTGGAACAAACCACCATCATCTTTTGCCTGGATTACTGCAATAGATTTTTAACTGGTCTTCCTGCTTTCAACTACTTCCAGACTAGCTCTCAAACTCAGCTCTCTAGAACATGCTAGATCGCATGACTCAACTACTCCAAATCGTCTACTAGCTTCCAGTTTTATTTAGAATGAGACAGCAAAGCACTGAAGGCCTTCAAGTCTTACATGTTCCACCCAACCCCATTACTGCTCTGATGTAAGCTCCTACCACTCCCGTCCTTGATTTTCCAGCCGTACTGACTCTTCGTTGGTCCTTAAATATCCCTTAGGGCCTTTGCACAGGCTCCTCCCTCTGCCTGGAATGCTCTTCCCCAGATACCTGCATGTCTCTCTCCTTTATCCCACTTTCTTCTTGGGCCCTGCTCTGAACAACTTATTATGGTCTCAGCGCTCCTCACTCAGACAGTTCTCATTCCTCTCACCATAGTCTGATTTTTCTTTTTTCCATAGCAGGTATCACCTTCTAATATACTATGTGCCTTATTTATTCATTATGATTATTGTTTGTTCTGTCTCCTCCTCCCCCAATAAAATGTAAACATCAAGAAGACATGAGTCTTTGTCTTCTTTTTCTTTTTATTATTGTGCACCAAGAACTTAAATCAATACCTGAAACTCTTTGGAGAGGAGGCAAAGCTGGAGCCAAATCTCGAAAGAACATCCATGGAAGGCTCGCCCCAGACAAAGGGATCTTAGAGTCTCAAAATCATTTCCTTTCATTGCAGTTTGAAATGGGTGTTAGATGAAAACATAAGAGCAAGGTTTGCAAACGATAATATGAGGACGTGTGTTTCTTGGCCTAGTCTCAGATTAGTGGGCATATTGGGTGTATTAATTTTCTCTGGCTGCCATAAAACATTACCACAACGTTGTTGGTTTGTAACAGTGGAAATTTGTTCTTTCATAGTTCTGGAGAAGTCCAAAGTCAGCATCACTGGGCTGAAATCAAGGTGTCGTCAGGACCATGCTCCCTGTAGAGCTCTAGGAGAGGATCCGTTCCTTGTCTCTTTAAGTTTCTGGTGGCCGCCACATACGCTGGCTTGGTTCACATTGCTCCAATCTCTGCCTCCCATGGTCACGTTGTCGTCTTTTCTCCATCTGTGTTAAATCTCTCCCTGCCTCCCTCTTAGAAGAACACACGTGATTCCATCTAAGACCCACTAGAATAATCCAGAGTAGTCTCCTTATCTCAAGATCCTCACATCTGTAAAGTACACTTTTGCCATATAAGGTAATAGTCACAGATGCCCAGGGATTAGGATGTGCATGTCTTTCCAGGCAGAGGCATTAGTCAACCGCCGCAGGATACAAAATCTTTGGCTTTTTGGAAATTCTCACAGGTTATCGTTTTCCTGCCATAGTTAGGGATAAACTTTAATCTTCTGTACCTACATCTGTACCTGATATTTTCTTCACTGTTAAGCTTCAGTATTTGTCTTCTCACGAAAACTAGCTATGGTGAAGTCTGACCCCAGCGTGCTTGGGAGTTGTGCACAAAGGAGACTAAAGAGGGAGCCTTGCCTCAGAGAAGCACCAGAGAAGCTCTGGGGATGGGCTTCTGCACGATGGGCTTCTGCTCAGCCCACCTGTCCCCTGCCCCTGATGTTCAGGAGGCAGCGGAGCAGAGTCAAGAAGATTCTAAGTCTGTCAGAATGCTCTGAAGCTGGGGCTGGCACATCAATAGCAGCCTAGCTCACAGCAACCTCAAACTCCTGGGCTCAAGTGATCCTCCTGCCTCAGTCTCCCGAGTAGCTGGGACTACAGGCATGTGCCACCATGCCCAGCTAATTTTTTCTATATATTTTTAGTTGTCCAGCTAATTTCTATCCATTTTTAGTAGTGATGGGGTCTCGCTCTTGCTCAGGCTGGTCTCGAACACCTGAGCTCAAACCATCCTCCCACCTCGGCCTCCCAGAGTGCTAGGATTACAGGCGTGAGCCACCGCGCCCGGCCCTCCCTTCTCTTTTCAATGCTTTCTCAGTGCCCCACAAGTAGGGTTCATGATCGAGACACCAAGCCTGGGCGTTTCCCTAATCCCCAGACAGTTTGCTCCGCAGTTCTGAAGTGGCAGTGGTAGTCGTGGAACCACAGTGTCTCCTGGTGGCTGGTGGGGCTGAGTCACTGGAAATGAGCCTTTTACAAGACCCAGAGTAAACCGTGCTGTGTTACATTGGTACATGGGTAACAAGGGGTTAGAGTTGTTGGTGTTCGAGGGGTTCAAAAAAATACCACTCTTTCTGGTCTAAGACTCAGTACACTTGAGAGAGGAATGCTGGAATCAGACAAAGTGCAGTCAAAATGCTGGCTTTGGCGCTGGTAAAGGGGGCACTAAACCATGCAGCTCAGTGGGTGAGCCAGCATTCTCCTGGACAGAACAGACCCTTCACTTACCTTTTCCTTTTTTTTTTTTTTTTTTTCCCTGAGACAGAGTCTCGCTCTGTTGCCCGGACTAGAGTGCCGTGGCATCAGCCTAGCTCACAGCAACCTCAAACTCCTGGGCTCAAGCAATCCTTCTGCCTCAGCCTCCCGAGTAGCCGGGACTACAGGCATGCGCCACCATGCCTGGCTAATTTTTTTTTCTCTATATATTTTTAGCTGTCCAGATCATTTATTTCTATTTTTAGTAGAGACGGGGTGTCTGGGAACTGTTCTTGCTCAGGCTGGTCTCGAACTCCTGACCTCGAACGGTCCTCCCGCCTCGGCTTCCCAGAGTGCTAGGATTACAGGCGTGAGCCACCGCGCCGGGACACTTACCTTTTCCTTAGTGGACCGGTTTTCCTACTTAATGAAATGCTCACTCATTTCACTATAATTCTGAGGCAGGAGAATAGAAAGTATCTTCCCAGCAGGCCAGCAGATCCGAAGATAGAATAGAGGGATTGGAGTGAGCACGCCCAGTTTCTTCTTGCAAAGGCACTAATCAGGTAACTCAGTTTTCCTGCCATACAGAAGAGGGAGGGATAGGGAGATGGGCCAGAAATATTTTTTCAGAGGATCACCCCCCCCACTCACACACACAGGTAAATGGAGAATAAATATTGTTTCAAAGATTCTTAACATCTGTGTTCTCTTAACAACTTGGACTCAGACATCATGCCTGCGATTGGCGAGAGATGAGCAATCTGCTAAGACAATTCTGCTCCCACCTTCTCGAGACATCTTTTTCAGTATCAACTGCTATAGCTCTTTTGGATGCACTCTTGGCACCCAGGCTAGAAATTAAGGCAGACCCTAGAAGACACAAAATGGTGCACAACAGTACAGTAACTAAATAACTCCAAGGCCACACTGGCTGAAAAGCTGAGAATTAGCTTTATGTTTTCCTTTCCCTCCCCAGTCCACCCTGCCATATTTCCCATTATGACAAAACAGAGGTCCAGTTGATAAGCTTAAATGACATATCATAATGAGCCATCAATAATAAAATGCCAGCACCCAGAGACGCCCCACATTTGAATATGTACTACAGGGAATTATAAAATTCCTTGTAAGGGCTAAGTGAAGACCCATTTAAGTCATTACTTTTTTTTTTCTTTTTGTAAACTCACTCTCTTTTCTCAAATCAGTTTTGTTCCAGGCCTTAAATAGTATTTATTTGTAGTATAGTTTTTAACTTTTAAAACAACAATACACATTTAGTCATTTTATTTCCCTCTATTATTACTTAATTCTTCCAGAAATATTAAGCTGAATATCTAAAAGTTTAAAATGCTTTTTAAATTTGTCCTCTTCCTTCTCAAACTCAAGTAGTTTTAGCCATATTCGCTATAATCAAAAACCATCTTTAATTTTATGTTTGCATTCTGGTTCAAGTCTTTAGTGTTTCTAATATATTCTTCTAGATTTTTATCTCTGTGATCTCACCTAGTGAGGGATGTGCAATTAACAATGTCTGGCTCTTCTAAAACAAGCAAGATTAAAACAAGCGTTACTTATCTTTAACTTCCTCTGTTGAGCAATTCCACCTACAAGGCATTCTCATTGTTGCTTTCCTGCTTTCTCTTTAATATGTCCCACCTCTCCTTACACTTTCCTGAGAGTCACAATTGTAAAAATGAATTACGCAGGCTCCTTTAAGCCACAGGCTATAGCTGAAGATCACATAATAAGTTAAATATTTTCAATTGATCTCTCTAGGCATTTCTTCTCAAAACTGTCTGAATTATATATAACCCTTTATATAGCTGTGATTTTGAGAGTCATTTCTCAACAGACCCCCCCAAACTCTCTCTTCCTACAAGAAGTCATTCCAGTCTTCCCTTTGAGACCTGCCATTTTTCCCTCTCTCAGGCTTCTTTGCACTCAGTTACCTTGCCTGCTCTCGCAACGACTAAAATAAATCTCTCTGTTTTATAGCGTCCCCTTAAGAGCAGTTGAACTTGAATGTGTTTCCACTTCCTTTTAAAGTCTGTCCTTCCTGGACTTGAGAACCTCCTCTCTCTTTTACATGAGTATACTATTAATAAGTCTTCTAAGAAGTTAGAACTTTTCCTAAAGAAATATCTTTTTCCCTCCAGTTTAATGAATCTGTATTTTTTAATTTTGTTTATAATGGTTTATAAATGGTTAAAGGGAATCCAGTCCCAAATTTCTTGTGTGTGAATCCCTCTTTCCTCCATTTATTAGCTGTGCCACTCTGGGAAATTTACATGCATACTTTCTGCTTCAGTAGCCTCCTCTATAAAATGGGGGCACTGACTGTTCTCAGCATCTATTTGGAATGCCCAAGACTTAGTAAGAACCATGTAAGAGCTCTCTATTATAAATATTGTTCCTTTGTTCCTCTCCTGATGGTAAGAAGGATGCTTAGCTTCAAACCACTATAGTGTCTCATCCATTTCCTTAGCAAATTTAAATTCCCTGTAACAAGTGTTCCAAGCACAGATGTTCTTCTGATTACCCTCCAAGCTTTTGCAATAATTACGTTGATTGATCTTGGATCTTTGTGTGCACACGGTCTAATTTCATCCTCCTTGAGAGCCCTCCTCATTACTTTTTCTTCAACAGAGAAAGTCTGGCCAGTTATGCCTACTATCACATACTCTAAATTGTTTCTGCCTGGACCTCACGGTTCCTGATAGCTCACTTTCTATGACTTCAAGAAGAGTCTTGGAAATAAATTCTCCCATGACAATCCACCTGATGAGGCTATTTCAATGGGCATCTTCCCACTGTCTGGAAGACAATGTCAAACTTAACTGTGTATAATTTTTAGTCTCTTACCAGTGAGTGAGGCTGTTGTAATCATCCAGGATTTTAGAAAATATCCAGACGAGAGTAGCTGCCATTGTGTAGCTCAGTATACGATGGAGAATCCAGAAGCTTGCAGCTGCAACATCCAAAACACACATTCCATATTTGAACTGAGGGGTGAAGACGGTAACAGGTCTGCTACTAAACCTAGATAAATCTGTTGGCTGTTACTAATACTTAATTAGAATAATGTAATTGGTGGATTAAAGGGATACGTACATTCTACATGTGAAGCAATTAGACCATCATATTACATATTTTGGGAAAGGACACTGTGGAATTTGTACTTATGTGTCTAAGAATGACCAAGTGTTGGTGAGTCATCCTCAGTAAAAGCCAATGATCACACTTGGAAGTGACTCAGAGACACCAGAAATAGTTCATAAGACTTGGTGCTCAAGCAGGAACTGCAGAGACCCTGGTCTCTTCAACTCCTAATACAATATAGCTCTAATCACTGGAATTGTGGAAATGTTTGAAGAATTATACATTCAAGATGGTAAACTGGATACCTCCCCACATAAGAAATTCAACAAATAACAAAGAGTGCTGAAAACAAGAAAAGTTATATTTAGGAATCAGAAATGTTAAGATATTCTGGAAGTTGGAAAGCATATGTGGTCAGATATATGTGTAAATCAAAATAGAAAATAGAACAAAGACACCAGAGTTAAGCAGTGCTATTCCTAAAAAGCAACAAGCTTGGAATCAGTAATAGCCTATGGGATTATGATTAGAACAGTTTTTTAAAAAAATCTATATTTGCAATACAGGGCGTATCAATTAACACCTGTACAATAATGCTGTATAATAGGCCTCCTTCAAAAACTCCTCAGTTAAGACAATAACCATTTATTACTGCTCATGAGTCTATGGGTTGGATGGTCAGTTCTGTGAATCTTGGATAAATATTCTTGATACTAATCTTTTGTTGGATATGTGGTTTACAAATATTTTCCCCATCAATGTGGCTTCTTTTTTTTATCCTCTAAACAAGGTCTTTCAAGACTCTAATATGGACAGTATAGTCTTAAACCTTGAAATATGACTTATACTATGTGAGAGTTAAAAACATGAGAGTTTAAAAATGTGAACTACATGGACTGGAGGGGTCAGAGAGACAGAAGAATTATAGAAGCCATGATCCTAGAGTTAGTGAGATGGGAAGAAGGAAGGTAGTGGTAGGAGGATAGGACAATTGAAATAGAAATGTCAAAAGAACTTACATGGTCTACAAGCATGGAAGCGAGTATGAAAAGAACGAAAGAATGTGGGGACAAAAACATCTTCTCAGGGAATAGGAATGTCAAGAAACTGAGGAGCCAAACCAATGTACAAATTGTCTGTGTGACAATTAGTCATGAAGAATGACGGCTGGATCAGTAGCAGGCAGAGGCTTCAATATGAAGAGAGTTCTGAAAGTAAAGAAGGAAGTGCAATGATGAAAGGAGGCATTCTCATGCCATCTCTATAAAGGAGCTGGGCTTTAAAGAAGGAGGGAGGAAGATGATCTGGAAGCAGCAGGGACGAATCAGGAGCATGAGGAACATAGTAATATCATGTCTGCAGAGATGCAGATTATGTCTCTTGCACAGATAATAGAAACTGAATTCCACTCTGCACTATTTCCAACTGAAGTTTCGGAACCACTGAATGGCAAAAAAAAATAGGACAACAAGAAGTGGAATCTGGCTACAGGCAGAACTGCAATAACCTGAATTGCCTTGGGCACTCAAAGTACAGGCAGCTTTTGCACCAGTTGCCAATGATAGCCCGATAGGGATTGAGAAGCAATCAGTATGTAAATACGACTATAGAAGAAAGGAATTAAAACCATTCAGGATGGATTGCAGGTGTTGTATATAAATTTCTGGCATAAATAAAAAGAAAAATAGAAATGTGAGTGTTAAGGATATACACTCAGAAAGAAAAGAGGGCAAAGTAAGACTGGCCAGGCCTGTGTGCTTTTAGATGCCCCAGTGTGGGTCCGTGTTGGCTGTTCCAGAGCGGGCCTGGAGGCCTCCCCCCATCCTGAGTGCACACAGGGCTTCCGCTCGCACCAGGCTCTCCTTAGCTGGACAGAGACACATGGATCCCTAGATTCCAGGAGCGGCGGTTTACATCTGATGTACTAAACTGCCTGCTTTATCCATATTTGTGATGATCTTTAAGTGTAAGAAAAAATCCCTACATAAATGTTAAGTTGAAATCAGCATTATAAAGAAATGTCCACAATCATAGTAAAGAACTTTCCTTTACAATCTAGAAAACTTGTGGGGAAACATTCTGTCCACAGCTTACAGTGAGGAGGGAAGGGAGAGGACAGAGTGGTCCAGAAGACAGGAGCTGCCACCATCCCAAGGGGGATGGCAAATGCAGGACAGTGGGGAAATCTACAGCGTGGGAGATTAAGGTTTATCTTATGTGCATGAGTTCTGAGCCCATAGATAATTTATGAGAAAAACACATTTCCCACATTACTTCCTGTCCAAGATTTCCTATGTTGATATCTCATCACTTTCTGTCTTTGTCATGCCCCAAACTACTTAATTCTCCTGGGGAGGGAGGAACAGGAAGGACCTTGCTCAGGACAGCTGGGAGCTGGAGGGAGAAGGGGAAGCACCAGGTTTCTGCACGGGGAGGGGGTGACTCCGCAGCGCTGTGGCCGAGCTGCTGGCACAGAGATACATGGCCGAGTCCCCGGGTTCTGTGGGCTGGATGTTCAGAGCAGAGAATGACGCATTAGGCATCTTAGCGGAGAATCGGCCCTTGGGCAAACCTGCATCGTCTATTTGAGATTGGCTGCGGAAGTAAGTCAGCAATTCCAGTCCCTGTACCAATGTCTGTTTGTACCAGAAAAGAGTGTTGTGGCTTGAAATTGGCTCACATCCCAGAGTCACTGCTTGTCCCATCTCTGTCACCTTGTGTCTGGGTGTCTGGATGACCCCAGCATCTGTGTGCTCTGTAAAAGAAGGCAGAATTGGGGGACAAAATAATGAAAATACAAGGAGTCATCAATACAGAAGCCCAGCATGACAATGCTAAACATTCTGAGGACTCACTGGCTACCAGGACACACAGGGCCACACAGCAGAGGGTCCGGGTGCCCATGGTGAGAGCAGATGTGGAATATTCCAGACCAGGACTCCTGTGAGCAAGAGTAGAGAAGAGAATCTTGGGAAATTTTATGTCCACAAGATGCATCTGTCAGTGACATCACCAAAGGAGCCACCACCCCCAACTCGAAAGCCCTTTTCAAAGTGGCTGCTTCTCTGGAGATGAATCAGGCAAGACTGAACGCAGCTATAATCGATCTGAAACACAGATTTACACACCCAAAGGCTCCCTGCAGATTTGTTTGACATTATCAATTCATGATGCCTTTTCTATAGTATCTCTTATCTAAGAGCCTGCCAACTATATACATCTGCACCTCAAATTCCAAGTATTTAAAGATGAACTCATTGTCTTATTGCAAACCAGCTCATCTTTAAACTCTCTCTTACCGGTGGTTTGATGCTCCTAGTCACACACACTCAGATGATCCTTCGGTTAATTAGGGGTTGGCCTCTGAGCTCCCCAGCAAGGACAAGCATGCCAAATGCATTGTTAGGGACATGGGGGCCCAACAGTTGTCCTGAAAACTGACTCTTTGTGAAAGCTCTTCTTTGCATTGAAAAACGTCTCCGAGTTAGTTTATCCTTGAACTGTACTGAGTGTCTAAAGCCTATAGCACAGAATCTCTCACATTCTTTCTCCCCACAGTGAGATAAGAGGAGGATAAGAGGACTGGCTTATTCTTGAAAATGTGCAGATAAAATGGTCTGGACTGGGATTACCTCTTATTTTTACCCCTGGAAAAATGCAATGCTTTTTCATCATTAGCACTTGGCCTTTTCCCTAGAAAAGCCACCCCTCTTCCTCACAAACCCACTTCTTCTCAGGGTGGAGGTTATGGGGGTATGGAGAGATGAGAGGAGGCTTTATTTCTTGAGTTGGTTAACTTATTTGCTAATAAGGAAGAATGAAGAGGCCTACTGCTGAAACCCTGAACCCAAGAGCATGTGCCGATTTCACAGAGCAAATGCTTTGCAGACTAGCTTGTGCTACCTGACGCACCTGTTTCCCTTGTGGGCTCTGTCAGCTTGCAGTGTCTGCTGGACCCAGACTGTAGAAGGCTGGTCATCATTCTGCCTTCAAAGAGTATTGCTCGTTCCTCACCAAGCAAGGTACCAAGTGAGGCAGGCAGAATGATGGCCGTCCCAAGATGTCCATGCCTAATCCTCAGAAACTGGGGAAGTGTTAAATTATGTGGCAAGCGGGAAATTAATATTCCAAATGTTCAGTTGCTAATCAGCTGGACTTAATATAAGGACAGTATCCTGTATCTTCCAAGTGGGCCCAATGTAATCACGAGGGTCCTAAAATGTGGAAGAGGGAAGAAGAAGGGTCAGAGTGATGTAATGTGAGAAAAGACTCAATCAGTCACTGTCGGCTATGAAGGTGGACAGGGGCCATGAGCCAAGGAATGCTAGTGGCCTCTAGAAGCTGAAAAAGACAAGAAAACTCGTCTCCCCTAGATCCTCCTGAAGGAATGCAGCCCTGCCAAGACCTTGATTTTAGCCCAATTACAACCATTTTGGACTCTGAACTTCAGAACCGTAAGATATAAATGTTATACCACCAAGTTAGTAGTAATTTGTTACAGCCACAGTAGAAATATAATACATTATAGTATCCATGGGACTCATGAAAGAGGTGGAAGCTCTATACAAAATACAGGTGGGAGGCAGATGCATGATAACATTTGAAATTAGGGCCAAGAGAAGCCCAGACCAAAAACAAAACCAAAAAAAGTTTCTTATCTCTGCCCAGAACTCACCCACTTCCAGGGTGCACACAGACATTGAGTGAGTGGCAAAGTTAGAACCAGATTGTGGCATCTTCCTGCTCACAGCAAATGTTCTCTTGAGGGAGAAAATCCTGTGTTCTGGTCCACTCCAGTCTCTGCCTGTTGGGTGTGTTTGCAGTGGCATCACTGTGGCTGTCAGTTCCCTGAGGCCAGGGTCCCTCTGATGTGGCCCAGGGTGGCACCTCTATTTCTCCCTGCTCTATCCTCTACATTCAACAGAGCAGGCAGTGCTGGCCTGGGTTGGTTTGGGGTCAGGCTCTCTTAGGCTCCTCTGGCATACAAACGGCCTCTCTGCTTTCCCCAAGCAGAACATGCAAGACGACCAGCCCAGCTTTTGTGCCTCCACACCTTAAGCAAGCTCAGAGGCATATCCACTGCAAGCATACCTGCCATTCAGAGCTCAGTCCAAAGCTCAATTTAGAATAAAACCCATCTCTACAGTAGAGGAATTCTTTCATTCCCAGCCATCATTCAAGACATCTGCAAGCCAACCCCCTGAATCTAGCTCCAACCCCAGAGTATCCCTTAATGAGATGCCCTTCCATGGAGCCATCTCAGGCTCTCCCTATAAACTCTGGATGACAACAAAGCCACAGTGCCTCCCAGTGGCCAGTGGGCGAAACAGCACAAATGTGCTCTCTTCCCAGGACATAGGGGAGTTGGGCTTTGTTTCATTGAGTCTAAGGGATGTGGGATATTATGATTTGTTAGTGTATAGGGTCAACAAACAATATTAATGTTGTTATGGCTGGCCTAAGATAGAACCACTGCAGAGACTGATATTGGAGTCAAACATCTGGAGATAATAATACCAGTTTTAATATTGATTAAACAAGTCTCAGTGTGAAATCAAAGGGTCTGGCTAACACTGTGCTAAATAAGAATTTAACCCATTCTCTCTCTCATCCAAACTTCAGGCCCAACCTGTGTGAAAACGAAAGTTCTTCACTGATCTTAGTGCATGTGGGGAAAGCATCAAAGAATCCTCCGTTTTCTCTACTTAGCCAGGAGGAAAGTGAGACAACGAAGAGAGACTAAACTAAGATGAAGAAACTAAATAAGATGACTTGTTTCCCATCCCATAGAAAAGATTTGGCAAGGAACAGGGATAATAAAACAGGAGTGTTATTTAAGGAAGTCCCGCAAAATGGAGAATGTTGAACAAAATGTTGTCCCCGGAGATTAGGTTTAAATGGGGAAAGATGACAGCCACATGTCTGTTACTCCCTCCAGCTCCAAGCCCTGCTCCTTGGGCACACATAGCAAACACAGCACAGATGTGTCACGACAGCGCAGCAGTTACCTTCATTCCAAGCCTGTTCTGTACTAGCTGACCAGATTTAAGCGTTCTGTTTCCCATCTTGTCACATGGTCCAATGGAGCAGTAGAGGTTATGCAATAAAAATAAATACCCCTATAAGTGTACTCCAATAATAAAATGCAAACACCAAATAGATGTCCCATTTTGACTATAAATCTCCTTAAGTTTTTAAAAATTCTTTTGGTTGAAATCAAACTTTAAGTATAACATCTCTATGTCATTTAAGTTAAATGTCAAACAAATCACAGACTAAGACTCTAACATGAGAATGCAAAGAAGATTAAGATTCCAGATAAAATTATTTTCACCTTAATCCCAGGAATTAAGGATGAGAGCTCTCAATCTTTCCATTGTTAACTACATACTGGGGGAAAATATCAAAAACAACAAGATTAAAAACTTCAATTAATTGATGTCCTATAATATAATGAGGACTAACTTGGCTGGAATCCTGGAGAGGGCAGGAACCTGGGCAAGTGAGCACAGCAGTGTCTCTGCCCATGGGGGCATTTGCTGATCCCAACTCAGCCCTCCTGCAGCTGACCCACATAATTTATAATTGAATTATAGTGTAGTATCCTGCATTTTTTTTTAAATCCGGCCACTTCAGTGACAACACACTTCTTGTCATTGTCTGAGTGGTAGCAGGGGAAGGCTTGGGGATTGGAGAAGCCCCGAGAGTTGGTATGAGAGAACAAAACAAGGGTATGTGCATTCAGAGAGGTGGGAAGAGTGTAACTCTGAGCTCAGAGATATCTGGCCAAGTTCCCAAAAACCTACGGGACACATGTCAAGGTTATCAGGTGAAGACCTATAGGTATAGAATTACCAGAGCCATCTTTTTTCCTTATAAATTCTCTATCATTGAAGTAGAAAAGCTGCTGATCTGAGTCCAGCTCATGTTGGCACCAATTAATAATTATATGATGGAAATTTTTTTCACATCCAGGGGCTCCTACCTGTTCCATCCTTGTGACGAGGGGTGAAGGTTCTGGGTGTCAATAGTATTTGGGCTGGGAGGCTGGAGACAGGACTTACTAGGCAGCATGTGAAGCACTTGAAATCAAGGCATGCCATCTCCAGGGAAGAAATGTTCCACCTGTTCCCAGGTCTCACATGCTTCCTGGGCAGCACAACTGGAGAAACTGGAGAAGTCCATTCCAGGGCAGAAACGGGTCATCTCGCTGCTCAGAGGACGAAAGACGAGACTTATGGAAAATCTCGGTAAGGATATTCATGGTGGTACTGCCAGCAGATTGAGATGAGCCTTTCTGGTGAGGTCTGGAATTGTCTACTCTCTTCTCCCACCTTGCCCTCACACCATCCTACACGTCGTCCAGGGCACAGCTAGAGTGGGTTAGGCATGGGGCACAGGCGCATGGCCGACATCTCTCCCTTGTGCGAGTCTCTGAGCACTCAAGCTGGCTCTTGGCTCTTGTCCATCTACCCTCATCTGGGCTCAAGAGACTCTCCACTCAGTGATTTGCTGCAGTTCAGACTTCACAGCTGAACAGACCTACCAGCATCAATGCAGGGACAAGAGTTTCTGCTTAATATTTCTCATTCTACTGGCCACTCACATCTGCAGACAGATCCTGGATGCAAGGAGGCCCACCTTTCCTTTATACTCAACTTTGGAGGCAGCGCTAAGTCCCATTCAAAAGACGTGGACTCCATCAAACCCAGTGCCTCCTCACGGGCGACGGTTCAGAGTCGCTGGGCTCAGGGAGCCTGGTGTGACTTCTACACTATCTGCAGGGGAATCGGGGCTAACACCGTACATGTTTGTGAGGAAACCCGGGGGGGAAAATCCTCCCGGCTCCAGCTGGCTCCTCTGTCCTGCTAGAGCCCCTCCCCATTACACAAACACATACTGGCCAGCCACAACCTGGGACAAACGCTACTCTTCCTCTGCTTAAATTCAATTTCCCAAAGTTTGTGAGTTTTTGACCAACTTGTAGAAAAGTCAGAATCTCTTGATCGAGGTAAAAGTCCTGCGTATTTGCTAAAAGGCTTCTTGGCATGCGCTGCTGGCTGAGTTTTGTGCTCGTATCAGAGATATTGAGCTGTTTTATCCTCAAACTGTAAACTTTTTTACATTCTTTTTTGAATTTTTTTTTCAATCATATCCTGTCTCCTATGGAAAAAGGAGACAGTATAGGGCTAGAAGAGACCTTATATTGCACATGTGTTTTATGGTAATTATAGAATATTTCAAAGGTTTTGAAAATGAATCTGAAAATACCTACCATTTGACTGAAATAATGTCAACACTTTGGAATCTTAAGATTTTTTCTTCAAATTTTGTGTAAAAAACTGACATCTAAGGAAAAGTTGAAAGAACAATAAAACAAATCATATTAAAATGTACATCTGTGTATCAATTATTAAAATTTTCTGTTTTTATGTATACTTTACACTTAGAACCTGAAACACTTCATTCTTAATAATTCAATGTCTCTCCTAAAAGAAGGCCCGCACCGTGGCAAAGGCTCTGGGACTCCCATGGAGGCCAGGATGTCACTGCGTGGGGCCAGACACAGGCAACCTAACACTTTCCGACTGCTCTTTATGTGCGGAGAGGAGGCAGCTGTGCAGCACTGTGCAGTCACTGCTGGCACAGAAGTACACAGATGTCTGGGAGGGGGTAGCAGACTCCAGCAAGAGGGGGAAATCCTCTGTGTTTGATCTAGAGACATTGTAGCCTTCAGAGACTTCTCCTTTGTCAGTGTCACCAGCACCAACTGAGTAATGGATCAGCCTCAGCCCATGTCCCAGGTCTTGTCGATACCAGTACATATAGTTGTGGTTATCAGTCTGGTGACAGCTCAGTGTCACCTTCTTTCCTATCTCTGTGACCTTGTGTCTTGGGTTCTGGGTGATTCCAGCATCCGTGTGTCCTGTAATAGAGAGTGACAGAGGCTGCTGCTGCCATCCTAAGAGAAAGGCTTGTACTGAGTCTTGGGAATTCCAGGGAAGGAAGCCACCTGTGACCAGCCCTCACCTGCTGCCAGGAGACAAAGGGCCACATAGAAGAACAGCTGGGGGGCCATTTTAGGTCCAGGCAGAATCTCGTGTCTCCCAGCCCTGCTTTGGGGAAATAGAACTTGGGCTCTTGGTGACTCAGTGATGTCACTGTCCCTGACAAATGCTTGAGCAGAAGAGCTGACCTGCCACACCCCTTCCTTCCCCACAGGAACCAATCAAAATACACACACACACACACACACACACACGTTATATATATGTTACATATATGCGATATATAAGATATATATGTAATTTTATGTTGTATATGTAGTAACATTTTATAATATATATACATGATTTAACAGCTAAGGATGGAAAGAATTTGTAGACTGTTTTTAAAGAAATCTTATAAGTACATAATATCATTGCTTGATTTTAGTAAGGAAATGTATTCCTCTCTACATATCTTATTCCTATTAGGATACAATCTCTTATTTGTACACTGTTTTAAGTTTTTCTAATATTTCTGTGGTCTAATGCAGTGGTTCCTAACCTTTTTGGCACCGGAGACTGTTTTCATGGAACACAATTTTTCCACGCTCAGGGGCTGGGAGGCAGAGCTCAGGCGGTGTGATGGGGAGTGGCTGTAAATACAGATGAAGCTTTGCTCTCCTGCCTGCTGTTCACCCCTGCTTTGCAGGACCCCCCACACCTCCCATTTCCTAACTTGCATGGAAGACAATTTTTCCATGGAAGGGGTGCGTGTGGCGGAGCTCTGCAGCCAGATTCCTAACAGGCCACGGACTGCTACTGGTGCGCGGCGGGGGGTTGGGGACCACATGGGTAAGGTACATCCTCACGACAGTCCACTTGCCTTTTATGACTTCTCTGCTCAAAATTCACCTTCAAGTACCTTTTACTAGTTTTTCTTTTTGCTTAAATTTGGAGAACTGTATGTCAGCCTACATACATACCCTCTGTTCAAAGAGCCCCATTATGCCCAGAAAGGTTTTAAAGTCTCAAGGTCAGGTCAATATAATTTGAATATTGTTTTATGCTGTGTCGTAAATTCGCCTGATAGGAGCCTCATGTCAGAGCTCAGGGCTCTGTGTGTTCTCATGGGCATTGGGATCGTTAATTTCAGGTGTCAAAATGACTGATTTAAGGGAACCTAGACAGCCGGTAAGGCAGTATCTTGTGGTGTGTCTGTGAGGGTGTCTCTGGGGGAGATTGGTGTGAGTTGGTGAACTGCATGGGAATGATCCATCCTCGACGTGGCCGCCACCATTCAGTCAGCTGGGGTCCTGGGTACAACTAAAAGGCAGCAGTAAGGTGAATTTTCACTCCATCTCCCGGAGCTGAGACACCCTTCTTCTCTTGCCCTTGGGCATCAGAACTCCAAGTTCTCCTGCCTTTGGACTCTGAGACTTGCACCAGCAGCCCCCCAGGTTGTCAGGCTTTCGGCCTCGGACTGAGAGTTACACCATCGGCTTCCCTAGTTCGGAGGCGCTCAGGCTTGGACTGAGCCACACTGCCTGCATTGCGGGGTCTCCCGCTCACAGACGCCGGCTGCTGCGGGACTTCTCAGCCTCCACAGTCACGTGAGCAATTCCCCTAATAGATCCTCTCTCACATGTCTCTTTCTGTAGATGTTCTATTGGTTCTGTCCTCTGATGTACTGGAAATGCCCTTTGTCACTCTGCCCTTGTATTAGGAGATGTCATGGCCCCACTCTATATGGAGCCAAGACAGGACAAGCATCCTGTGGCTTGAAGTTGTATGTCCTGGAAGCTGACAGGCAATAAGCCAGAGTAACTGTATCCCATAATGTGCAACCTCCCCCGCCACCCAGCTGGCCTCGAGATGGAAGATGCAGTGAGTGCTCTGCTACGTCTTGTTGACTAAGGCCTAGGGAACAATGTGGAATTTTGGGACAAGCTTGGTTTTGGAGATTTGGAGGTTTGGATCCTGGCTCTGACACTTGTAAATATGAAATATTGGGGGAGTCCATGAGTTACAGATTCCCATCTATAAAAGGGTACATTGAGATCTTCTGCATCTGTAAAGTAGACATTAAAACACATAATATATACTGCTGTGGTTTAAATGCATCCCCCCAAAATTTGTGTGTTGGAAACTTGGTCCCCAGAGCAGCATGTTGACAGGTTGACCCTTGGGAGTTGATTGTGCCGTGAGAACTCTACCCTCATAAGTAGATTAATCTATTCATGGATTAGTGGGTTATAGAGGGAGTGGGTCAGTTATCACAAGAGTGGGTCTGTTATAAAAGCCAGTTGGCCATCCCTCGTGAGCCCCCTCACTGTGTGGCACCCTGCACTGCCTGGGGACTCAGCAAGAAGCCCTCACCAGATGTGGCCATTTGACCTTGGACTTTCCAGCCTCCAAAACTGTAAGAAGTAAGTTTCTTTTCTTTATAAATTATTCAGTTTCATGTATTCAGTTCTAGCAACAGAAAAGGGACTAGGACAAATGCCCACACTCTAGCCCAGAGTGGGAGCTCCTGCCATTTGCTGGAACTGGAAGGTCCTGGCAGAGATGAGAGGACATCCAGTGGGCCTGGGGTCCACATGTTCAGGAGGGATCTGGCTGAGCTCTGCATAGAGAATGTTAGAAAAGAACTAGAAGCATCCCTGGGGCCTGGCTAAAGCTGTGTGACAGTCTCCACCCTCTCTCCCCATTGCGTCCTCAGCTGGCACAGGAAGGTTTGGATACAGAAAGCCAGTGACTCTGCAGGGCTGTGCCAAGCTACTGGCACAGAGATACAGAGCTGAGTCCCCCAGCTCCAGGGAGCTCAAGTTCAGCTCAGAATGGTGGTCATCAAACTGCTGGGCTGAGAATCGTGGAGGCATGTTTCCTTTTTCTCTCTGCGTTTTATCATAATATGAAATGAGGAACTGGAGTCCCTGACTTGGAGCCTGCTGGTACCAGTACACAGTGTCATGTCCAGAGAAGGGGTAGCATTTCAGAATGGCTGTTTCCTGCTTTCCTTTGATCAGGTGTCTTGGGGACTGAATGACTCCAGCGTCCCCTGGACCTGCGGAGGAAGGAAACTAAAGCTGAACACCTAGCACAGGGAAGTGTTTGATACTCCAGCAACAATCAAGAACTGTGAATCCAGGGAATGTCCCACCTGTGCTCAGGACTCACCTGCCCCCAGGAGACAAAGGGCCACACAGCAGAGGAGTCTGGCGCCCCGGGCCGAGTCAGGCAGGACAAGACTAGGCATCTCCTTACTCAGGACCCTGGTCTCCTTGGGTGAGAAAGCAGGAGTCTTGCTCCTCCCTTTTCTCTATTTGGAGGGTTGCCTGTGATGTCACTATTCTGATGTCACCATCCTGCAGGCTCCCATAGGCACCCTGCCCCCTGGACTGGCTCAGCTGACCCAGGCCTTCCCCCATTCTGCTCAGCCTCCTGCAGGGCAGGGGCAGCTGTTTGTGCTGAGCAAGCAGGGCAGGGTTGGGGCAGACGGCCATGCCCACAGCTTTTCCAACTATCCTCCAAGGCTCCTTTGTCTACACATGGCTTGGTTTATCCAGGCTGCCCCACTGAAATCTCATACGCCCCATCAAATAAATGTAGTCTCCTAGAGAGCCCTCTCCCCATGTAAGGCTGGAGTTCCTGACTCTCTGCCGTGAAAAACACACGTGCCCATCAGTTGATGTGAGAGGACTATGGTTAACCCTTCCTGTGCCAGCACTCCCTCTGCTTCCTCAAGTAATATCCCTGACACAGGGACCAAGCCAAGACCATCTCCCTTAACCCTCCCTCTTCCAGACAGCATCATCAGTGGCCCGCTCAGTGGACCCACAGTGCCCTCAAGTGGCCAGTCCTGTAGTCACTAGGATGCAGCTCTGTTGACGCACCCAGGGAGGCTGGGCTCTTCCTCAGTTAGGCATCAGGATCTGCCAGGACACAGCGCAGCTCTTGCTGATTGGAGGTTTACATGCCTCAAACTCAACTTCTGCATACAGTAGTGAGGGAGGCATGAAGCAAACATTTTTGCAAAAGAGGGAAATCAAAATTCTAAATCTCATCAATTAGTGGTGTAGGGAGATACCAGCCAGTCTCTAAGTGGCAGCTGCCCTAGGGATAGAGTGGGACCAGGGCAAAGAACCCTCTGTAACCAAAGGTAATTCCTGGAAGGGGCTGACTGTGGAGTTCCGGCAGCAAAAACATCTTCTAAACTGGGGAAATAAACCCATTAGTCTCACGAAGAGGAAACTTCTTACTGATATATCTTCTCTTTCTTTTTTTAACACCCTGATCAACTCTTTTACTTTTCGTTTTTACTGAATTGTCTTTTTTTTTATGACTGGTGTGGAGGAATTCCTTATATTATGGATCCAACTGTTTCTCAGATATACCTATATTTTTTCTTAATAATATATTTTGATGAACATTTTTTTAAAGTCTTGATAAAGAACAATTTACTTATTTGTGGTTAGAACATTTTTTGTCCTCTTTAAGAAATCTTTGCCTCTCCCATGATTATGAAGAGAGTCTGCTATGTTTTCTTCCAGAAGCTTTAGAGTTGTAGTTTTTAAATCTTCAAAGAATTTTTGTGTCTCATACCAATTTTTGTTTATGGCAAGGATCAGCAAAGTTTTTGTGTAAAGGGCCAGAGCATAAATATTTTAGTTTTGTACGTCGTGCAGTCTCTGTCCTGACTATTCAACTCTGTCATTGTAGTGCAAAAACAGCCACACACAGCACATGAATGAATGAGCATGGCTGTGTTCCAATAAAAATTTATGGATACTGAGATTTGAATTTTATATAACTTTCATGTTACAAAATACAATTCTTTTTATTTTTTTTCAGTCATTTAAAAATGTAAAACCATTCCTCATTTCTGGGCCATATAAAACAGACAGAAGCCAGATTTGGCCCACTCCTAGTTTATGGAGTGAGATGAGGACTGATATTCATTAGTTTTCCGTTTCGATATAATGTTTTTCCAGCCCTGTTTGCTGAAAAGACTCTCTCTCTCTCTCTGCTTTAAGCCTCTTTTAGTGTTTGGTCTGGGGATTATGATATGCATCTTTGACTTACCACAGATGACCTGCAAAAATATTCTACTATTTACCACAGTTAATAAATTTTCACAGATGCCCTTTATTAGGTGAAGGAAATTTCTTATTACTCTGAGTTTGCTAATAGTTGTTGGTAATGGATATTAAATGTTATCAAACTTTTTTATGTCTATAGATAGGATCATATGGTTTTCCATTCTTTAGAATACATTGGATCAATTACATAGACTGTTTTTTGAATGTTAGACCAACTGTGCATTACTGAGATAAACCCCACTTGATCATGGCGTATTATCCTTTTTAGATATTGATGGACTCAATATGCTATAATTTTAAAAGGAGCATTGAATCTGTGTTCCTAAGGTATATTGGTCTGCAGTTTTCTTTTCTTGTAGTATCTTTGTCTGATTTTGGCATCAGGGTAGTTTTGCCAAAATGAATAGGGAATCATTCCGTGCTCTTCAGTTTTCCTCTTAAGTACTGCTCTAGTGGGGGCCTATCAATTTTGATTATTATTTTTACTCAATTTAAAACACTTCCTTTTTTTGAACATTCTCAAAGAAAAAAATTTATACAAATATAACAATTTCATTAAAATAAATTCATTAGAGAAAAAACATTCTTGGTTAAAGTGTGTAAAATAGTGTTAACTCTTTTGATGTATGTTGCCAATTACTAGGCAAAAAGGTTTTTACAATTTACTCTCCCCAAAAGAGAAAGGGCTCATTTCTCTGCATCCTCACCAGTATTTGGTTTTTAAAACAGAGAAGACACTACTAAAGCACTTTATAATTTTCCTTTGATTTATTCTTTGCCTCATAAGTTATTTAGAAAATTGTTATTTAATTTTGAAACATGTGGAACTTTTCTGGAAATCTTTCTCTTATTGATGTCTAATTTACTTTCACTGTGGTCAGAGAACACACTTGGTTTGCCTTGAATAATTTTAAATGTACTGATACTTATTTTATGGCCCAGAGGGTATAGCCCATCCTGATACACTGTCAGTGTGCACTCAGAAAGAACATATATTCTGCTGCTGGGTGGAATATTCTGTAAAGGTCAATTAAGTTGGTTGCCAATGTTGTTCATGTCTTCTATATCCTTACTGATTTTTTGTTTTTGTAAACTTGTTAAAAAAATTATTAAAAGAGGGGTATTGAAATCTCTGACTATATTTGTAGATTTGTCTGTTTCTCCTTGCAGTTATATCTGTTTTTGCTTTGGTATTTTGAAGATCCATTTTCAGGTATGTAAATATTTGATTGTTATGTTGTTAGGCTATAACTTTCTTTATCCCGGATTATATTCTCTGCTCTGAAATTTACTTTGTCTGATATTAATATAGCTATTCTAGCTTTTTTTTTAATCAGTGGTAGCACGGTACCTCTTTCTCCAGCCTTGTTTTTTTTTTTTTTTTACATTCTGGGTCTTTATGCTATGTTTCTGATAGATGGCATATAGTTAGGTTTTTTCCAATACTATTCAATAATATTTGATATTACAATCTATGCTTTTTAATTGAGGCATTTAGACTATTTAGATTTGACATGGCTGTTGATCTGGTTACGTTTGTGCCTATCATTTTGCTATTTCTTTTCTACTGGTCCCATCTCTCCCTTGTTCCTTTTCGCCTTTTATGATCCCTTTTGTGGATTTATTGAGCATTTTATAATTCCTTTTTTGTTGGCTTATTAACTATAACTCTGCATTTTGTTATTTTAGTGGTTGCTCTAGGTTTGCAGTATACATTGCTACTTTAATACAGTCTGCCTTCAAGTGACTTTGATAGATTATGAAAACCTTACAATGGCTTAGTCATTCATTCATTCCTTTTCTGTCTTTATGCTATTGTCATCATAAATTTTACTTTAACATATATCATAAACTCTGCACTACATTAAAATTATTTTTGTGTAAACAGCCAATTATTCTTTAAAGAAATTTAAATTGAAAAAAAGTTGTTTTGGGATCTCCAGTTACAAATTATACTACTTGCAGTTGTCCCATCACTGATGACCCTTTTTCTCTGCATTTCATTATGAGTTGTTTACTGTTAACTTCCTCAAGTTCATTATCTTTTCTCTTGTAATGTCTTATCTGCTGTTAATTCTGGCCAGTGGAATTTTTCATCACAGACACTGTGATTTTTATCTCTGGAAGTTTGATTTGGACCTTATTATATCTTCGCCGTCTCTACAAAACTTTAAACCTATGAGCTACAGTTATAATAACTGTTGTAATATCTTTGTTTAACAATTTGTCATTTCTGGATTGGTTTCTATTGATTTATTTTTCTTCCCATTATGGGTAATATTTTTCTGTTTCCTTGCATGCCTGTAATCTTTGATTAGATGCCAGGTATTGTGTATATTATATTTTTGGGTACTAGAGATTTTTGTATTTCTATCAATGTTTTTTAGCTTTGCTCTGTGATGTACTCAAGTCACTTGGAAAGAAAAAGCAAAAAATTCCCAACAGGCACTTTTTTTTTTTTTTTTTGAAGAATTTGCCAAGCTGATTGTAAAATATATATAAAAAGTTAATAGGGTCAAGAGTAGTCAAGAACCCTTTATAAAAAGGAATAAAACTTGAGAAAATATTCTACCAGATATTAAAAACTAGTATAAAGCTCTAATAAATAAGACAATGTGTTATTAGTGCAAGAACTGACAAAACAAGCCAATGTAACAGAATAGGGACCCAAGAAAACAGACCCACACGTATATAATGACTGTTTTATGACAAAAGTGATATTATAAAGAGGTGAGGAAAGTATTATCACTTAACAACAGAACTGGGTAAACTGGGTAGCCATGTGGGAAAATGGAACTTGATCCCTTCCTCATACCATATACAAAGAATTTAAAATTCCAGTTAGACTACAGATCTAGGTGTGAAAGGCTGAAAATATACAGATTTTAGAAGGAAATATAAGAAAACATGATCATTTTGAAGTAGGCAAAGATTTCCTAAACTGGACACTAAAACACAAAATGCTAACCAAAATAGGAGAAAAATAGAATGATTATGGCTTAAGAACTTCTGTTTATCAAGACACCATTAGGAGAGTGAAAAATTAACCTATGGGGTGGGGGGGGTGGGGACGCAGGGGGAGAGAGAGAGAGAGAGAATGAGAAAATGTGTCAATCAAAATTCCAAAATCCAGGGGACCTACGAGGGAAGGAGACGGAAAGACATAATCCCAGGAAGGCCGTGGGCAGACCGGAAGGTCAGTCCTGCAGAAAGCCTCGGGATCCAGTGGCACTTCCATGTTAAGGATTTCTCCTCCTTTTCCAGGACTCATCAGATCCCAGGAGACAAAGGGATGGAAGTTCCCATTTAATGTGTCCAGACTTCTGGAATGGCCCAAGTGGGAACCTAGAGGGTCTTTCGTTATTCATTCTTTGTTCTTTAAAGATGGGTCACTAGTACCTGGAGCTGCTGTCAGTACTGGCCATAAAATGGGGAACGAAAACATCCACAGTCCTTATAATGATGAGCAAGAGAGGTTTCTGTTAAATAGCCACACAAATTCATGGAAAATGACAGTGGTGCTAAATGCAATGACTATTGTCAGCCATGAGCATTTATAATGAGGAGAGGTGGCTCGTCCAACAGCTGGAAGAGTGTTTCCTAAGGAGGGGGTGCTCGTTAGACTGAGAAGTGGAGCAAGAAGAGCAAAAGAGATTCTCGTGTTGACACGCGGACACAGCGTGGGAGTGGAGAGGTTTAGGCAGAGGATCCCGGGCCTGGGAGGAAGACGCTGAGCTGAGGAAGGGAGGAGGGGTGAGGAGGGGAGGACAACCGGAGCAGACCCCGCAGGGAGGAGGCCGAGGACAGACATGGGCGTGTGCGGGAAGGTGGGCTGCAAATGGCCAGCAGGAAAAAGAAGGAGAGCTGCGCTGTCCGTGGTGTCTGCACATAGACAATGTCGCGTGACCTTTCCTTTCTGCAGGCAGCTGAGCAAGAGGACTTCAGAGGACAGAGCTGAGGCAGCTCCGATGCAGAGCCCCAGGAGAGGCCTGGAAGAGAAGGCTGCACCCCCTCGGGTCAGGGTGCTCATGTCCCCTGATCCAGCTGAGACCGGCCTGGGGAAGCACCTTAGTGCAGAGCGGAGCTCCCCACGCGCCCTGCGGGCCCCGCCCGTGCTGTCTGGGACAATGTCTGTCCTGCCTGGATTGCGGCCTCCCGGAGACAAGGGTGCCGGATCGTCCGCTGAGCTTTGTGTGTGGAGGGAGGGGGCTGTGGGGCGACTGCTGGAACAAGAGGGCACCGGGGTCCGGAAGAGGCTGTCGGAGACAAAGGCCACATGTTTGCCTTTGACAGAAACGGACAGAACTGCCCGGATTTCTCCTTGGGGCAGCTGTGAGGGATCGGCTGTACCTGGCTTGACGCCTGCACATATCCTTGTAGACAACAACTTGGGACATCACCCTGCCACTTTATGTCCTGCCCTTGTCCTCTCCTATCTGTGGGGTCTGTGATAGAGGGAAGTTGGGTGCCCAAGGAGGGGCCCCAAGAACGTAGACACAGGCAAAGGCTTGGCCCTGGCTGTGGTGAGCCCAGGGAAGGGCTGCAGAGAGCTCACCAGCCCCCAGGAGGCAAAGCAGGGTCGGGGCAAAATGGACAGACTGCAGGAAATTGCTTTGTTTGTGTGCTGAGGAAACAAGGCCTGGCTCTCAGTGGAATCATCAGTGATGCCACTGTCCCCGCCAGCTGGCAACTCTGCCATCTGCCTGCCAATAGGCCCTTTGCCCTCTGCTGTCCCTCCACCTACAGTCATAAACCATGACCCACACAGCCTCTGCTCCCACTGCCATTCTTCCAGGAGACAATAACCCAGAAGGGCCAAAGGCATTCGCCCTCCACCTGCCTCTCTGCCACCATCTCACCTTTTCCATCTTTAGGAATCTTTTCTTACAGACTGCTTCTTCTGGCCTGACCATATGTTTCTCCCTCCCATTCCTACATCTCTACTTTATTTTGGACATGAAAATGTATTTCAGGTACATTTATTCCTAATTGTGAAAAGTAACATTTAAGTTTTACTAGAATAAATTAAGGAAAATATTTTTAGGCATTTATTGGAGGCAAGATTCTTTTTTAGTCGAGACACAAACCAAATTATTTATAACTTCCATTGCATTAAATTAAATCTTGTACATCAAAACACACCATAGAAAATAAAAATGCGAGCTACAGATTTAAAAAGGCACAAGGAATGCATATAAATGATAAAGAATTAGTGGGAAATTACACATTCTTCAAAGTTGCCAATGAAGAGGGGATAGTAATGACCTCTGGAGATGTCTGAGTTCCCACTCCTGCCCAGCTGGGGACTTGAGAGCAGAAAGGCACTCTGTCCCACTGACCAGGACACCGCAGGTGATGGTAGGAAAACAGGGTAGACGGAAGATGTACAGAATTGATGAACACACACAAGTTTGTCTCCCATTTCTGCTTCTTACAAACCGGGAGACACTGGGGAAATAATTCAATGTCCCTAAGCTTTCCATATATAACAGGGGAATAGCACCTTGATTTGCATGATCACTGTAAAACTTTAGAACATAGAACATATACAAAGAATCTAGCACACATTTGGGGCCTCAGTTGTCACTTTTCTGCAGAAGTTGCCCAGGATCTGACAAGCTAAAGAAGTTGCTGATAGAGAACTGGACAAATCCTGCCCATGCAGGTGAGCCTGGGCTCTCCTGGCTGGGAGGGCTCTCAGCTCAGCCGGACACAGGGAACACCTTGGAACAACTGGAAGCACACCTTGAAGTCGTGAAACTTCGGTAAAGCCTGCAGCTCTGCAGTCAGAGCTGAACCAGGAAGTTTGTGCACAGAATGTTGGTGGCTCTGCAGGGCTGTGGAAACTGCTGGCGCAGAGGTACAGGGCCGAGTCCCCCAGCTCCAAGGCACTCACATTCAGCTCAGATCTATAGTCACTGAACTGGTGACCTGAGAATCAGTCAGGGAAGTTTCCTTTTTCTGCCTCTTTCCCCTCGTAATACTGAATGAGGAACTGGGGACCCTGACCCAGGGCCTGCTGGTACCAGTACACACTGGCATGCCCAGAGAGAGGGGAACATCTCAATGTCACCTGCTGTCCTCTTGCTTTGATCAGGTGTCCTGGAGTTTGGGTGACTCCAGCCTCTGCTGGGCCTGTGGAGAAGCAGATGGAGACTGAGCACAGGAGACAGCCTGGTGGTGCCTCCCCAAGGTCAGGTGCAGGGTGCGGGGGTGGGCAAGCTCAGAATGGAGAAGCTGTCCTGTCCGCAGGGCTCACCTGTCCCCAGGAGACAAAGCATAGCCCAGTGGAGGATCCTGGAGCCCATGGCACAGCGGGGCAGGCAGCACTGTGCTCTGTGCTCAGGCCGTGGGCCTCTTGGTGAAGAGCTGAGTCTGGGCTCGCTTTTCCTGATTGGAGGAGTATCCTGCGATGTCACAGCCCTGGGTCACCCCCTGCAGGCTTCCTGAGGTCCAGAGCTCCCTATTTGCAGAACACGAGGGCAGGGTGAGGGCAGATGCTTCCGTGATGAGGCAGCTGCTCCTCTGCCCGCACTGCCCCAGCACCCAGGCTGCCCCCTCCCCGCCCACAGTCCCCCAGCTCCTGCTGCAGTGCTCCAAGCTGGGACTCACACCTGCCCGGCAGCTGGGGGTGAGGAGCCTGGGGCCACCCCTCCCGTCCCAGCTGACCTCATGTCATCATTGACATTGAATTCATACCAATTCTACAAAATTCTGATTGTATTTTCCTTTCCCAGGGCACAGTCCCAGGTCCTCCCCTGAGCTGCCAGTGAAGCAGACTCACCACGATTTAGTCCATCTGATCAGGTCCAAGTTGACCTGGCTGTGTGTAAATTACCAGCAGTACAGAATCCCCAGAATTCATTCTGGTGCTTTATCAGCTCACAGCACAGAACAGCCAGTTGGGACTTACCGAAGGCCATGCTGTGTGCAGCGCTCTGGGGAATGTGTGTTTGTCCCTCCAGGTGCACCCTGCCCTCAGAGGCTGACCCAGTGATCGTCCTAACCAGCTCCTTCTTCTGTACCTTCTGTGGGCTTGTCTTGTGGGAGACCATGGCAGGAGAGCAGAGGGTGGTCGGGTAACCAACTGTCCTGCTTTGCAAAATCTACTCTTCTGGCTCCCTTAGTGCTGGATTACATTTCACAGTGGCTAAAATCAGCCACACAGCAGCCTGATGGCTCTGCTGCTTAGATATTTCTTCCACCGAGTACCCTAATTCATTGCTTGTAATTTCTGTATTCCATAAAGTCCTAGGACAGGGACACAATTCAGCCAAGGGTTTCACTACTTGAGAACAAGGGTTACATCTACTTTAGTTTCCAATTACCTTGTTCCTCCTTTCCCTCTGAGACCTTGTCAGAGTTGCCTTAACCACCCAGATTTCTACCGAAATCCTGGTCACAGCCACCTGAGAAATCTTGAGAAGATTCCGGCTTTCCCTACAGCTCTCCTCTTCTTCTGAGCCCTGGCCAGGATGGCCCTTAGTGCTCCAGTCACAACAATCTGGGCTCTTCCTAGCCTGTTCCTCCAAATTCTTCCAGCCTCTACACATTGCTCAGTTCCAAAGCGGCTTCCACATTTGCAGGTAGTTTATTTTTTAGTATCAACAAGACCACTCTTAGTACCAATTTTCTGTCTTAGCTTGTTTTCTGCTGCTCTAGCAGAATATTACAGACTGAGAAATTTAGAAAGATAAGGTATTTATTTGGGTCATGGTTTGGAAAACAGGGAAAGCCAAGATCAAGGGGCCACACGTGTGAGGGCCTCCTGCCGCATTACCCCATGGCAGAAGGAAGGGCTCGAGGCATGAAGACAATGGGGCTGAACTCATCCAATTTATCCAGAGCCCAGTCCCTTGACAGCTAACTCGCTCCCTCAGTAAGGGCTTTCATCTATTCATGAGGGCAGATCCTTCATGACCTAATCATCTCTTAAAGGTCTCACCTGGCAATTCCATTACACTGGTAATTAAATTTCAACATGAGTTTAGGTGGGACGTTGAAACCATAGCACATGCATCTACCCCATGAATCAACAATTCCACTCTTAGATCTAAACCTAAGAAGTACAAATGCATTTGTCCACAAAGAATCGTACGAGAATGTTCGGTGCAACTTCATAATGGTTGAAGACAGGACTAATCCAGATATCCCACAATAGGAGAATGAATAAGCAAGTTTTGGTATATTTGTACAATGGAATACCACTCAGCCACAAGAAAGAATGAACTGCTAGTACAACATGAATGTAGCTCTAAATATTAATTTTGGATGAAAATAAATCAATAAAAATGTTCTATATGAAGTTCAAGAATAGAAAAAACTAATCAATGGGGATAGAAATCAGAAATGTGTTATAGTTACCTCTGGGAAGAATTGATTAGAAAGGACCATGAAGAAAATTTCTTGGGTGATGGAAATGTTCTTTATCATGATTTTGATCATGGTTGCACTGCTGTATGCATTTGTAAAACTCATCCTTCTATTAAATAAGTGTTTGACTTTCTATTAATTATACCTTAAAAAGTATACATATGAATTGTATAAAAGATGGAAGTCAAATCTAAATATTAATATATTCTGGTACAGTCCAATTTAGAAATGAATCACACACAAATAATACAGGAAGACTCAGACATCTATATAAATAGAGGGAATGTAAGATGTGCTCAGTGACCAAAATATACAAAATCCAAATTTGGCAGCAAGACAAGCTGAGCTGAAAAGTGTTTCTTTCTATTTCTCGGCAGAAATAATTGAGGATCAATGGCTGAAGAAAAGCTATGGACAAACAAAAACTTAAAAAAAAAAAAAAACCTTTCAGCACTATTACAAATATTCTATGAACGATGAACTGCTGTAAACACCGTAATGTGGAAAATTGTTCATTCATAAGTCTCACAATTTAGCCTTTCATTTTGGCTTTCAGCAGATTAGCCGGTTGATAAATTGACTTTTTGCCAAGCAAGCAGCCTGCTCCTCTCCTTGTGATGGGCTGTGGTTGAGCTGGCGCTTGCCTGTGGCAGCCTCACAGAGGTGCACCTGGGCACGGCGTTGGCTCATGGGGTCTGCTGCCCACAGGATTTGTGTTCCTGTGAAGCCCAGCTACGGACCTCCCAGTCTTGTGCTCAGGAGATCCCAAGTTAAGAAACTTTGCTCCTGGATGTAGACTTCCACCTGTGGGTGCTATGGAGAGATACAGGCTGGAAGAAAATAACATGTTTGCACAATAGTATTCTGTAATATTTCTCAAGAAAAAAATGAGGAGCTTATGAATATTACTCAAACCAAAGTAATGCTAAGAATGAGGTTCCTTCCTTATCTACCCTCAGAACTCAAAACACTGCCCTACATCCACAGATACTGGGTAGAGGATAAGCTTATAGTCTCTTTTTAATAATTCTACTAGCTGATTATCTCCAAGTCCAAAAACACCATTTGCTGCATCTACTAACACTTCTCCTAAGTGGATTTTTACTTGTGTTTGAAAACTTGCCATTTAGAATTATTTTTCCTGCAGAAAGCACACACTTGATATCCCATGGACTCAAAACCAAGCAGACATTATGTGTATGACTTATAGATTTGTAGAATCTCAGATCGTTCAGGCAGTTTAAAGCTACTCAGCTGCTTTCTACTTAGTTCTCCTCCCTTGAAAAGGAAATGAAACACAAATTTTATGTTGGAAACTACAATTCCTCTGCTCTACTCCATTACTAGAATATCCAAATGAAGCAAAATAATATTGTGCAGTTTGCATTACATAACACACCACAGTGACGGACCTCAGCTCACACTAAGGTACGTGTTGCACGAGAACCCTCAGACTGAGAACCCATTGCTGGGAAGTCTGGGAAGAGCTTCAGAAAGGGCAGCTTTTTCTCCTGGTTGAGGCAGTGGCTTAGGGAAGGAGTGTCCACCTCCAGCCTGTGACTGTCCTTTTAGTGCACAGAGTAGCTGGCTGTGCAGGGCCATGGATGCACCAGCACAGAGATTCAGAGAGGTCTGCTTGGTGCAGGTCAACTCCAGGGTCAGGGGAAACCCTCAGTTTTGTTTCAGAAGATGTTCTTCCCTTCCATGACATTTCCTGGGGTAGTGCCGATGACACTACCAGATAATAGATCCACCTTGGGCCATGTCCTGGGTCTTGTCAATACCAGAACATTGAATAATGGCTCCTAATGTGAGAACATTCCAGAATCATCCTTTTCCCTGTCTGTGTAATGTGGTGTCTCGATGTCTGGGTGGTAACAGTACCCAGGGGGCCTGTTGGAGAGACAGACATAAACTGAAGACAAGAATTAAGAGGAAGTGG
>CM052437.1:176132438-176155145 GCA_028533085.1 Varecia variegata
GAAATGGGAAGATCCAGGTAGAGATAAGACCGAGTCCAGAAGAAAGCCAGAGTGGGTGGGACAGGAGGATCAAGGCCCACAGTGCCAGCAATCCATGTGCACGTCCGTCCTGCAGGGCACGGGCCCTCGGCCCTCAGAGCTGTGCTGACAGTTCCCCAGGCACCTGAGTGTCATGCCTCCCACCCCTTGAGGGCTCTTGGTTTCCTAAGATCATAATGACCAGGTCCCTGACACTGGAGCCACATGAGAGAGACAGCACCAGGGCTCTCACAGAAGGCTGACCACACCATCTACACCATCCGACATGCGGGTGCTTGTGGCCTGAGTCTATGACTTTAAAGTCTATAGTTGAAGGCTCAGTGTCCTGAGGAAGTGGCACTCTTCATCCATATCTCTTCTTCTTTTTTCTTGCAGACTGTGGCTTCACCTCGGGTAAGTGAGCCTCTCTGTTTTCTCTCCATCTCCCATGGTCTTTGCTCTGGAGCCAGGGCTCGGAGAACCCACGGGCACTGGGGCTGGGGGAGGCCAGAGCTACCTGCACAGAGGTTCCTACCTGTTCTCCCTTCCTGCCAACAGTGTCCTATCAGCAAGGGGTCCTGTCTGCCACCGTCCTCTACGAGATCCTGCTGGGGAAGGCCACCCTGTATGCTGTGCTGGTCAGCGCCCTTGTGCTGATGGCCATGGTAGGCACAGGGCGGGATGAGGGAAGCAATGGGGGTGGGGGCGGAGCATCATACATGGGACCTAAGGGAATCCCAGAGCCAGACCCCAGCCCGCTGTCATCTCAAGAAACCATAATGGACAGCCCAGCTGGGGAGAAAAGGCAGGGGACAGTACATTACACAAGCGCTAAGGATGGGGAGAACCCGTGAGCCCTACTCAAATCAGGCCCCAGAGCCTGCCTGCTCTGCCCCACTCTATTGCCCATGATGCCTGGGACCCTGACAATGTCCTCTCTTCCTCAGGTCAAGAGAAAGGACTCCTGAGGCCAGCTCCAAAAGTACATCCTGAGTCGTTCTTCATGCTCACCTGGGATTCTCCTGTACCTGCTCCCAACTGTGTCCCTAAAGAGTTATTGTGTCTCTGCCTCTCATCCCCTTCCTACATGGACATCTGTCCTTTTTCTCTGTCTCCCCACAGACAGAACTCCCAACCCCCAAGTCTGTAATAGACTAAAGCAATAAACATGGCGTGCTGGGCCTGGCTGTTTCAGGGGTGTCTGTGGAGTTCTGCCCATCTGGGGAAAGCAGTACCCCCGCAGGTGTAAGGAGTGACTAGCCCTCTTCCTCCCCGCCCGACGCTGCTTTCTCCTGTTCATCCTGATGGGGGTCCCCAACCCCATGTCTGCACCCAGGCCTGCTGTGTCCCCAGTGGAGGCTTGGTCTGAAGGGCAATGCTGGTTTCGAAAAATCCAGCATGAGGAGGACAGAGAGGAGCCCAGGAAACCACAACCCCCGCCCAGCGCAGCACAGAGGGCAGGGCAGACCTATGGGTTCCAATGCCTGGTCATTGCTCAAGTCCAGATTTCAAGTGTCATTTGTTATATCTTTAGGTTTTATTGATGTCTCATCTTAACACTTTTAGCCTGTCTTGTTTCAGGATTTGGGCTTGAGATTTAGTGCTACTCTGCATGTCTAGTCTGGAATCCTAGAGAAGGCAGAGGGTAGAGAAAACTGATATGCGAAGCCTGGGGACAAGTGACTTCCCAGGAGCAGGGAACACAGGGCCAGGCCTTGGGGGAGTCGTGGGAGCAGGGCCCAGAGGGGGCTGGGGTGCTACAGCAGGGAAGCCCTTCCAACGCGCTCCTTCCCTTGGAGGGTGGAGACCAGACCACCCCAAACGTAGGCTGAGTTCACTGTGGCAGAGTAGTACACCAGGGCAGGGGGATGGACTGGACAAGAGGAGGCACAGAACAGTGACAGAAGCCATGTCTAAGTGAGCTGAAGCAACACCTGAAAGCAGAGAAGGGTGGGAGAGTTGAAGGAGCCCCTTGTGGAAACCCACTTGCTCCAGGCCTCAGGCTGGACACGGGCACCTGCGTTGTCCCACTGAATCCCCACAATGACCTTAGAAGCAGTTATTATTTCCCCTATTTTATAGCTGTAGAAACCGATGTTCACAGAACAAATGACTTGCAAGTGGTGAAACTGTGGCATGTTCTTCTGAAGACAGCAATTCTGGAAGCTTTTCCCAAGTAGTGGCCAGGACGGTGTGATTGCTTAAGGTGTCAGGGTGTAACCCTAGAGCTGCTGCTCACAAAATCCGGGGCAGGACCCAGAGTAATGGGTCCTGAAGAGACCTTAATATTCCTCCACGTGTTGGTTTCTTAGGGCTGCGGTAACAAAACAAACAACAAAGGACCAAAACAAAGTGCCACTAGGTGGTTTAAAACAATAGAAATGTATCCTCTCCCAGTTCTGGAGGACAAAAATCCAAAATCAAGGTGTCCCCAGGGCCATGCTCTGTGACAGTTCTAGGGAAGAATTCTTTCTTCTTGCCACTTCTGATGGCTCCTGGCACTCCTTGGCTTGGGGCAGTGTCACTCTAATCTCTGCCTCTGTCATTACATGACATTTGTCCCTGTGTCTCTGCATCTGAATTCTCTCCTTTCTCTTATCAAGACATTAGTCCAAATTAGGTCACACTCAGAGGTTCTGGGTGGGCATGAGTTTGGGGGTGGGACACTATTCATCCCACTACATTGGGTGTCCTGGAGCAGGAGACAGGCCAGAAAGGGCCAGCCCCACAGCAGGGGCGGCCTGGGAACCTCATCACAAGCCCCTACCTTCCATCAGTCGTCACTACTTCCAGATCTCTCAAGATGCAGTGTGGCTTTGTACTGGCTGTTGTTGATGCTGTCGATGTGTTGGTTTGTTTTTACAACGACTGAAGCAGCCTAAAAACAAACGGGCAGGCTTCAGGCCCCAGACCAGCCTTCACAAAAGGTGCCCCAATCCTCAGACTGTGTGGTGGCCGTAGATGCTCCTGTGTGTCCCTCACAAGGGCGGGACGGGAGGGTGGGCCGCAGAGGGCACAAGTGCTTCAGAGAGAGGGGGTGCTGGAGGGGCCAAGGGGCACAGACTGGGACTGGGGTGTGGGACGGTCTGTGCGAGAAGAGCTGCGAGGGGCTGAGCGGCTACAGGGCCAGGTCAGGGTGGCCGCAGGGAGAGGGTGACGCCTCGTGGAAGAGAAACGGGGTCTGCGGGTTTGGTGACTGTCCTCTTGGGGATGTGGATGCGTTCGCGGGTGGGAGGACATGGGAGTTACGGGTCAGTACCTGGAGTCCACAAGCCGACCAAGGAGAGGGACGAAGGACTCTCCTCTGGAGGATAAAGGCCAGGTGCATGTCACCCTCTCAGTCCAGGGGACTTAACAGGGACGGCAAGAGCCACAGACTCCATCTGGTCCCCACCCAGAACCCTATTTACCCAGGATGGGCTTCTCTTCCTAAGTCTTTACAGCCATTTCCTGCCCCTCCCACACAACACCTCCCCCAACGTTCAACTCCCAGCAATCACCCCTCAACTCCCTGCAGCCTCCCTCCCCTGGATCCGGGGCTGGACCTCAGCTTTTGAAATAATGTAACAGACACTCTGGGTGGTAAAAAAGCTTAAAGGCAGAGTCACAAATCCCCTCCAGCTATGCTATAGTCATCCCGGGACAGATAACTCTCCTCTCACCTGGTCTGAGTGGACGTTCTGTCACTGGACAGCTTACGTAAGCATCCACAAGTCTCACTGCAGCGCTCCTCACTGGTCATGAGCATGCTCCAGGGAGAGCCATCCATAAGACAGCCAGGTGCCCACCCTCAGGCCAGAATTTCCGAATCTATGAGAGACAGAACAATTAGAACCTTTCAAGAGCTTGAGTTTGCAGAATGGAAAAAGCACGAAGCAGGTAGATGAAAACATTGTCATAGCAAAGAATCTGGGCTATAAAGCAAAAAGATCTGGACTCAAGCCTTATTTAGTTCTGCCATTTACCAACTGTGCGACCTTGGGCAAGTGCTTATCTCTGAGACTCAGCTTTCCTTTCTGTAAAATGGGCTCAATCACCATCCCAACTTCACAAGGTGGTTTTATCTTATTTAACCCACATAAAATGTAAAGCTCTTAGCACAGTGTTAGTAACTATTAGATGTTATTATAATTACTATTAGCCTGAAGATTTTTTTAAGTTAAACATTCTCAGTTCTCTCGATGTTACTCTCATGTAGCACAGTTTTGAGCACTTCCAACTCTCCAAAGCCCAGTCCCTCTGGTCTGAAATCGCTGAAGTTCTTTCTTATCCTTCTACCCTTCTATTTTTATTTATTTATTATTATTTTTTTTTTTTTGAGACAGAGTCTCGCTCTGTTGCCCGGGCTAGAGTGAGTGCCGTGGTGTCAGCCTGGCTCACAGCAACCTCAAACGCCTGGGCTCAAGCGATCCTACTGCCTCAGCCTCCCGAGTAGCTGGGACTACAGGCACGCGCCACCATGCCCGGCTAATTTTTTCTATGTATATATTTTTAGTTGGCCAGATAATTTCTTTCTATTTTTTTAGTAGAGACGGGGTCTCGCTCTTGCTCAGGCTGGTCTCGAACTCCTGACCTTGAGCGATCCACCTGCCTCGGCCTCCCAGAGTGCTAGGATTACAGGCGTGAGCCACCGCGCCTGGCCCCTTCTACCCTTCTAAAAGCCTGTTGTTCAGAAGCAGACGCGGCACGAGGTGGGTGCTGAGCGACACAGGGTAAAGGGGAGGCTTTGTCTCCTTGTTCTCAGTACCTTCCACGCTGGTTCCAGCGTAACTTTTCTACTTTTTGTACCCACATCACCCCATTGACTCAGAGCTTACTTTTGACTCAAACGCTGGATGTTTTTCACACACACCTCTTGTGAGCCAGATGTTCCCCTTCCTGTGCTCATACAGTTTCTTTTTTGTCTCTGGTGGTGGGGGGAGGGGGACATTTGCTTAATTTTGTCTTAGTTCTTCAGCTCAGCTCTCCACCCTGTCTGGTTTCTGCAGGATTCCGATTCTGTGGTTTATCGTGTTTATCCCCCTCCCTCATGCCATCTCGGATATGATCATTTTGCTTTATTTCTTCTTATACAAGTGACTCATAAAATTCACAGCGAGATCAGTGTGGAGCCCACATTCCCTAGGCTTTGTCTGCAGCCCGGGAGTTGCTAAAACACAGAGAACTGGCCCGTGGTCTTCCTCTGTCCCCAGCGGCACGGGCTCGGACAGTTCCTTTTTGTTCTCTGGGCTGCTGTGTCCTCCTCCGTGACGTGGGGAGACTGGGTAAAGCGACCTCGAAGGAACCATTGGTTCTCTCAGCCCTGCTCTTTAGACTCAATGATTCCAAGTCGCAGGCCCTGAAGCATCAAGAGACAATAACTCAGGATATCCCAGCTCTTCCCCGCTCTGAGGCATACACATCTGTGACCCAGTCTCAGAGGGAGTGTGAGGGTGTAAGGGACAGCGCTGACACCAGAGTCCCACAGTTATCAAGAGGCACTTGGAGCCCTGACACCTGTTCCCTGACCCTCCCCCAGGAAAGAGTCTGGGGCCGTGAATGAGGACGAGAAGACAGTGTTAGAAAGGACGGTGGCCCTGAATCAAAGGTCCGGAAGTAAAGAGATGCAGGTGGGGGTCCTTTAGGTTGCAGCAGATGACTGGGGTAGGAGAGAGGTGTCTGAGCCCAGGGCTGGCTGCAGGGCTGTTTATCTCTGAGTAGCATCAGCACCAAGTAACAACAGCCACCTGTCCAAGCTCCAGCTCGGGGAGTCACAACAGGATGTGGTTTGACATTTACCAGGTCCTACATCTGGGGTGCCTGTGAAAGGCCCTCCCCCACCCACCCCCCAAGCATCACAAGAACCACACTCACCACATCCTGCCCCCAGCCTGCTCCCAGGCTGCTCCTTCTCCCCGGCCTCTGGTTAGTCCCCTGGCAGTGGAAATAGAACTGCAGAGGGCAGAGGACGGGGTCTCTAAAGGGGAGGCAGCTGCCTCAGCTCCACACCCAGCACCCCCCCCCCATGTCTTTTACACCTGCTGGAGGTTAGAAGCAAGATCAAGGCTGCAGTGGGCACCCCAGAGACAGTGGGGAATGAAAAGCAGCTGCAATAACTGCTGTGACCCACCTGCGGTCCCTTCTGCTCCCACCTCTCTCCCCGTGTGCCCTCCCACTTCCTTCCACTCATGTAATGAGATGTGCTAATGAGTCACCGGAAGGGGAGCCCTAGATAATCAACAGACTGCAAAATGGCCAGTCCCTGGGCATTTGAGCTGCCGCCTGTGTGCCGCACTGTCTGGGTTTCTCTAAGTTTCATTCTCCAGTTGCTAAGGCCAGTAAGGTCTGTGTGAGGGATATTTTCTATTCCATCTGGGGAAGAGGATGACGAGAAACATTATGCAGGAGAGAGGCAGAAACTCCCAAAGGAGGGAAGGGGAAATAAGCAGATATATAATAGACTCAAGGGCGGAAATAAGCAGATATATAATAGACTCAAGGGCTGTAGCATGCTCAGGCCAAAGCATGTGATCCTGGGCAAAGTATGAAGTAGCCCAATGTTAGAGCCACCAGTTTCCCAACCCTGGCCATTCCCCATCTTCCTCAAGTGGTCTAGAGGCCCCAAAAGTGTCAAACTATAAATCCCATGGGTGGCTGAGATCCACACGAAGCACCTTGAAGGGAGTTCCTCTGGCCACCAGTCTGTGGCCCTGGAACTTCCATGCACAGGTGGCCAGGGAATGAGCTGTATGGAGAAATAGTTATCCGGCCATACCTACAGAATACTGGAAGCTCTCCTAGAAAAAAAAAACCCAGCTCATCTGACCCAAGGAGCAAGTGAGGTTGATGAATTCCTGGCAAGAGATAGCATATCTGAGCAGGATCTGCCATCCTTTGTCCTCTGAAATTGCAAGGACTGTGGATTTCTGAGTCCTAGATGCTATGGAAACAGTCATGGGAATAGGATTCTTCTGCCTGAGTTAGGGCAGGTACACGGAGGATATTAACTTGTTTTGTTGAATTTAGATGGTTTTAAAGCCCCTCCTTAACAAGCCTTGCCTTACCTATCAACACTCACCTGTCTCTAGGTCATCCTGTGCAGCTGTCAGGACCTTTTTCTCACTGCTTCTTCTGAACTTCCAATATTCACTGAGATTTTCACATTTCTACACAAACTGACTCTCCTGCTTGGAATGTCATTTTGCTTATCTAAATACTGGCTTCCTAAAAAGCTAAACCTAACTGAAGTTTTATCTCCTTTATGCAGTTTTATAGTTTCCTTCCTATCTTATAGGAAGGAAAAAATCTGTCTCAAGTCTCCCACCAACTCCACTTGACTGGTGGTGACAGCCCGGGCTGTTTCTCTGTTAAGAAGGGGCTGGAGGCTGCATGAGGTCCCAGCAGAAAAGACTGGTGGCCGATATCTGAATGCGCACAACGTGGGCAACAAGCTTCACGGGTTTGCCGGCTAAGTATACGTAGCGTTTTAAAATATTTACATGCCTGTAGTTTATAATTTAACATTTTTAAAATGAGTCTTTCTTTTGGGTAAGTTGTAATCAAAGTGTCTTGTAAGTTTAAAGAGAGGAAAATAATATCTGTTGAAAATTAGACCCTGTAATAGGGCTTTAGAAACACCATCTTATTTAATACATTTAACAATTCAGTGAGGCAAATGAGGAAAAGGAAGCCTAGAGAGATTAAAAAACTAGCTCAAGGTCAGAACAACTGGTACATTTAGATTCAAAATTCAAGTGCTTTGACTGAACCACGCTGTGACTATGCTCAGCACCTACTGAGTCTACCTCATTTTCCCCTTTGATCCGTGTGATGGCTCACTGTGCCCAGCACGTAGTAGCTGCTTAATATACAGTTGATCCTTGATCCTTAAAGTGCAATAGGGACCCTTGGACATTATTACATACTCTCTCACTCTTTATTTTATTTTATTTTATTTTTTTGAGACAGGGTTCCAGGCTGCAGTGCAGTGGTGTGATCTACCATAGCTCACTATAGCCTGGAACTCCTGGGTTTGAGGGATCCTCCTGCTTTAGACTCCCAAATAGCTAGGACTACAGGCACAAGCCACCATGCCTGGCTAATTATTTTTTTGAAATTCTTTTTTAGAGACGGGGTCTCGCTAGGTTACCCAGGCTGGTCGTGACCTCCCACAGCACTGGGATTACAGGTGTGAGCCACCGCACCCAGCCCCCTACACGCTCTCTTGATCACTCTGTGTCTCTGTCTCAGATTTTCTTCTTCAGATTAAATGATACTGGAAACAAACACATATCTGGATTGTCCTAGATTAAGTGATGCCAGAAACAGGGTATTTTAAGACTTCTTGTGCCCTCTTGTGGAGGATAAGGGACATTAGAAAGAGAATCATTTTAAGAAGAAAGAGAACTAGGGAGGGATGACAGATGAGCAAGGCACTCGGTTGCCAGGGTAACCGTGCCACCTCCTCCCAGCCCTCCACATCAGCCTTGTCCTCTCCTCATTTCCATCCAAGAGATTTCTCTTTTTTAGGGCTCTACCATTCCACACACAGCCCTCTTCTTTATTTTCAGTCTTGTGTATCTCTTGGATCACCATCTGTTCCTCTGTTCCCTCTTTGCTACCAGGGAAGGGATGGAAGACAGCACAGCAGGAAATTTTTAAAAACTCAAAACCCAAAGCAATAATCAAAATTTCTAAGTGCATGTTTCTTATACTAAAAACCACACTTCCACCCCGAATGAGAACAGTCTCGCAAACGTCTTGCCCTTTCCCTGGCTCAAAGCCTCAGATCCAAGCCTCCATAAAAGTTCCAGTTTCAGCAGAAACGTCAATGACAGGAGGCTCTCCAGGTGACAAAAGTAACCAATTAAGTCACCTGAGTTGGTGTCCCCACCTGCCCGGCTCCCTGCCATTTGTTCGCCGTCCTTTTCCATGCCACATCCTGTCACAGGTGTATCCTTTTTCACTCAGCCACCCGTGCACAAACCCTGTACCCCGTGTACACCCACGGGAATTGGGGAGCAGAGAGCATTAGGCGAGGTACAACGCACTGGGAGGGCTGGAGTACGAGGGCCAGGGCCAGACAGCCACACGCTGGGAACGCGACTACGTGTGGGCAATTCCCAGGTTCCATGCACTTAAAATTGTTTGTTCTCCCTGAGAACTTAGTAAAGTTTTTTGGAGAATTCTGACTTAGTTCAGTTGCTCTCACATTGGCTAGCAGCCAGAAACCCAGTCACAAATATCCTCCACCCAGCCCCTGAGTGAGGACTCTGGGGGGGGTGGTTAGGACTCAGGAGAGGGTGAGGTTTTTGCACAGACGTCGGCCCTGCCCGGCTCAGTGTGATACCCCAGGCACAGAGATAGAAGCCGGAGTGGCTGAGCAGGAGCTTCTCAGAACTCAGGATGAACCGGCTGTCCTCGGGCCTGGAGGCTGAGAGGTTCAGGGGCTCCTCAGACACTATGTCGTTAATACCAACAGAGTAGAAGAGCAGCTGGAGGGGCCCTCCTGTGGCCTGCCGGTACCAGTAGAGGGCGGGGCTCGATGACCCCTTAACGGTGCACTCTAGAGAGAGAGAGCTGCCCACAGGCTGCACCCGGACAGCTGGCCATTGCTGAATGGTCTGGGCTCGGGCACCTGTGGGAAGTGTGAAGTGGCAGTTAGAGAGGAAGCCCTCCAGCCTGGCTTGCTCACCCAGACAGAGGGGCTGCTCAAGCCCTTCCATGACTCGGGCATGTGGAATCAGTCTCGGGGAGTAGACTGGGAGAGACAAGCATGCAGGGTCCCTGGGCCAGGAGAGACCAAGAGAGCAAACCACTTCCCAGGGGACAGAGAGAACCAAGACTCAGGACACTACCCCCTAAGACTAAAGTCCCATATCCTTCTTCCCAGGCAGTTGGAGGAATGTACTCCAGAGGGTGAAACCAGCAGCTGAGGCTCTGGATGCACAGGGCTGGGCGAGGGTGGGGATTTGGAGGGGGGCTCGCCGGAGAGGAGGGCACCCACCTAAGACAGTGCTCAGGAGAAGGGCAAGGAGAGAGCAGAGCATAGTTCAGTCCAGCCTTTCCTTCAGCTAGCCTGGTTGACGCCTCCTCCTCTAGGGCAGAGATGTGGCCGGGCCCCTCCCTCTTGAAGATCTGCTGCCAGGGTAGAGGGATCAGACCCCCTCGAGCTGGGGAGGAAATGAGGCTGGTCTTTCTTAAGTGTGTGGTGACTCATCCCCACCCTCCCTGGGAACCAGCTGTAAACGGCACTTGTTATCTTCATTGCAATCTGCTTATGTCCTGGTATGTAAATGTGTTTAATGACTCATAATTTACCTGTAAACAAGAGGTTACTAGCTCCCCCAAGAGACAGCAGAAGTCTCTGTACTAGTCAGAGAAACTGTGATCCTGGCGGGATGATGAAGAGGGATTTTAGTCCATCCGAAGTTAGAAACTAGAGCTAGGACCTGTCACCTGGGAAGCTGGGAAGGAGATAAAAGGATCTCAGGGCTCCAGAGATTTAGGTCTTCGGGGTATTCAAAGCAGAAACGCTTAGTTCCGCGGGAAGGAAGCTGCTGTGACAGCCAGCCGAGGGATCACCTGCATGGTCCTCGCCCTGGCAGACAGGTTTTGAGACTCCGACAGGCAGAATTAACTACTGAACCGATCAAAGTTGGACTGTGTGTTCTGCGTCCCAACTCGATCTAATTTTTCATCTGAGTGCAGCGTGAGGAGGAGGACACATCGCGGGGCTGTGGAATCCAGTGGGTCTGGATTCATGGCACAGCTCTGCTTGTTGCTGGCTCAGGAGCCCTCAGCAAACTCTTACCCTCGATTTTCTCATTGCTAAAATGAAAAAAATGATTATAAAACTGACAAATAGTTGAGAGATGCATTTTGCCCGGTGCATTGCAGGCAGAGTGGTGGCTTTTTTTTTTTTTTTTTTTTTTTGACCCTAGGGAAAGCCTGTGCCTGCAGCCAGGACTGGGAGACTGACAGTGGGCTGGGATGGAGGGTGGGCTGCAGGGACCACAGAGACACAAGAAGCGCTGCCAGACACTGATTCACAATAGCCAAGGATGGGAATCTGCTAGGCAGCTGGTGTCACCTCACTCTGCTGAAGTAAGATAGAGGACCCCGCCACTCCTGGAGGACAGCCAACGCCCTTGGAACCTCCTCTTCCCTCTGCCTTTGCCATGCTCTGTCTCTGAAGGGTTTATTTTCAAAACAATTATTCCACTTGGGTTGGATATGGTGGAGTAGTTTAAGGTGAAGACCTAGCAAAGGAAGCAGTAGAAGTGACCGAACAGGGAAATGAGCCGGAGGCAACTCAGGCGTTTGTAGCGAGCGCTTTCCCATTTCATCAGGGGCTAATGATGTAATGTATTTCTTATGGCTGCTGATGCTGCAATGACACGATTCCCAGTTAATATCGGGGTTCTTGCCTCTGGCAGAGTTTCAGCTGTAGCACCACGTGTTTCTTTTGCTTGCCTTTGAACGCACTGTATTTGTGGGGCGTGTGTTTTGTGTTTTATCTCTTCTAAGTGGAATGAATCCTCTTATCACATTTCTTTAAATGATAAATCAAGTGGTAAATGGAGTTTGTTTTCTGTGAACATTTGCGACATGCGATGAAAAATAGCTATAGCCAATGAAAGAGGGCCGTGCGGTTCTCCAGTGCAATCTCGGTTTTTATGAATCTGTTGGTAGGACTCTGTATACGATCTAAGCATGTCAGGATTGCAGGGAGTGAGGACACACACAACCTATCCGTCCCCTTCTTTCCGTGTCTGTTCTCCTTCCTCTTTGCTCCTGAAATTTTTACTGAGTTAGTCCTGAGTGGGGGTGAGAGTGGAGGGAGGGTGCGCAGGGGCGGCGGCCGATGCAGGGGAGAGAGGATGAGAATTGGTCCTGCTCTCGGTGGGACGACGGGACAGTGTCATGCTTCCACCTGGCGGCGGGCAGTCTCACACCGGCAGGGCCCACGGGACCTGATTTAACTCACCGGCCGCATGAGCTCATTCCCACGTGTGGAGAGCAACGCAATCTTCCTCCTTAGAGATGGTGCAGCAGATTGGAGGGCGAAGAGACATATCAGTCAGATCAGAGTAACCAGCTGGCTCCCGACGCCCCGATCATTGTCACAACCCAGTAGCTGGGAGCTCCTTCCATATGGCTGATGCCTTAGAAAAATATATCCTCATTCTCCGTTCCCATCTGCAATCCTGCTTATTCACGCCATCACTCAAGTCATTCAGATATTGAAATCTGCGTGGGATTATGATCCCTCTGCTCTGAGGCAGCAGATCTCTAAGAGGGAGGGCCCTGGCCACAGGCCTGGCTTAGACGAGGAGGTAGGTGTCTAGCAGACTAGCTGGCTGAAAGCTGGCTTGAACCACGCTCTGCTTTCTCCTTTCCCTTCTCCTGAGCTCTTGAAGGTGGGCGCCCACCTCTGTACAAGCCTCCTCTCAAATCCTCTTGAGAGGCGTGGGCTTCTTTCTCTGCACTAGATCCTTAGTGAATCACTGCTGGTATGCTGAAGCTTGATACAGGAAGAGAATGGCAGTAAGAGTTAACTCATCTTTTTTAGTTTTAAAACTAAAATCTATCCTTACAGAATGGCTTCGGAAGACAATGGCAGAGTCTATTTGTTCCTCCACGGAAGAGTTAAAAATTACCTAGGAGGGAGCAAGGAGGGAGAGTTGGCCAGAGAGATGCCCCTGAACTTCCTGAGCTGTGTCTGCTCTGTGCCCGCCCCCTGCTTACCCACATCCTCATCCAGGAAAGAGAAGAGACAGAGGTGGAGAGGGGAGAAAAGGTTTGACAGCAGAGGAAGAGTTGTGCTTCTTTCCAAGATGAGGGGAACAAGGTCCTAGGTCCCTACGTGTCACACTGGTTAGAGACTAGTAAGTAGAAATGGCTCCTAAGCAGACAATGGCCTTCCAAAGATTTCCACATTCCTAATCCCCAGAACCTGTGCAGTGTTAAGTTACACGGCAAAGGGGAGCTGAAGATGTAATTAAGGTTTCTAATTGCATGGTCTTAAAATAGGGAGAGTAGCCTGAATGATCCAGGTGTGCCCCATGTAATCGCAGGGGTCCTTACACGTGGAAAAGGGAAGAAGCGAGTCAGAGACAGAGCTGTGTCCACGGAAGCAGCTTAGACAGAGGCTGCGCTGCTGGCTCTGAACACGGAAGGGGGCTTGAGCCCAGGAATGAAGTTGGCCTCCAGACGCTGGAGAAGGCCAGGAAATGAATTCTCTCCTGGAGCCTCCAGAAAGGAAAGCACCCCAGCAGACACCTTGCTTTTACCTCGCTGAAACCTGTGTCAGACCTCTGAGCTCTAGGACTGTAAGCTAATACACTTGTGTTGTTTTAAGCTGCTAAGTCTGCAGTAATTTATTCTAGCAGCAATGGAAAACTATTTAATACACGGCTTTAGAATGTGTCTTGACAAAGGACACTGACGTAGTCTCTAAAAAATCCCTGAAGATCTCGGGTTAGATCAGGACTAGCCGTTTTCTCATTCATATGAAGACAGATGAACTGAGCGGAGCCATCAAGCCTGAAGGGGCATCATGATTGAGCGTGGGAGACATAGCGTACCCTTCATGGATCAACAGAGAATGAAGGACAGAAAGAGACACCCGAGGGATCAGCAGATGTCAGTGAGGATAGGTGCTGGTAACTGGTGCAAATGAGAATTCTGAAGAAAAGATACAGTGACCAAAGACCCAGTACCCTCCTGCTCAATGCCGTGACATTTCATAAGCTCCCCAGGATTTAGCTACCACATAGGAAGAAAGGATAGGGGAAAGCACGAAGTGTCTGAGAGACTCCTGCATTAGCCATGTGTACCCCAGTGGAATGAGGAACTGCATATAAAATGATTTTGATTATAGAAAATAAAATTACATTTTACCCACCCATATTTGAAGTCCATGAATTTCATATCCAGCTTACATACCTATAGATACGTGCCGTGGAAAACAAAAAATTAAAAAGACGTGATACTTGCTTTCTAATAACTTAACTATTGCAGGAGGTAAAAGGAATTCAAATAACAAATGCTAAGAGAGTTTAGGAACTTCTGCTTCCAGTTATGATGGAGGAACTTGTACCCAACTAGTCTTCTATGCTGTTACTATTTTTTTGATCTGCTGTAGCAGAGTACCACAAACTGGGTGGCTTAAAACAACAGAATGTATCGTCTCACAGTTCTGGAAACCAGAAGTCTGAAATCAAAGTATTGGCAGGGCCATGACCCCTCTGAAACCTGGGAGGAAATCTTTCTTTGCCTGTTATGCTGGGGGTTTGCTGGCAATTTTTGACATTCCTTGGCTTGCAGCCTTTGTCATCGCATGGCATTTTCCCTGTGTGTCTCTGCCTTCACCTCGCTGTCTTCTTATATGGACATCAGCTAGGTTAGGAGTCTACAGTGCTCCGGTTATGACCTCATCTTAACTAGTCACCTCTGCAATGACCCTAATTCCAAATACAGTTACATTCTGAGGTACTGGAGGTTGATAAGTCAACATATCTTTTTCTGGGGGAACACAATCCCATTCCATGCTCCAGTCACAAACTAGAAAACTAGACAATGTATATGAAACAATTGTTTTCTAATATTGGACAATAGACAGTGCAAGACTGTGATCCATGAAAGAAAGGAAATAAATGAAGTGAGCCCTGTGCTTGTTACAGTTTTCCGCCTGGCATTTTCTGGGTTGCCATGCAGGAGGAGAAATCCGAGCAGAGCATGGCGCCCTTCAATTCTTACTGAGCTGAGGTTACTGCTTAGACAGGAGGGGGCAATGCATAGAAAGAGCCCCAGAAATTTTCACAGGGTTTTCCCTGAGTCTTTGGCTGAATACTAAGTGGTGTGCATAGGGTGAAACCCCACAATGCCAGGCAAAGAATAAATCTGGGGAATTAACAACTACTGGTGACTGTAGTATGAGTAATTACTAAAGCTTGCTCAAGGCCAAGAGATATACAGCTCTCACCAATCAGAATAGCTTTATTGAATACCTGGCATATTTGATAGATACCCCAGAAAACTCATAACTTAGAGTAGGACTCAAATAGCATAGAATAAGCCTACTCTACATTAACCCTGACAAACCTTAGAACAACCTTTTAAAGGAAAAAGCAAACAAGTTGATCTGCAAGTAAATTAACTACCTACTAAAATAAAGCTCGACAATCTTTGAAAGAAGACAAGATCCAGACAACAAAAAAAAGGTGACATAATGTTGAGCATCCAATCAAAAATTATTGTATATACTAAGAAGCTAGAAAATGTGTCTATGTTCAGCAGTAGTAGTCATTTTATAGAAATCAACCCAGAAATGACAGAGATGATAGAATTAGAAGAATAGGACTTTAAAATAGCTATTATAAATATGTTTAAAGATTTAAAGTAACAGTACAGATTACTTAAAACCAATGATTTAAAAAATAAAAAAAACTTAAAAGCAACCAGAGAATAAAAGACACACTATGTACAAAGGAACAAAGTTAAGAGTGACAGCAGTCATCTCATTAGAACCAATTTAGGCACAAATCCGTGGAGCAACACTGAGATGGTTTGGATGTTTGGCCCCTCCCACGCTCATGTTGAAATTTGATCCCTGTGTTGGAGGGTGGGGGGGGCAGGTGGGAGTTGTTGGGTGATGAGGACAGATCCCTCATGAATGGGTTGGTGCCCTCCCCACAATAATGAGTGAGTTCTCACTTATTAGTTCATGTGACAGCTGGTTATTTAAAAGAGCCTGGCACCACCTCCCTCTCTTGCTCCCTCTGTTGCCAGGTGACGCACCTGCTCCCCCTTCACCTTCCATCTTGATTGGAAGCTCTCTGAAGCCCTCACCAGAGGCAGCTGCTGGTGCCAAGCTTGCACAGCCTGCAGAACCATGAGACAACTAACCTTTTCTTTACAAACTAGCCACCCTCAGGTATTCCCTTTACAGCAATGCAAAACAGACTAACACGAACATCTGTACGTACTTAACAAAAAAAGATACTGTCAACCTAGTACTCTATAACCCGTGAAAATATCTTTCAAAAACATCAGCCCAACAAACTTCTCAGACAAACAAAAGCTAAAATAATTTATCTCCAGGAGACACACACTATAAGAAATATGAAAGGATGTCTTTCAGGTAAAATGAAAAAAAGTCCAGATGAAGTTGGTAAGCCATCTCTCGGGAGGAGGGGGCAATAAAAAGGAAAAAGGAAAAACCTGGATTTATAGCACTGGACAATGCCATGTATATAAATATTTCTACCATGGCTAAATTAAAGCTAACAACAGTTTAATAACTAGCTCAAAATATTCCTGAATATTTAACAATTGGATCTCATGAGCTGGTGCAAACTAGCTACAGAATATTATATAGATGAAATATCAACATAAATATGTGGTAAATATAAAATCAATATTTTGTATTACTTTTAAATCTCTTAAAAAATAATTGATTTTCTAATTCCAGCTAAAATGAAGGGACAAAATATATAAAGCAACAGTTTTCAAGATAGTAGACATCAAAAAACAACATGAGATTTATAATTACCCATGCTTACCCCCCTGAGAGAATTCTAGTCCATGGAGCACAGAGGGAAATTCAGGGGAAAACCAGCAAAATCCTTGAGTTGAAGAGACACAGCTTAGAGTTAAAGGAGAATAAAGCAAGTAGAGTTCACAGGGCAGAGTATGGGAAAGGACAGAGGTGCACAAAAAGAGAACTTCTGAGATCTTCAGAGATCCCACCTTTAGTACTCAGTAAAGTATTAATCAGAGCATGAATACAAGGAAACTGTCTGAGAATGGGAAAATAACTACATAAAAGGATTAAAGAGAATAGTAACTGGATTTCACATACGGCCAGGAAGAGTGTATAGTTTCGCCAGCCAGACTCAAAAGTCTTAAAATGCATGGAGCATTGGGAAGAGAGCTTAGAAGTATTTTGACTCCAGAGGTGGAGAATAATTATCCCTAAATGAAATGCTCTTCTACTTCCATCTAACAAATCTTCAAAGGCAGTCATGAAAGGATCAGATTATTTCAAGAAACTTAATGGTGTTCTAAAACAGAGCTCAAGAATATTTATAGATATATAAAAAGTTCAACAGAAAAGTAAAACTCAGTATGTGGAATGAAATAAAAACTTACCATCCGTGCAAAAAAGCAGAAGATACAATTTATAATGAGGATAAAAACAAATCAAACAGAACTGACTCAGAACTGACACAGATATTAGAATTAGAAGGAAAATACATTAAAACAGTTCTTTTTTTTTAATTTCAGAATATTACGGGGGTACAAACATTTTGGTTACATATAATGACTTTGCCTCACCCAAGCCAGGGCTACAAGCTTGCCCTTCCCCCATACAGTGCCCTCTTGTACCCATTACTTGTGAGTTTACCCCCCCACTCACCCCCCTTCCACCTGACTGGCACCCAGTGAATATTACTACCATGTGAGCACCTTAGTGTTGATCAGTTAGTACCAATTTGATGGTGAGTCATTAAGACAGTTCTTATAACTATATCTGTATGTTCGAGAAGCTAGAGGAAAGATTGAACATGTTAAGTACAGACATAGAAAGTATAAAAAAGTCCCAAATAAAACTTCTAGAGCTGAAAACTACAGTATCTGAGATGAAAATATATTGGATGAGATTAATGGTAGATTATATAATGCAGAAGAAAATATTAATAAACTATGAAAACATAGCAAAAAAGGTAAACCACAATGAAGTGCAGAGAAAAAAATACTTTTTGAAAGTCAACAGCCCATCAATTATTATAGGATAACTTCAAGTGAACTATACTTGTAACTGGTGTTTTAAAAGAAGAAAAGAGAGATGGGAAGAAAGAAACTGTGACTAGAAGAAATCATAACTGAAAAGTTTCCAAATGTAATAAAACTCTAAACCAACATATCCAAGAAGCTTGACAAAACCCAAGTACATATACAAAGAAAAAAAAACCAAAAATATCATAATCAAATTGCTCAAAACTAGTGTTAAACAGAAAATTTTAAAAGCAGCCAGAGAATAAAGACATGTTTTGTACAGTGGAACAAGATAAGAAAGACAAATTTCTTTATGGAAACAAAGCAAGTGAGAACACAGTAGAGCAACCTCTTTAAGATACTGAAAAAGAAATACTGTCTTTTTGATAGTACACATCTTAACAGGTGTGAGGTAATATTTCATTGTGGTTTTGATTTGCATTGCCATTGTGATTCATGATGCTGAACACATTGTCATATATCTTTTGGCCATTTAAGTGTCTTTAGAAAAATATCCTATCATCATAAAAGATGATTAGTGATGCTGAGTACCTTTTTCTATACCTGTTCGCCAATTGTATGTCTTCTTTGGAAAAATGGGAAAATGTATATTCTTTGGAAACAGGTCCTCTGCCCATTTTTGAATTTTGCTATTGTTTTGCATGAGTTTCTCATATATTTTGGATTTTAACCCCTATTAGAAATATGGTTTGCAAATATTTTCTTTCATTCCGTGGGTTACTCTTTCATTTTGTTGATTGCTTCTTTTGTTGTGCAAAGCTTTTTTTAGTTTAATGTAGTACTATTTGTTTATTTTTGCTTTTATTGTGTGTTCTTTCGTTGCCAAAACCAAAATATTACTGCTAAGATCAATGTCATGTTTTTCCTGTTTTCTTCCAGGAGTTTTACAGTTTCAGGTCTTACATTTAAATCTTTAATCCATTTGGAGTTGATTTTTATGTATGGTGTGTGATAAATGGAAAATTTATTTTTCTTGCCTAATTGCTCAGCTAGGACATCCAGTACTATGTTGAATAGATGTGGAAGGAGTGGGCATCCTTGTCTTGATCTTGATCTTAAAGGAAAAGCTTTCAACTTTTACTTTTAAGTATTATGTCAGTTGTGGGCTTGTAATATATGGTCTTTATTATGTTGAAGTACATTCCTTATATACCTAATTTGTTAAAAGTTTTTACCATGAAAGAATGTCAAATTCTGTCAAATGCCTTTTTGACATCTATTGAGATGATCATATGTTGTTGTTCTTCATTGTTGAGGATTTTTACAACTATGTTCATCAGGGATACTGGCCTGTAATTTTCTTTTCTTGTAGTATCCTTGTTTGGCTTTGCTGTCAGAGTAATGCTGGCCTCATAAAGTGAGTTTGAAAGTATTCCGTCTTCTTCAATTTTTTGGAAGAGTTTGGGAAGGATTAGTATAAGTTTTTCTTTAAATGTTTGGTAGAATCCAGCAGTGAAGCCATCAGGTCCTGGGCTATTCATTGATGACAGACTTTTTATTACCAATTCAATCTTTTTACTCATTATTGGTCTGTTCATTTTTTGTTTATGATACAATCTTGGTAGGTTTTATGTTTCTAGTAATTTATCCATTTTTTCTAGGTTATCCAATTTGTGTATAATTGTTCATAGTAGTCTCATGATCCTTTGTATTTATGTGGTATCAGTTGTAATGTCTTCTCTTTCATTTCTGATTTTATTTTAAGAGAATAGAATAAAATACAAGTTATAGTCTCTCCCCCAGCCCAGTGGAATTAAATTAGAAATCAATACAGAAAAATATGGAAAATTTCCAAATATTTGGAAGCTACATACACACAAATTAACTACCCATGGGTCAAAGAATAAATCAAAAGAGGAATTAGAAAGTATTTTGAAGTAAAAAAAGAATAAAAACATAATATATCAAAAGTTATGGGATGCTGCTAAATTAGTACCCAGAAAGGAAATTATAGCACTAAAATTCCTATATTAGTATACAGTAAAGGATGAACTTTGCCCAAAGAAAGTTTTGATACTCCCTTCCCTCTAGGCTTCTACATAATATCGTTTAAGCCCTTGGAATGCCCTGCCTGATGAGAATAACTTTGTTTACCTAGGGAGCTTGAGTAATGCAGATAGTCTATGCTAAAAATGATTTATGGTGGGAACCTTGAGCCATATGGTGTATTAATATGTCCATCCTCCAATAAAATGCTCTGGACCAACCTCCAGTGAAAACTCTGGACACAAGGCTCAGGTGAACTTCCTGCATTGTCAATACTTCATGCATATTGTCACCCATCATTGCTGTGGGAAGTAAATGCTGACTACACAACTCTACTGGGGCCCACTGGAAGCTATATGCCTGGTCTCCCCTAAACCCTGCCTCTTTCCTTTACCATCTTTGATCTGTATTTTTTTTCACTGTAATAAACTGTAGCTATGAATATAGTAACTTTTTTGAATTCTGTGAGTCCTTCTAGCAAATCATTGAACATATGATTGGTTTGGGGGACTTCCTAAATTTGTGACTAGAAAACAAAAGTTCCCAAATCAATGACCTCAGATTCTACCTTAAGAAACCAGAAAAAGAAGAGACCATTAAACCTAAAGTAAGCTAAAGAAAGAAAGTAATAAATATTAGAGAAGAAATCAATAAAATAGAGAACAGAAAACCAATAGGGAAAAATCAAAGAAACCAAAAGTTTGTTATTTGAGATCAATAAAACTGATACAAATCTAGCAGACTAATCAGGAAAAAAAGAGAGAAAATACAAATTACTCATATCAGGAATTAAAGAAAGGGCATTGCTACAAATTCTACAGGTATTAAAAGGATGTTAAAGAAATATTATGAACAACTTTATGCCAATAAATTAAAACAAAATAAAGAATCCAAAAATAGATCCACACATATTTCAATAACTGATTTCTAATAAAGCTGAGAAGGCAGTTCATGAGAAAAAAAATAATTTTTAACTAAGTGGTTCTGGAGCAATTAACTAGCCATATGCAAAATAACAACAATAATAATAATGAATCTCAACCCCTATTGCATACCACCTTTACAAATGTACTTGAAATGGATCATGTCTAAATGGATGTACTAAAACTATAAATGTTTGAGAAGAAAACATGAGAGAAAACTTTAGTAACCTTGGACTTGTTAGTGATTCTTAAGCAGAACACAAAAAGTATAAACCATAAAAGGGAAAAATAACTAAATCGAATTTCATCAACATCTTAAACTGGACATTGAAAAGACACTATTAAATTAATGAAAAGGCAAGCCACAGACTGGGAAAAAATATTTACAAAGGATTTATCTAATAAAAATTGTGCCTAGAATGTGAAAGAATTCTTAAATTCAACATTAGGAAGACAAACAACCTGATGAAAACATACACAAAAGATTGAAATAGACACTCTACCTGAAAAGATATAAGGATGGCAAATACGCACATGAAAAGGTGAACAACATCAGTAGTCATTCAGGATGTGTGGATTAAAACCACAATGAGCCACTCTATAAAACAACTCTAGTGGGTAAATTAAAAAGACTGATCACCCTATTTTTTTGTTTGATGCAACTAAAACTCTTATATGCTGCTTATGGAAATGTGAAATGGTATAAACAATTTTCTTTTAAGCTTTCAATACATGCCCACATATGACCCAACCGTTCTGCTCTTAGTCATGTGAACAAAAGAAATGAAGGCACAAGTCCACACAAAGACACAAATATTCATAGCAAATTATCTGTCATAGTCAAAAACTGGAAACAACCCAATTGTCTATTAATGAGTGAATGGATGAAGAAATTATGGGATATCCACATGATGGGAAATTATGCAGCCACAAAAAACAATGAACTATTTATATTTGTAATGACATGGATAAATTGTCAAAATAATTATGATGATTGAAAGTAGAGAGACAAAAAACAGTACATACTTTATAATTCCATTGTATAAAATTCTAGCAATTGCAAAGAAGTCCGTAGCAACAGAAAGAAGTGTACTAGCGTTTGTCAGGGGACAGGGTGGGGAGAGGGATGGGATTACCAGGGGCCACAAGGGGACTTTTGGAAATGATGTGTAAGTTCGTTAACTTCATTTTGCTGATGGTTTCCCAGGTGTCTACATATGTCAAAACTTGTCAAATTATACATTTTAAATATGTTTGTTGTTTATCAAACACACCTTAATAAAGCTGTCAAAGAAAGAATTATTTTTAATTCAGTGTCTGAACAATAGAAAACCTCAGGGAATGTTTGAGCAAGAGAGTACCATAATTAATACTGCATTTTAATTAATTAACTACAATTAATCACCATCAATCATTGAGAAGATGAAGATTTTCCAGAGAGACCAGTAAGATTGTTTACAATGCATGTGGCAGGGCAAAGCTTCATAAACTCCCTCTTAAACATGCTTGTGCTTTTGCCAAATTTCCATTCTGGATGCCAGCTACCTTTGGCCTCCCCTTTCTTTCCATAGCCACACCCAGTCTTGTTATAGTCCCAGACAATTCAGCTCTTGAAACGCATATCCAGCAAAGCAAAAATGTAACAGCAGATCGGCCCCATTTGGAAGGCAGTTGCATCACCACCTCTTGTTATACAAGCTTCATCTTTACTGGTGTTGCCCTCTCACCTAACACCCTTCACGGAAAGTGACTCATCAAAGCATACAAAACAAGTCTCTATCCGGGGAGAATTCTGTTACTTATAAAATAAGATTTTCTCCTTCTTGTTATACACAAAAAAATGCTGGTAAAATCACAGGAATTGGTTTGGGAGAGAGGAGGATAATAAGTGTCATTTAGTGTTCTGAGCTTGAAGTTACAGTGGTCCCAATTCAGTGGGAAAAAGTACAGGTGAAAGACTGGATTTTTAATGAGACATCAGAACCAGTAATACTGA
>CM052437.1:176155645-176174987 GCA_028533085.1 Varecia variegata
TTGTTATTAAAAACAGTATTAGAAAAGCTCCTTCTAAGCAATTAAAAGATTTGTAGGGGGGGAAAGGGGAGAGGAGTTGGTGTTGTCAACTGGGGATTTAATGAGAGTTAACATGGGAAATTTCTGTAATTTATACTAATTATATTTAAAATTTTATATTATCTGTCAAATGTCTCTTCCTCATAAATCTACTTTGAACAGAATGAAGATATACATCTGGTTAAGAAATATACTCTATTTTCCAATATGGAAATAAACAATTTCATGTCTTCATTTAAAGTGGTTAAAGTCTTTAAATCTGCATTTTTATGATTTTTAAAAATCATCTCCTATTTTCACACAGCATCTTCTTAGGTTTATAATATATAAAAAGTGGGCTCATTTCTGAGTTACCTTTTCATGATTGCTGCTTTTACTACACAAAGACTGAGATCAAGCTTTGAAATTATTGCTTGTAGGAGCCTAATCAATTCTGCAGACAAGTCAACATTATCTTCCTGTCTTTCCTTGGGTTGTGAAGGTGCAGGAAAGAGATGAGGAGGGAGGAGAAGAGATGGGGAACAGGGTAGGGTGGCAATTTTCTCCTTCCAATTATGTGTGTCTGTGTGTGTGTGTGTCTATTTAAACTCCATGGTTTAAATATTTCAAAATTATATATTTAATTTTAACAGCATTAATTTGTACTGTCACTACTGCTTCCATTGCTATTTGAGAAATTAAAGGGTCAGGTGTCCCCCAAACATTGTCCCTTTTATATAAATATTTCTAGAAATTCAATAGACAACAGTTTATTTATGTATACTATAAAATGGGAAAGAGATCTTTTGTTACTGCTACATGAAGAAATTTCACAGCATACTTATTCCATTGACTTACCATAGAAATTGTTCTAGAATATTATGTTTATTAGGACCTTGTACTTGGTGTGACATCTGTCACTTTAATTATGCTTTCTGTATTTTAATGCTTCCTGTTATCTTTTATCTGTTTTGCCTTTGACGAATGAACTATGTCCATTTGCTTTTATCTGTGTCTCGTAAGGTTAACATCCTACTTTAAAGATAATCTTACATGATTATCTTAAAACATTAAAATTCTTTTTACCTAATTATGCCAACAATAACTATTGACTTCCTCTGATGGATGTCAAGAAATTTATCCCTGATGACATCCATGTCTTTGCTCTTTTATATTTTGCATTATATTAACCTGGATTTTTAAAATATCCTTTGAAAAAGAGACTTACTTTTTATATTTACATTTGGTATTTTACTTTTGTTGTCATAATTACTCTGAATTACTTAATTTTCCTCTTATTATTGGTTTGTGATTTGCAGGTTTGTGTTTTGTTTTGTGTTTTATTTATCCCATAATTTTAGATAGTTTAGGTGATTATAACCACTTTTTTCAATCACAACTTTCCTAATGAAGACTGCAATTGCTTATTCATCTCTTAATTGTTCAGAGTACATTTGTAACATGTCGCGCTGGAAAACAGACTTGAGTGGCAAATTTTCTAAGAATTGCAGATCTGAAAATGGCTTTATCTTGCCTTTTGAAAATACTCAGCCCTTGGCTAAAGATATAATGTTTGAGTCCATATCCATCAGAGATGTATGAAACTCCAGGTAACAAAAACGTAATCTCAGGTGTTTATCTTTCTTGTTGTAAGAAGTCTGTATGTGGTCACTAGCTTTGGCTCAGGAGCCAGTATTGGTGCTGTACCCAGCCATCATGTCTGTGGTAGGTAGAATAATGGTCCCAAATATGCCCACATCCTAATCTTTGGGACCCGTTAGTATGTTAGCTTATACGACGCAGGGGATTGGAGGTTGCTGGTTAGCTAACTTTGAGATGGGAGATTATCTTGGATTATCCAGGTTGGCCTGATGTAATCACACGGGCCCTTAAAAGTGGGACAGGGAGACAGGGATGGCAGCAAGAGAAGGACCCAGCCTGATGTTGCTGGATTTGAAAATAGAGGAGAGGGCCGTGAGCTAAGGAGTATAGTGGTGGCTTCTAGGAGCCACACTGGGAAAGGCAAGGAAATAGATTGTCCCTAGCAACTACAGAAGGAACACAGCCCTGCCAACACCCAGCGAGACCCACCTCAGACTTCTGACCTCCAGAACTGTGAGATGATAAATGTGTGTTGTTTTCAGCCACTAAGTTTTGTCGTGGCATTGATAGGAAACTAATGCAACGTCCAAGTGTTTTCTCAAAGCAAGACAGAGAGAAAAGGGCACACCAAATATGTGTCTTTTTATCAGAAATCCAAAAACTTTCTCAGAAATGCCCCCAGCAGAATTCTATTTTCTTTGAGTGAACCAGAATTAACTCTTGTATCTACTTCTAAAGGTAAAAAAGGTTAGGAGGGCAATGATTTAGCTTTTCAGCTTCAAACTGGGGTAACTAAGAAGGGAGTTTGGAATGATTTTTGAAAGCAAATCAATAGTGTTATGTTATCCTTTTCTTCTGAAAACTCTGAAGGTATTACTCCTTTATACTCATTAATGGATGCCTCAGGGAAGAAACATGAATTCTTCTTAATTTTAACTCCTGTTAAAAGTAAACTCTGTGTGCGTGTGCACACATGCATGTGTGTGTGTGTGTGTGTGTGTGTGTGTGCGTGTTCGCGCGGCGCACGTGCAAACTTATAAGGTACTGACTGGAAAGTATTTACTAGAATATATTGTATCTTGTCATTGATTTCTGATTATTAGTTTTACTTAGAAGATGGCAAAAATTTTCAGTCTCATGGCTTTTTTCAGTTAATTCAATTATTTAATAAATATTTGCTGGCCAGGCACAGTGTCTCACACCTATAATCCTAGCCCTTTGGGAGGCCAAGATCGGAGGATCACTTGAGGCCAAGAGTTTGAGAACAACCTGGGCAACATAGTGAGACCCCAGCTCTACAAAAAATAGAAAAATTAGCCAGGCGTGGCTGTGTGCACTTGTAGTCCCACCTGCTCATGGGGCTGAGGCAGGAGGACTGCTTGAGCCCAGGAGTTTCAGGTTGCAGTGAGCTATGACAACACTGAATTTCAGCCTGAGCAACGAAGTGAGACTGCCTCAAAAAAATTAATATAAGTAAATAAATAAATATTTGTTAAGCATTTAATATGTGCCAGGTGCTAAAATAAATAAATAAATTTCTTTAGTTTTGTCTTTGTGCTTTTTTTTTCCTCTTGTGTATTTGATCTTTTCATTCTGGAATTATTGTTATTTTAAGGTCAGATGTATTTGATCTTTCTTTTCATTCTGGAATTATTATTATTTTAAGGTCAGAATTCCCTGTTGTATTTTCCAGACCTTTAACCTTCTTTGTTATTTAAAAATTGATCTACTTATGTCACACATCTTGAATGTCTTCCAGGTTATATTATATTTCACTAGTTTGTGTTTCCTGGAGTTTTAAGCTATTTTTCTGCAAGCCTGAGGTTTTATTTTGGCTGCTGTGATTTTCCTTTTTTTTTTTTTTAAGCCCTTTTGATACCAACCTTTTAAAATAGCTTGCACATCTGCTTTTAACTCATTAAGAATATTAAGACAGGTTCCATCGACCTAAAGTGAAAGGATACAGACCAAGAAAAAAGCAGAGAGTGGTGTGGAGCATTTATCAATCCTGTTCTGCACATGACGACTGCCAAAAATCTTATTAAAATCTAGAATGTTTACAACCCTTATTGGTTATGTCAGTAACTGTAGAGGATTTTTTATTTTTCTTTTGAGACAGTGTCATAGTTATTTTATTTTATTTTATTTTTTGAGACAGAGTCTCGCTCTGTTGCCCCGGCTAGAGTGCTGTGGTGTCAGCCTAGCTCACAACAACCTCAAACTCCTGGACTCAAGCAATCCTTCTGCCTCAGCCTCTTGAGTAACTGGGACTACAGGCATGCACCACCATGACCAGCTAATTTTTTTTCTATATATATTTTTAGTTGTCCAGCTAATTTCTTTCTATTTTTAGTAGAGACGGGGTCTCGCTCTTGCTCAGGCTGGTCTCGAACTCCTAACCTCAAGCAATCCTCCCACCTTGGCCTCCCAGAGTGCTAGGATTACAGGCGTGAGCCACCGTGCCTGGCCTGTCATAGTTATTTTAGAGAGAAGAAGTTCCTAGCATTTCTATTCACTCCACTAACTTCCTGGGAACCATCTCTGAACATTAAAAATATATGTTAAAGATGATGGTCTGGGGGAAAATACCAGCAAGGATGTCCTATAAAAAGCCTCCATCTTTGCTGATCACAAGGAAAGACATAGATCACTGCAATCATTTTATCTCATTTGTGGCAGAGACTGATGATTGCCTAATATTCCGTCTCTCCTCCTCTCTTACTAACAGCCTTAGTGTAGCTTGTATTTCCCAGGTTGCCGGCAGGTAGAGGTGGTCAGGTGACACAGTCTTGGCCAATAATATGTAAAGATAAGTCACTGAGTATGGCTTCCAGAAAGACTCTTTTAACAGTGCTAACTTGGCTGGATGTATGTCTTTAATTCTGTTCCCTTCTTTTTCTTGCCTGAAATTCATAGACATTATAATTGGAGCTCTAGCTGACACGTTGAGAACCTGAGAACAAGCCATCACCCTAAAGTTGGAGTCTTGTTGACCTGGAGGCTTCATAGTATTCTTGGCTTACTCATTTGTTTAAACCACTGTCCTACAACTTTTCTGTTACATGCAGCTGAAGTCAACCCCTAACTAAGAAAAAAGCCATTCTCTTTCTCTCTGTGCACTAATACCTCTGAATACCTTGCATTATTGCTTAGTTAAAGTAATACCAAAGTGTAAGACCATGATGGGTAAACTCTGAAGGCCACCATCCAAGGTATCCATCACCATTGTTCTACAAATCAGTTGCAATCTGGGTCTGTCTTTCAAATAAACCATGGCAGAATTCTACAACACCCTAGAAATTTCTGAACAGAAAAAAAAAAAAGAAGAAAATAAAAAAAAATTTAACTATATGCATGGGCATTTGACATTTTTATTGGCAAAATGTTTGGAGACCAGACTCCACCTTTTGGGATCTAGGACTGCACCTAGAGGCCACAGGGTCTCAACCCAGCTCAGCGAAGGGCCGGGGCACCTGTGCGGTCACCCATTGGTAGCTATAACTTATGTTTTGGAAGAATAGAGCTGGGGGCGGCTCAGGAGATTCCTTTATTGTTATTTACTAGAATGCTTATCACTGAAATTACTTGTAAATCTCTTTGTTTATAATAGCATCAGCTCATATTAGCTGTTCTAAGGGGAAATAAGGAACAAGAAAATTGCACATCCTAGGGGAGTGATAGATATTGAGGAGAGAAAAGCCCAAGAAGGAGGCGAAAATGCAGGGGGGAAAAAAAAGAGGCAGAATCAATCTAGGAGCTATCCATCCCACCTGGAGTTTTCTACTCAGGAGTTCCTTTTGGCTCCACATTTACATTATAGATTGTTGTGTGCCAGAGATAATGAATTCTGTGAGCCACAAACTTTATTAGGTCCTACACTTCAGCACAAAACAAGTTTAAATATTGTGTTTTATTCACTCATTCTAAAACACTGCTAAGCACCTAATGTGTGCCAGCCATTGAAAAAATTAGAGCAAAGATGTATGTTCGACTTTAGAAACGAATTCATTACCTTTTTTTAATAGCTGCAGATTGCAGCAGAATTTAACAATGCATTTTGTGCTATCCACCTACCATTAAAACTTGGTTTGATAACACAAAGGATTATGATACCAGGCCAACTGTAACCACAAATTTAAACCTCTTCACATCCTAAGTATAATGGTATATTCTTTGAAAACTAGATGCCGCTCAGATTTTATTAACAAGAGAAAAATAACTACTTACAGAAGCCTTGAATAGCAAAAATTTAATTTCAATTATGGGGAAGTACTATGAAATAAGTCATACAATAAATAGAAAGGAATACAGATATTTTTACTTAATATTACTACGTGGTATATTGCAAATCACTACTGGAATTTCTGGGTTTTGTAAAGTAACATCTATGTTTTGGCTTTGTTGGTACTTTATTTTAACACAATTTAGTTACGTGCTTTATGATTTTTTTAAATTTCCAATACAGCCATAGATTTCTAGCAATCAGGCAGGTGGTTAATAAATCCACGATGGTAAGTTATATAACATTGCAGACAATGTAAATTCAGGTTTCTTCACAAGTCTTTGAAAGTCTTGGAGATAACTGATTAGGAAATGAAAGCAGCCCTCTACCACTGAGTTTCAGAGCAAAGGGAAGAAACGTGCCAGCGGAGTCCTTAATGAGGTTCGAATGCAGAATCATTAAACACGATTAGGCTTATTAATTGAGTGCGGATGTTAAGAGTGAACAACCCTCTGGCCAAGTGCGGACTAGTTCAGTAGCTTTAATCTTTCTTTCTGTCACTCATTCAGTCAATTCATTAAAGCCTGCCTGTCTCTCCCGGTGCCTCCTAAGGAGTGTCACTGTTTTGTTACCGTGCTTGTTGGCTCATAGATCTCTTTCACAATTTTCACTGGCTTCTGAGTGCTCCCTCTGTACCAGTTTTGATCAGCTCATTTGCAGCTCATGCTTTAATAAACATGCCTTTGAATAAATGAAAGAAGTCGGAGAGCAAGATGGGACAGGGTGATATGGGGAGAAAAAGGGTCACGTGGAATTCCTCCAGGTGCCTGTGTTCCCGGGAAGGACCAGCAGGTGGTAGCAACACTTCGTGGGAAGGCCCCAGCCCAGCTCCGTAGGGCGAAACAATAGACCCCAAATCCAGTCCTCGGTTGGAGAAGAGGTGAGGGGTGGGAGGAAACGTGCGTCCCCGCGGCACCCCCTCCGTTCCTTAAGCCTGCCCCCAGGCACCCGCTCGGGGCACCTTCCACCGCCTCTCCCCGGCGCATCCCCGTGGGGAGGTTCCCTCCGGAGCGCCGGCAGGGGAGGAGGCACCCGGAGGTGCAGCGACTTGCCCGAGCAATGTCAGAGCCACAACCCCGGCATCAGGACTTCCCCTTTTCAACCCCAGGCTGCCCTGCCCCTTGGGGAGGATGGAGGGAGGGAGGTTCAAGCAAAGCCCCAACGCTGACCGGGACGCAGACAAGGAAAGGGAGAAGAGTTTCAGGCTGGCACAGAGACGCCAGCGAGGCAGCCGAACCTCCCCCACCACCGCCCGAACCCTCTTGCATTTCTCAGTTTGTCTTTCCCTCCACCCCCTGCTTTGCCTTCCTTCTCTCTTTCTCAGCTCACGCCCACCTTAGCTCAAAGCTGAGTAGGAGCCCCGCTGTTTTAGTTCCTGGAGTTAAAGCCGAATAGGAGGGGAGGCGCGAGGGCTTCTGCCCTGCCCTGGACATCCTCCCTCCGCCAGTAGCGCCGGGCTCCGCGGTGCCCAAGCCCCAGCCCGCGCCGAGCGCGAGCCCCAAGGGATTTCGATCCGGCCGCTTCCCGGTCCCGCCGCCTCCAGGCCCCTCACGCGTGCCATCTCCCTGCGCGCGTCCCTCCCGCCTGGCCGGGACCAGCGGGAGGAGGCCGCCCCCTCTCCAGCGCACAGGCGGGGCCCGGGCGCGCCCCGCGTCTGCACCGCGCTCTCCCCCGCGCGCCGAGGCCGGGGAGCGGGCGCAGCGCACTAGCCGCCCAGGCGGGGAGGACGGGCGGGCTCCGCTCCCCGGAAGAGGGGAGAGGGAAGGCGGCCGAAGGGGCCGGAGGGGCGGGCCGGGCTGGGAGGGGACGCGGAGGGGGCGGGCCAGGCTGCGCTCTCTCCAGCCGCGGCTCCAGAGCAGCGGGCGGCGGGACCTGCGACCGAGCTCGGCTACTGCGATCGCAACGCGGGGCCCCCACGATCCCCCGGCGCCCCGCCTCCGGAGCAGCCCCTGCCGCCACCGCCGGGTCCGCCCCGGAATCCCAGAGACTCGCTGAGCCGAACGGACCCGGGCCGCGGGGGAGCGGGGTCCCTGGACCCGAGAGGACGCCCGTGGCGCCCAGGGAGCTCCGGGAGCAGGAGCTCCACCACGGGGCCTCGGGGGCGCAGACCTGCAGAGACTGCGGCCGGCGGGAAGGTGAGCCCAGGGGTTGCAGGCGGCGTTGAGGGATCAGGGGAGAGTGGGCCTGGGGACAGAGGAATTAGGTTTTCAAAAGTAGAGGGGCTCTCCAGCCAGGGCTTCTGCAGATCCTAGGGGCCCTCCTGGGCAAGTACTGACTATCCCTCCCCAAGGCGAGAGCACTGTTCACCAGGGTGAGAAACTGGCCAACATGGTACCCCATCACCAGCCATCATTGACACCCCATTGCTCTTGCTGTTAGGATCCCTCCACTGTGTTCCCAGAGATCCTTCTCTGGCTTTGGCTTGGAGGTCCTGACGGGGGGTATGTCCTCTCAGAGGCCGGGCTCCGGCGTTCTGAAAAAGATCGCCCATCTCTCTGGCTCCAGTGGCACCACTCCAATCCCCTTGCAGCTGGGAGGAGCCAGGAGGCTGACCGACCCCATACTCTGCCCCCCCACCAATGCCCACATTTAAGCCTTAGAGTTGGAGAGGAGGCTTGGTTCCTGCTCCCCAGCCATTACTCCCAAGTTGCAACCAAAGTCTCTTGCTTGATCCTACAGCAGCCCCACCCTCTCTCCCTGCATCTGGGTGCCTGGCCCTGCCTGCCCCACACCCCCGCCCACTGATCTTGGCCGTCTGGCACCCTCTCTCCTCCCATCCCTAGGGGAGCTGGCAGGGGCCCAGCATAGCCGCTGTTGTAATGTCCCTGGCAGTGCCCATGGAGAGGAACTGCTGGGCCTGTTCCCAGTCAGTTAACCTAGGCCCTCTGCTCGCCAGGGGAACTTGACTCAGGCTCTAGGAGGGGACATGATGGTTCTGAGCTGAGACCGGCGGCAAGGAGCTCTGCGGAGCTGTTTGTAGTCCACAGGAGCTGCCCAAGTAATAGACTTGGCAATGCACTGGGGCACTGAGACTTGCTGATTGCTGCTCAGCAGGGTCTTGTGGTTTTTTCAGGGCAACGGGCCTTTTTCTCAAAGGAAGATTAGGGTGGGGGTTTCTGTGTACTTGCGTAGTGGCAGAGGAAGGAGGAGGAGTCGTCTTGGTCCATTTAGGGTGCAAGAAGATGGCTGGCAATGGCCATTGGGTTACCAGGATGCCAGAGAGCAACACGCTGGGATGGGCTGAGTGTGGGAAAGGCAGGATCCTCCTTCTGGGACAGCTGTTGTCCCAGCTATGACCATCTTCTGAACCTAGGCCCTGAGTTCCGCCCCACCCCTCACTGTAGGCGGAAGAGAATGGTAGAGTCTGGAAGGTTTGGGAAGCCTAAAGTTTCCCTTCCTCACCTCCCCTGCTTGCCTCCCTCTCTCAGCCCAGGTGTTTCTGCAGAAGCTGCTCCTGGGGCCAAGAGCAGCTCACAGCCAGACAGGGGCCAAAGGAGAGGGAGAAGGGCTCATGGGATCCCTGCAGAGAGCCAGCACTGATGTGCACGCTCTGGCACAAGCAAGCACACCTCTCAGCACCTCCAGGGCTGCTCCCACCCACCTCGCCTCGTATAAATTCCCTACACACTCCACCAGGTAGATACATCCTCGGGCATTCACTGTCACAGGCACTGCTCCTGGCACTCAGAGGCTTTCTCCCACAACCTTCCACTTACTCATCTTTCATGCACACTTGCCTCTTGCCCCAACACCCTCCCTTATGCTCTTTTCCAGAGCCTCGCATGTGCCCGGTCACTGCACAGAGTGGCTCATTCTAAGTGGCTGTCTGGCTAGACCCAGACACTGCCTGCATCTTAAAAGCCTCCCCCAGCTCCACAGCCTGAGAGTGGGAGGCACATTTGTCTGAGTCAGAGTGCTCTGGGGGACCTTCTCAGAGGCTGGAGGCCTCAAGGGACACAGGACTGTTCTCTGCTAGTTAGTCAACAAATTGGCTTCTCCAGCCAGGGCAGCAGGGGATAGAAGGGCCGGAGGACAGCTGCCTCTGCACTGTCTGTCCTGGATGCCACTGTAGAGCCCGATGGGATCCTTCTCAAGGCAGGAGGCCAGAGCACGAAGACATGTCCAAGGTGGAGATTAAAGGGTAGAGGCTGCAGCATTAAGCTGAGCAAGGATTATGCTGGAATTTCCTGGGCGTTTAACAGCTGCAGGACAGGGCAGAGGACAGAGCTTGTGGTGCTGACCTGGTGGCGAACAGGTGTGAAGACCAGCCCAGCAACCACAGCAGACATAAAGCCACCAGCCCCTTTGCCCTTGGGCCTGTCCCTCTCCGCCCTGGACTCTGCAGCCCGCTTGGCCTCCCTAAATCCTTCCTGTCCGAGCTCACTTTGTGACGATGCCCCTCATTATGTGTTCTGAGTGGACAGCCCCCTCTGTTGTCCTCTCCCCCTTCGTAGTCCCAGGTCTTTGCTTCACATCGTGGAAGAGCAGCATGACGCAGTCACCGGGACAATTGCAACGTCTTGGGAGAGAAGCTTAAGGAATATCAAGGGATGAAAGTTATTTGGCTTCTATTATCCATTTATTTCATTCATTCTCAGCTCCTACTCTTTCCATCTCTACTTTCTTCTTATAGATGAAAATTTCTGGATATTTTGAAATCTAAAAGGAAAAAAAAGGGGAGAATAAAATGTAAACATATACTATAGTTGTCTAGATTTTAGAAATATTTTCCTTTTTGTTTAGATTTTAATTATGAGATTTCATTTTAATTATAAAAATAAGGCATGCTTAGTATAACAAGAAAAATAATTGAAATATGTGTAAGACAAAGTTAATCCCCCCACCTACGTTCCTTCACTTCTACCTCCCACGGTAACCAATTTTAATGGCCCAATATGTCTTCTGCTGTACCTTCCTCCAAGCTTGTTTGGCTTAAATGATTTAAGTTTTAAAAATTCATTTTGTGGATTGAGGTGCATAAATATATTAAAAAAGCTTGATTTGTTCATGAAATCGTCATATTTAGCATTTAATTTGAGCATAGTTATTTTTTTAAAATTCTTACAGATTCACTAATTTAATGTACTTTCCAATCTTTCATTTTTATAGTAACAGAATTCACGAGCTATGCCTTATAATCTAAGATTCTACAAGTCTTTAATTTTTGCCAGTTTCTGAAAACAAAATACAGCCTTAATGCCTAAGAAACTGTCTTATTCTTGTAAACCAAAGAAATGTAGCAGGCTTGTGGGTCTTGTCTGCACCGTATCAACAGATATTAAATGATATATCCAGAAAAGAAGCTGAGAAAAAATTATGAATTCCTAGAATGCAATTTTTGTCACATGAAACTGTGTCTAATCAGTTTCATTTTCTGAGCTATCATTTTACATCCACATTTCTGCTGCTTCTGGGGTTTTATATTTTTAAAGCCTTATACACATCTGAAATTTGAATGTTTTCCTGATTGAGATAAGTTGTCCTCACTCTCACGTGTTGACTAGTCCCTGTGGTGAGCTGGAGAAGATAGTGGATCTCCAGCAGGCTGCGAGGGAGAAGAGCAGGGCCTGCCTCGCAGAGGCCTCTTCCCGCCGGGGTGGCAGGAGGGATGTGCTTGGCAGCTCCCGGGATGCTGGGGACCACATGCAGAAGATGCTCCACATCCACAACCACTGAAGCCACCTTTGAAAATCAAGTTCTAAGTCCTGCTTGCTTAGTATTCCAGACACATGGAGCAGCCGTGTTCTTTAGGTTTCTGCCTTTGAAATCTGCTTCAAAAGAAGCTGCAGTGGTATGAACTGGTTGACAGCAATTTATTCCATCTCCCAATACAGCTTCCTCTTGCCTTATTTGTATTCTTGCAATAGAGATACAGTCAAGATTCTTTTTATATATTAAAAAAATAAAAGACTTAAAATTATCTGATCTGTTTAATGAGCTAGGACTGACCTAACTTCCTAGTCTGACTCAGCAACAATTGTTTTTTTCCTGAAGAAACTTGTCTATAACCTTCAGTCTTCCGGATCTGAATCCCAAAGAGATCCTCATCAAACACTGAAAGTACACTCTGCGTACTTTAAGATCCTCAACCATTGCTTTTTAATGAATCTCTTTTTCCTTAGTACAATTTCAAAAAAAAAAAAAAAAGAAATGGAAGTGACAATCCACAGGCTGCGTCTCCATTTTATTCTTTTCTTTCTGCTGCTTCTTGAGGACAGAAGCTGAGTAGCTTTAACATGCATGTTTCATAATTGCTTTTGCTCTTTTCTGGGTCTCCTGGAGGGAGGCCAGCCTCACGTTTTCATCAAGATGCTTGCTAAGGCAATGCAAGCCTGCCCCATTGCAGCCACATGTGGCCGTGTGACTTGTGTTGTGGGTCATTAAAGCAAATGCCTTGCCATTCTTCATCTTCTAGAATGTTCCATAGTATCTGCAAGTGCATCTTTTCTATCTTGTTTGGCTGTCTTTCAGAAAAAAAAAAATTCATTGAGATGTTTCCAAAATATTTATTATTCCTTCTCCACGATGATTTGCCTAGTTGTAAGCTTGAGAAGATACAGTGCTTATTGTTTCTTCTTTGTACAGATTACAGAATCCATCCATGTTCTGACTGAAAGAAAGAGATTATTTTAAAGAATAGCTTCTGGGCAAATGGTAAAATAGCCTTCGTTGTTTAAAATTTTACTGCTGGCATTTTCTGTTCCCGGTAACAGCATTCCTAAAGCCGCTGTGGCTTTGAGAGTTTGGGGGATGCACCTACGACACAAATCGCTTCAGGGTACTTGTTAAACAGCCATAGGTGATGGTGCCTGTGCTACTGAATTTAAGAGCTGTACGTGCTTTTTATTTCCTCATCTCTCTGTTCTCCCCTGAAGCATTTATTCAATCTGTGACTGATCCTAGTGGCGTTTGAGACAGTATTTGCAAAGAACCTCTGTTTCTGAAGAGCAATTTGCCATATGCAAATGCTTCTTACTTGTCTCCATAGGCTGTAGATTGAACTCTCTATTTCACAAATAGGGATATAGAAGTACGAAAGGAAACTTTCAGGAGCTAGTTGGCAGAAGCCCACTAGACAGCAGCCCATACGTTTGTAGAAATGGCATCTCTCTGTGATAAGTCCACGGATGGGGTTAACACTGAAGGCTACACCTTCCAGCACAGCCAGTGTTACCAGAAAAAAAAATATGATTTTTGTATTTATCACAGTTAAATATAGTTTCATTGTACGATTTCAGTTCCATTGTGGTTTTCAACACCACTGTGGATCACAAGGCCACATGTATCCAGGAGAAAACAGGTTGCAACTTCCCTTCCTTCCAATTGGCTTTTTTTTTTTTTTCCTCTCCGTTCTACATCTTTTGAGCAATCCAGGCAACATGACTCTTATTTTTCTTCTCAACGGAAATAAAGGATTATATTGCTCTCGTCCACACAGTTCACGGACTTGTGAGACACAGGCACGAGAAGAGGGAGCACCATCGGTCTCTAGGTCAACAGGCAAAGGAGGCACCGAGCTTGTTGGTCTTCACTGCAACACTGGAGGTGGCCGCTGCCCCAGTCCATTTGCTTATGAGCATGGTGCTGTGTCTTCTGAGGGCTCAGGAAGGTTTTATACAAGAGATAGCTTATTATGTGGTTACGAGAAATCATTCTGAAGGCATGAGCCCTCAACATTTTGATTTAATTTACCATGAAGTTATTATATACAGTTTTAAAGAAAATTTTAATTAACAATTTAGTTGAAAAGATAATACATATGCAAGATTTCTAAAATGCAAAAATGATAGTGAAAGTGAATCTCCCTTACACTGGGTCCCAGTCCTCTTCTTTTGCCTTTTTTCGCAGGTTTTTGGATGTTCTTCCATAAATATCCTTCCATATATATGTATATGCAAATTCTACTCAACAAATGGCAGCTTACTTTACACTGCTCTACACTCTACTACTTTCACTTGGAAATTATTTTCATATCAATACATAAACAGTTGCCCATATTCCTTTTTAAGGATGTGCCATAACTTTTTAACCATCTTCCTGTTGGTGGACAGTTTATAGCCTTTTCCCATGTAAATGATTCGCAGTTAATGTCCTTGTTCAAACATCTGTGCAAACTGATGTCGACAGACAGTACCTGGAGGACAAATTCTCAGAAGTGAAGCTGCTGGATAGATATTGCCCAGTTGTCCTCCCGAGAGACTATGCCAGTGTGAAGGCTGAGCACCGTGTCTATCAGAGAACCTGTTCCCCGTGCCTTCTCCAAGGCAGTGTGTTATCAGTGTAATAGGTAAAAACCGTGTCTTCATCAACTGGGGCTGCTGTACCAAAGTATAATTAGACCAGGTGGCTTATAAACAATAGAAGTTTACTTCTCCCAGTTTTGGAGGCTGGAAGTCTGAGGTCAGGGTGCCAGCATGGTCGTGTCCCGGGGAGTTTGAAACCCTCTTCTGGGTTTCAGGCTGCTCTCTTCCCGTTGTATCCTCACAAGGCAGAAGGAGGATGAAAAGCCCTTTGAGATCTCTTGTATAAGGGCACTAATCCCATTCGTGGGGGCTCTACCCTCATGACCTAATTACCTCCCAAAGGCCTCGTCTCCTGGTCCATCATCTTAGGGGTTAGGATTTCAACATATGAATTGAGGGGAGACACAAACATTCAGTCTGTAACAAATGGCTTGTCACTGTTTTCTTAATAGCCTTCCTTTCAATGTAAGCAAACAAGAAGTATTTTTTCATGTGTTTAATCTACACGTTTATTCTTCTCTAAGCCACAGGAAAACACGTGCCCCTTGGAGGAGGAGAGTCTTTGTTCACAAAGTGTCCGCCAGACCTGCGTGTGTCTGCCCCTCCCTGCACTGCCTCGTTTATCACACAGAATCTTGTGCCCACATTCTCCTGCCTTCCCTCCCGTCATACCCCATAGCTATCTTTCTGTGCCCCTCTTGCTTCACTGCCTCTCTGAGATTCCTAGAACGTCCAGGTCCAACAAGGGTGGGGTGTTGTTGTGGGGTGGGGGGGAGAATCCGTGCGTCCATAAGGATGGAGCAACTTCTTACCTGCCTGCCTGTAATGGGAATTTCTAACTTCCAATACAGGTGGCTGTTGGAGGCAGGGAGGAGAGTAAATGAAGAGCAAGAACTGGAATAACTCCTTCCAGAGAGGGTAAGATTGACCTGGAACTACCGTGTGCCCCACCTCTAGGCGAGACAGCCGTGAGAAATGAACACACAGAGGCAGGGTCACACAGGGAGCAGGGTAGAGCCGCCTGGCACGTGGCCCTCCAAGATGGTCATATTTGCACAGACTCAGGAGGGGCCATAAGCCACCCGCTGGCTTCTGTCCCATGGTTGGTGTTGGGGCAGTTTGAGAGCTGTAGGAGGGGACGAGGGATCAGGTTTTGGGGCCTGGGCTGTATGTGAAGAAATGCACTTTCCTCCCGCCTCCCTCTCCGGTGCTGTGTGTCTCCAGGAAGCGAGCTTGGCTGCACACCCCCAGTCTTGCGCAAGTGGCAGCCCCACCCGGGAGCAGGGTGGAGGCTGGGGCGATGGTGGGCGCCCTGAAGATGCCCCATGGCTACTGAGGGGGCTGCCCGGCCAGGGAGCAGAGTGGCGGGCATGGTGTGCAGCCTGGGGGTCCTGCTCCTGGTGTCTTCAGTTCTAGCCCTGGAAGGTAAGAGAGAGGGGAGACAGGTGAACCCCTGCCTGCCAGTAGACACCCAGCGCCGGTGGGAAGTGGGAAAGATTCAGAAAAGGAAGAGAAGAGTGAAGACGTCAAAAGAGGGAAGGGCACAGGGAGGACAACCAGGCCCTGTGTCAGGTGTGTCAGAGGAGGGGTCCTGACAGAGGCTGTGCTGCTGCTGGCAGAGTGAGTGGACAGGGAGGGAAGTTCCTCTGTTCCCACTGGGACTGGAACGGGGGCCAGCACGCTGGCTGGAAGCTTGGCCACTGTGCGCCCCTCTTGTCTCTGGGCAGAGGTATTGCTGGACACCACGGGAGAGACATCTGAGATTGGCTGGCTCACCTACCCGCCAGGAGGGGTGAGTGTCACTCTCTAATTCTGAGTCCCTCCAGCCCCCGTTCCCTGGAGAGTGGAACTCAGGAAGGAAACCCTGGGCAGAGACGGGTGGGGTAAGACCCCCCTGCCCCCACTCCAGAGGAGCAGGGTTTCAGGGTCTCCTCTCCCTGCTTTGCTTGTCATTAGTTTTCAGTCTCAGTAGAAGAGCTATGTCCCCATGTCCCCTCTGCTCCCCTGCTCCCCACCCAAGCCCTGAGCCCCCAGTGCTTCCCTGGCCCTCCCTGCAGTGGGACGAGGTGAGCGTTCTGGACGACCAGCGACGGCTGACTCGGACCTTCGAGGCTTGCCACGTGGCGGGGGCCCCTCCGGGCACCGGGCAGGACAATTGGCTGCAGACCCACTTTGTGGAGCGGCGAGGGGCCCAGAGGGTGCACATCCGACTCCACTTCTCTGTGCGGGCATGCTCCAGCCTGGGCGTGAGCGGGGGCACCTGCCGGGAGACCTTCACCCTTTACTACCGCCAGGCTGAGGAGCCCGACAGCCCTGGCAGCGTGCCAGCCTGGCACCTCAAACGCTGGACCAAGGTGGACACAATTGCAGCTGATGAGAGCTTCCCCCCTTCATCCTCCTCCTCCTCCTCCTTGGCGTGGGCTGTGGGACCCCACGGGGCTGGGCAGCGGGCCGGGCTGCAGCTGAACGTCAAGGAGAGGAGCTTCGGGCCTCTCACCCAGCGTGGCTTCTACGTGGCCTTCCAGGACACAGGGGCCTGCCTGGCCCTGGTCGCGGTCAGGCTCTTCTCCTACACCTGCCCCTCCGTGCTCCGGGCCTTTGCCTCCTTTCCAGAGACGCAGGCCAGCGGGGCCGGGGGGGCCTCACTGGTGGCAGCCGTGGGCACCTGTGTGGCTCACGCAGAGCCAGAGGAGGATGGAGTGGGGAGCCAGGCGGGGGGCAGCCCCCCCAGGCTGCACTGCAATGGGGAGGGCAAGTGGATGGTAGCCGTCGGGAGCTGCCGCTGCCAGCCTGGACACCAGCCTGTGCGAGGGGACAAGGCCTGCCAAGGTGAGAGCCCACTGCCCTGCACTTGCCCACGACCCCCCACTTCCCTCCTGCCCCCTACTTTGGGCTCTTCTCCTGAACACCCCAAAAGGTCAGGAATAAGCCATCATAGGAAAGGACCTCTGTTTTCCCCGATTTTATTTCCTAAAGTACTCAAATTTGCTGTCACTCACTCATCTGAAATTTCTGGAACCATCTGAGCCTTTCACAGCAATTGCCGAGGGTCCCAGGGCTCCAGGTCTGAGAAGTGATGGAGACCAAAAGGTGTTAGACTCCCCGGTTGCCTGGGGCTGGGGTCTTTTGTCCTCCTTCACGGGTCAGTGGGGGAGGGATGCAGGAGGAAGGAGGCAGCGGACCACCAGCTGAGCAGACCCACTGCGGCAGGAGGAGGCCTCCCCCACAGAGGGAGGTTATGCAACAAGCCAGAGACACCCACCTCTGCGGCTGGGCCTGCCTTAGCCCCCCTGCACCCCCCTTTCTCCTTCAGTAGAAAAGCGGCTCTGGCCCAGCAAACGCAGAGGGAATCTCTGCGAGGGGAGAGTGAGTGGGGTTAGGTCTGGGAAGGAAGACAGAGCCAGCGTTGGTGGGGAGAAGGCCGTGAGGCCACCTGTGTGCAGGTGTTCTGGGCACTCAGGGCGGGTGGGCGGAGTGAGCGTGACACCCACTGTCCTCTCTGACTCCTCAGCCTGTCCCCGGGGGCTCTACAAGGCCCAGGCTGGAGATGCCCCCTGCTCACCCTGCCCGGCCCGCAGCCACGCGGCCACCCCCGCGGCGCCCGTTTGCCCCTGCCTCCAGGGCTTCTACCGCGCCAGTGCCGACCCACCAGAGGCCCCCTGCACTGGTGAGTCCCTCAGCCCGGTGAGGAGAAGAGACTGGGAGGGGGACCACAGTACGGAGCCTGTGGGTGACACTGTGGGGACTTTGCATTTGGAGTGACTTCTCTTTCTCCTGTTTTCTTGGTGTCCTCCCCACCCTGCCCCCCACTCCCCTTCCTGGTCCACCTCCTGTCTTTCTCCTCTCCCACCTGCCCCCACTGCTCCCGCTCTGCCCCCATGCTCGTCTGTCTCCTCCCCTGCCTCCTTCCTTCCTCAACCCCCACACACCATGACTCCCACCTTCTTGGCCTTTCCGTGGCCGCACCCCCTGGCACCCCAAGGCCCTCCTTCGGCTCCCCGGGAGCTGTGGTTCGAGGTGCAAGGCTCAGCGCTCATGCTGCACTGGCGCCTGCCTCAGGAGCTGGGGGGTCGAGGGGACCTGCTCTTCAACGTCGTGTGCAAGGAGTGCGGAGGCCAGCAGGAGCCGGGCAGCAGCGGGAGCACCTGTCGCCGCTGCAGGGATGAGGTCCACTTCGACCCCCGCCAGAGGGGCCTTACTGAGAGCCGAGTGTTAGTGGGGGGGCTCCGAGCACACGTCCCCTACATCCTGGAGGTGCAGGCTGTCAACGGGGTGTCTGAGCTCAGCCCGGACCCTCCCCAGGCTGCAGCCATCAATGTCAGCACCAGCCATGAAGGTGAGCCCTTCCTCAGGCTTCAGGGGGCCCTGCCTGGGCTCCCTAGCACCCCTTCCCCTCTCCCGCCTTCCAGCCCGCCTGCTGGAGCTCTGTCCAGTCCACTCCACCCCCTGATGCTCCTGCTCCCAGGAATTCCCGTCCCCCTGATGACCCGCCCCACTCCAGTCCCCTCCGCAGTGCCCGTGGTGCACCAGGTGAGCCGGGCATCCAACAGCATCACAGTGTCCTGGCCGCAGCCCGACCAGGCCAGTGGCAATATCCTGGACTATCAGCTCCGCTACTATGACCAGGTGGGCAGCAGTGGGGCACCGTGATGGGGCTGGCGGCAGCTCACAGCCCTCAGGGTGGGGGCTGGAGGTCGGCGAGGGCAAGGACAGGTGCAGGGGGCCTGCACGGGGAGAGGGCCTGAGAGCCCAATGACCAGGGAGGCTGGCTGGGCCCCCGGGGGTCAGCAGGGGTGAGAGGGGCGGGCAGGGAGTGAGTGGCTGTCACCCTCAGGCGGAAGACGAGTCCCACTCCTTCACCCTGACCAGTGAGACCAACACTGCCACCGTGACGCAGCTAAGTCCTGGCCACATCTACGGCTTCCAGGTGCGGGCAAGGACCGCTGCCGGCCACGGCCCCTACGGGGGCAAGGTCTACTTCCAGACGCTGCCTCAAGGTGAAGGAGCCTGGGTGGCCCGGTTTGCAGGGGGAGCCCCAACGGGGTAGGGAGGGCAGGCCTGGGGACTGTCCCAGCCTTGCACCCTGACACAGTGTCCTCCAGACCGGAGGTTCTGTGGGAGAGGAAGGTGTTTGTGGCCAAGCTGACCTTAGGGGCTGTCTGTGTAGGGGTGGGGGGGATTGTGAGGTATGTATAGG